>SKCR01030613.1:0-133475 GCA_019454045.1 Zanthoxylum bungeanum
AAATTTAGGAACTACCTTCCGGTATGTACTTAAATTAGGAAACTGTTATAATGTAACTAGTTAGACTAGAAACATTATCTCTATATCAGTGTTTAATCCATTGTGGATAAACCTTTATATTCTAGAACACTAAAGTGTTTCATTATATAAGATGATAGTGAGATAAACACATTAGATGTGAATAACAGTATTTATATTTTGAATATAAATAAAATCTCGAACATATAATATGACAAACTAATAGATCATACTGATCTGATCAGATGAAACTTAAATGTGGCATTGTTGTCTAGGACACAATAAACAAGACTCGTATATCCACACTTTTTGAAAGTGGGTACTAGGACTGATTTGATTATTCAAATAAAGTCTACGAATCTAGTTCTTTAGGTAAAGTACCTAAAATACTATTTACTGGTAATAGTGATAAATGCCATCGATCTGTAAGCCCTATTCATAGTGAAGTTAGTGGGCCCATATCTAGCTAGGCTAGATATGGATATGAATATTTCGTGACCTATATACGGATGTGGCATCACGTTATGGTTATGTGTTACTTTTGAAGAACACAAATCAGAAACTTTTAAAGTTTCAACACGAGTAGACAAGCAGATCGGCTAAAGTATTAAAACATCACGTGATGAACATGATGAAAATACTTAAGCAATAAGTTTCACAAATACTTGAAAGAGTAAAATATTCTTTCAAATGAGGACTCCTCCCGAGACACGTCAGTTTGACGGTGTGTCCGTACGGAGAAACCGAATTTTATTGGACATGATAAGGTTTTCATGAGTCGCTCTGAGCTACCATTTCCTTCAACGGATATGCATTAACAGTGCAAAACTTATTGGAATAAGGTTCCATATTAATCTGTTAGACAGAATTCATATTAGATATGATAAGGGATAGAAACAGAGTTTCTCACTCCTACGATTTGGGGTATGCTGGGCATATGTTTGGATGATGCCAAACTAAAACCTAAATCGGATAAGTGCCAATGTAGGTTATCCTAGGGAAAACATAAGTATAGTACTTATACAACTCACTGGAGAACATTGTAATTGTTGCTCACCATGCGTCTTCCTTAGAGGAATACCGATATGCAGTGGAAAGTGGGAGGACAGTAAAACTCGATGAAAATCGGAGTAATACTGTTCAAGGCATGAAGTCCTTAATGGAACACAAACTGTTCATCAAGGATGAACATATACCATTAATCTTCGTATACACAAGAACCGCGTAGATCGGAGAGAGTCAGAAAACAACCTAGGGTATGGGTTTCTGATCTCACCTCATAAGATGTCAATCTTATTGAGGAAGACCCAACTACGTATGAGGAAGTGATACAAGGTATCGACTCCCTTTCATGGCAAAGTGCCATGAGTCCGAAATGGATTCCATGTAAAACAACTATGTTAAATACTAGTTGATGTACCATAAGGCATTGTGCCTATAGGTACTATATAAGTCTTCAAGGAAGACATACATGGAAGGCAACATACCAACGTACAAAGCTAGGCTTGTAGCGGAAGGTATCGTTATCAACATTATGTTGATTACGGTTCACCTTTTTACTGTTGCCACGGTAAATCCATTTGGATAATGCTTGCTGTAGCTGCACGTTTCATTTATGAAATGTGTCAGTTAAAGGTTAAATCACTTTCCTTAAAAGGAAACCTTTTGGAGGATGTTTATAACATCCTGACGATTTTGTCGTACTAAAACCAGCAAACTAGGTTTGCGTGTTGTTCGATCCATGTTTGGGTTGAAGCAAGCATAAAGTTCTTGGAACTATTGTTTTGATGTAATCATGATAGTCAATGATTTGATTCAAAACATAATGATTCTTGTGTATATGAGAGGGTTAGTGGGAGCGCACAGACAGTGGCTGTCCTTATAATAATGATAATGTAACATATATTCATTTCTTGGAAATGATATTCCCATTAAATAATCGGTGAAAGCTTGGCTTTCAAGAGAAAAATTCTCCGTAGAATTCTCGGGAGAAACAACCTTTATTCTAGGAATAAAGATCTACTAAGATAGATTTAAGTTGTTAATACTCTCTGGGAAATTGTACATTAAAATGTACGCGACCTGGTGTCTCATACGCTTTGAGCATATGGATTCACAATCAGGCCAATGCAAGTGATAGTCACTTGATTGATGTTAAGAACATCCGTTAGAATCTTAGAGATCTAAGGATGATGTCTTAATCTGTGGAGAAGGAGAACTTGAAGTGACTGGGATCACTACTGCAAGTTTCCAAAAGGATAAAACGACTAAAAGTCATAAACGGTACTATACAGTTTGAATAACGGTACAGTGAGCTGGAAATCTTCCAAGCAAGATACTGTTACCGAATAAATAACACATGCGGATTATTGCTGCAGCTGAGGCAGCAATAGAAGCCATCTGGGTCAATAAATAAATCTAATTGGATTAGACATAGTTCTGTTAGCGGCTGAGCTGGGCGTCAGCACAGGCTAAAGAATTAATGGTCTCATCAACGATCCAGATACATACTTCGACTATTCATCTGATTCGTTCGATCATACATCGTAGCGATGTGATGATCGTATAATTGCATCAGACGATAATTATGCAAATCCGCTGACGAAAGCTTTTCTCAGCAATTTGAGCCAACCGTACATAGTTCGGGTGTTAGGCACTCGAGTGACTGGCTAAAGGCCAAGTAGGAGATTGTTGGACAGTTATGACCCATAGCGTCACTATTTGTAAAGATCATAGTGTTGTTGTGTACAAATTAACTATGTAACAAATGAGATTGCACTCCTATCATTTGTGATTAGATCACCTTAGATATATAAATGATGGGAGGTCCTTATGATTTGTTCCTAGATTGAGAATGATATGAGACAGTATCAATCAACGAAGGATAAATCATTAAACATCCCTAGTCAGAGCATTGTCGAGATTGGACATCGATAGATGCGTAAAAGACTAGTATTACACTTGTGCGTGTTATGTGAGACATAACGGCATAGTTCTCGTATATCTGGGTATAGGATACTCAGGCAAGTGTAATAGGAGGTTGTGTTTCACCGATGGTACGGGAAACAGCTTCGCTCTGGATTAGACAACCGCAGAATCCCATTGGTAGCATGACCTTGTGTCTATGGGAGTCTGCAATCAGGGTAGGTGTATTTGGTCTTAACCTGAGACTTGCACCGCTAATAAGCGACAATCAATGTACTTTAGTTGAGGTCGTCCAGGGCTTTAACAGGTTCTGTGTACGCCGATGCTGGGTATATTGAGAATCGTAGTGTATTGGGTGTGATGTCAAGACGGAAGTGTCACTCCAGTCATATGGAGAAGATGGTCACGTAGGATACGGTATTAGTGCTCTTATATGCTGCGCGGATATCGGGATATTATGACTTGGTCATGTATATCCGTTATAGAGACTAGTTACCAAACATCCGACATGTGCTTCATACGGGGCAGACACATATCCAGCCCTAGGCCTAGCACGTGATCGTCCGATACTGGATCGAATACGCAATACTACGTATACTACGCCTGATATAGATCACATATTCCTATAGGATATTTTCGGAGAATTGGGTAGGCATGGCGCTTTGCTAGAGGCCAACCTTGTCTTGTAAATCGGTAAAACGTAATACTTGGTACTTACGTGTTCGGATAGTCCGACGACCGAGTTTACTGCCAACATATCCGGAGATCTCATGGTCGCTTCCCAATGATACACCGATGACGTATGACTCGCATTATATATTAATCTGGGATTAATTAGAAGAGAGAGAAAATTAATCTGGGATTAATTACGGAGATATTTTATCTGGGATAAAATATCAATTTTAAGAGAGAGAACGATTAATTTGGAATTAATCGATAATAATATATTCGATATATTAAACGAAATTAGTTTCGATTAAGAATTAAAATTAGATTTTAATTCGGGCACTTGAATTAATTTAGAATTAATTCTCGAGCGACGTGATTAGTAAATTGGATTTATTAACGAGGCATCGAGATAATCGTTAATTTAGAATTATCGAAACCGAGCTCGGAATGTGTTTGCGACGTTACGTCGATTTTGAATCACGTGCCGCAAGTCGCATCGCAAATCACATCGCAAGTCATAAAAGTCAAATCGCCTTTTGGAAAAGTAACTTTGACTCTTTGACTTTGACCTTAAATTTTTGGAGGGAAATATTGAGGGGAAAAGACTTTTGACTTTTTGGAAAAGTGAAAGCCTTTTCCTTTTTACTTTTTACCAAGGGTAAAATGATTTTAAATATTATTACATTTGTTTTTATTTCTTTTTGGAAAAGAAAATAAATGGTAAAACATTTTAGTAATTAAGGAAAATATATAAGTAATGTGTTGGACACATTTTCCCTTAACCTAATCTCTCATCCAACTCTCTCTTCCTCTCTATAGCTCACGCCCAAGGCAGTGGACTGCACTGCTTTGGGCGTGAATGATGTTCCATTTTAAGGGGTTTTGTGGTAAGATCCAAGTGCTAGCACACTCCTAAGAGGCATACGAAGGTGTTAGGGAAACTCACCCACGAGCCGGGAATCGTTAGACGAAGCTTGGAGCTTCAAATCTCAGCTCAAAATCTGAAAATAGTGAGCAGTGGACTGCACACCATTGGCGCCACTTTGAAGGGGAAAATCTTTGTGTTCTTCTTCAAATCGTCACAACCGATCGATGTGAGTATTCCGCTATCTCCTTTGATGTATTCACACTTATTATTCATGCTTGTTTGATGATCTTGGGACCTAGAATAAAACCAACACATTGATCATATGAAATAACAATAATAATTCATCTCATGAATATTATTTTGTGCCTACTCATCTAAAAATACATATCAATATTTATAACTCATATAATAAATAAAACAATAACTTAAATAAAATAAAGAAGGGTTAATAACACTTTTCAACCTCGCTCTTGATGCCAATTGTAGGAAACCGTTCCTTGTGCAGCGGAAGCACGTTAGGCACCTGGATCAGACTAGAAAATTTTTTCTGCCCTTCTCATCAAGAGGCTGAATGCTACCAACACCACCACTAAATTGGACTATCTATACCATTGCTGGATGCGACAACTTATGCCTCTCCAACTCCTAGATAGCGACTCAGGTTTTTGGCTAAGAGTGTCGAACTAAGGTCAGATTTTTGGCTAAGGGCTAACCAGTGCTGACTCAAGGTAGCTCGATAATGGGATAATAGCTTCAGGGCATCGTAGTAGTGGTTGGGACTGATAAAAATGATATATATGGTAACCAAGCCATGTGCTAGTTCATAGTTATGGACCCGAGGTTGATTTTCAGAAAGGCTGTGAAGCGTGGATCTAATGGATTTGAGCATCAACATGAGGGGGAAGGTTTTTCTTTAAAATCATTCCAAGTGTTGGAATGTGCCACGAGACATCAGGTTGAGGCAATATGAGGTGCTCATATGAGTATCAGCCTGAGGACATTGACACATTGGCAAAATGGTTTTTTTACTCCCAAGTATAAGAGTGTCGAAGTAATAAAATAACCTGATAAGTCCGAGGTCGATCCATATGGAATAGATTTAGTAAAATAAAATAATAATTTGAGTGAAATAAAAAGATTAAAGTGATTAAATATTTTTTGCAATAATAAAATAAAATACTGGGGCTAAGAGATCCATTTTTAATATTTCAAATTTAGAGAAATCTTACTTGTTATAATATATAAATTTTCATCATTACCCAGTTAATTTATTTCATGAATTAATTATGTCAAAATATATAAAATCGGCCATAAAGACGGTGATCATATTTATCTATAATAAGTCCAGTTAGGTACTCAATTATACCATATAAATAAAAGCATACATATAGACGATAACAAAGTTTATCAATAATTCATCCAGAGATTCACCCTTTACCCCAGCAGGATGAAATTAACTACCATTGCTTTGAATATAACTTGCATAATTTTATTATTTAAAGAAAAAAAATTACAACAAAGCTTTAAAAAAAAAAAAAAAAAAAACACAAGAGCTGGAACTCCATAAATTTTCAGAGAAAACTATAGAATCCTTGGCTCAATAAAATTAGGTGTTGAGTACCTCTATTTATAGAGGTGTTCAACACCTCTTCAATTGCAATTGCATAGAAATTATTGCAATTGCATGTGAATGAGGGGTCCATCCACCGAAAGGTGGATGGCAACCCTCCACCATTTTTTTTTTTTTTTTTTTGTTTTTAAAAATTACATATAGCATACTTTGGATATTTCATCAATTTCGGTCTTGAAAACTTCAAAACTAGAAAATCTTATAAGTTGTAGAGAAGTAGATATTTGAGTCTTCTTTCATCTGGAATTGGAATTACCCCAATCCGATATCGGTGTAAAACGTAATGGCCAAAGTACAAAAATTATACAAGGTTGTAATTTTTGAAATTGTACATTGTTAGGATGCCATTTTAAGTCTATGACCTCCAAAATCCAAATGTCATATCTATTTTTCTAGTTATGATTCAAAAATATTATTTCACCTACATAAAAAATAAAAATCATAATAAAAATATATAAAACATAGATTTAATTAGTATTTCACAAATGTGCTAAATTAAGGGGATTAATGAAACTATAAGTGTAAAATGGTTACTTTCTCTTTATTAAATGTACATTTTTTAGTATTCATCACACCCATCAACCAGCTTATTACTAGTCCCTAGTAATTCAAGCAAAAACTAAAAATACAAATTCTCATCCAAGTTATTAATTGTTTTATTTCTTTCTAAATTATCAAATAAATAAATTCTCATGTACTTTTACCCTTCTTCCATACACATATAAGAGAAGGTATCAATAAATTTATTGTGCCCATAATATTCACAAGTCTTGTTGAAAAAAGAGTAGTATTCTGTCCTAAATTTATATCAGAATTCACACATTTTGGCAATGAAAGTTTATTTATATATAAAAAAAAAAAATAGTTATTTTAATAAATAATACATCTTTAACCCTTGTAATGAGCTTTGAATTAGTTACTCACAAATCAGATGATTTTAGGGCACTAGGTGTTTAAGACCCCCTACGGACTTAATTGCTCCGATATTAGATGCCAAAAAGAATAAGTGTATGATTTCCTTAAGTTTTTTCTTAAACCCATATAATGAGCTTTATGTCAATGACTCCCAGACCGATTGATCTTAGGGTACTAAGTGTTAAAAATACCTCTACGGACTTAATTGTTCGAGTTAGAGAGACACGAAATCAAACTTGTTCACACATATTTTTTTTAAAACAAATCAAGCCCTACCGTTTTACAGAACAATCACTGCTTATTGAGGCAAGATGTTCCCAAATACTGATATGTGTCCGAGTTTTCTTAAGTTGTTAGAGCACGGTGTCTTCCATTTCTTTTTCTTCATTCTCTTTCGCCATCTCTTCTTCTTCTATCCTTTTTTCTTAGGGGCATTATTGTAAAACCAACCACTCATAGTAATCCTCTTGACTTCTTCTCATCGCCACTGGAGAAGTTATCCCAAAACTTACTGCATTGTTTTGTTTCTGTATCACTGTTATCCCATATTCCCATGATATGGGCCTATCGGTTGAAGGTTTGTAGGTCATGATGTTCGGGTAACCGAAGTTGATCATGCAGTTTGGTGGCGGTACTGTGTGGTGGTTTGGTAGAGGGTTTCTAATTACGTTGTGCTGGTTCTTTTCTGGGTCCAAGATCTTGCGACTGTCAATTAGGTCTTGTATTTCATGTTTCAGGCAAACACAACTGTCAGTGCCGTGCCCTTTTTAGTGGTGGAATTGGCAGTATTGGTCAAGGTTAAAATGGCGATGGATTGGATTAGAAAAGGGTTTGGTGTCTAAGGGTTGTAAAATGCATTGTTTTCTTAACTTCTCAAATATCTTTGAAAAGGGTCTGCCAAATTTGGAAATTCTTCAGTTGTGGATAACAGCGATTTCGATGGGACTAGCTTTGGCCCCTGAAGATTCCCCAGTTTCCTTTCTTTTTTGGCTATATTACTTTCGGTTTTAGGCCTACTCCTCTTAAATGTCCATGACAGTCTCTTTCAATTGCCTAAAATATGAAATCATTGAGGCCATCCTCTTCAGTTTGTTATAGATGGAGGGCTTAATACCACTGATAATCATTTTAATTTGGTCATTCTCCGAGGACCTTGTTTGTATTTTTAATAGTTGTCTTCTCCAACGGTCAACATATTCTTTGAAATTTTCTTTAGGCTTTTGCTTCGTATTCTTCAATTCACGAAGCGATATATCAATGTCCATGTCAGTTACATACTTATTTAGGAATGCTTCAGCCATCACTCTCCAATCTTCTTTCACTTTCTTGCCTAAGCTGTGGTACCATACCATCAGTGCTCTCTCAAGGGACATTCTAAATATTTTCTGCACCTGGCGTTGGTACAGTCCATTCAAATTCATCAGTAATACATATTCTAGTTGATTCAGATATTTTGAACTCTGCAGATAGCTGTTCCTTGAATGCCTTTGCGTTACAGTCTAACAAGTCTTCATGTTTGCCCTTCATTCTCTGGGAACCAGACTCTATTTTCTCTTTCAGCATTTGGAGTTCAGCTTCAGTATATGATTTGGCCGCTCTCCTAGCGGCATAGTCAACTATATCATCATCATCCAACATAAAGTGTTCCACATTGGCTTTATACTCGGGCCTATTTTGCCTCATTTCACTAGTCTTAGCCCCCTCTGTTCGGGGCGTCGTGTGGATTGTCCCCATGTTAGCGATGGTGTTGGCCAAATTCTGCAATTGTTTTGTTATCTTATTCACTGTTGTTTCCAATTGATCCATATGAGCGTTATCACTACAAGCATTATCACTGCTTGTTATTTCTACTTATGTTACGTGCTTCTTGACTAGCTTGTCTTATTCCCTAATCCACTGTGCCATTATGATGCTGCAACATAAAGGGTCAGCATGATGCATGTATGCATACAATACATGAAATATATGTAATGCATGCTCAATCAGCATATATCTTTCCAACCTTATTTCTCCCCCCACACATAGTAAGTCCATATATGCCCTAGATTTAGCTTAGTTTATACACCAATGGGGGAGGTTACATAAACTCGTTTTCTTCTATGCTATAAAAGGTAAACATTGACTACCTTGGTTTCGTTCCAATATTAAAATAAAAATGACGCCCATTTACAAAAATATCTTAGCCTAATATGGGGGATCGTGTCATTGTCTGAAAATGATGGATTGGACCCTTAGTAATCTTGGCTATTTTGGGATGCTCTTAAAATGTTTTGGGAAGGCAAACAAGACGTACCTTTTCTGGATGAAAGCTAGACTCATGTTTTAGCTCATTTCGATATTTTTTACTAAATAATTTATAAAATAAACACAACATGATTTGATACAATATAAACCTAAATATCTCTTTTTTTTTTTGGAAATATTGGAAACCCCGCTGCCAAATCACCTGACACGAGCTCAAATAAAGTACGTAAAACCCCTGACTGTCCCAGACTCTTACAAGAAACGAACCCTATAAATTCAAACCCAAGACTTGGATACCAGATATCAAACCACGCTTCTTGGGGACAACCTAATTATCTAACGTATGCATAAAAGATTCTTCCAACGAAATTTGATTAATTATGTTTTATATTAATAGAGATAACATAGCCGAAAAATTAAAATAGGTAAATTTCATTTAATTCTATTCCGGCTTAGATGAAAAACCAAACGCTACCTAAATTTCAACTGTTACTAAATCAATCAAATGAAAACCAGAGAAGAAGAAGAATACACTTGATCATACATTCGAGAAAAAAAGGTAGTTATTTGAAATGAATTTCTAGCAACAAATTTTCTAAATGGCAATAAGCTTCCAACAAATCTTGCCAAAAGAATTGAGATTGAGAAAACAATCAAGCTCCATATATTTTAATTTTACTTTTTAAAATTTATAAAACCACTCTGAATAATGAGAGTAGATAAAATTGGAAAAAGGATAACAACAATGAGAACAATGGCTAGCAACACAGCAATGCAAGTCCATTTCCTGGTGTCCTTCTGCGATTCCCTAGCCATTTCCAGCTGGTCAGTTCCTCTCCTGACAAACGAACTAGCATGCGCCACGTGGCTCTCTATATCATTGAGCTGGTGCCCCTGTGCCTCCACCAATGCAAACATGTCCAAAAAAACCTGATGAAGCTCAAGCAAATTCTTCTCGATCTCCTTCACAGCATCATGCCTTTCTTGTATTTCAGAAATTGTGTCCATAATTTGGCCTCTCCCCTGTTCTTGAATTGCCTTTTGAAGAAAATTCTCACTTTCCCCAGTTGATATCAAATTCTCAATCATCTGTTCATCTGCTTGCTGCCCTGTCACTGTAAAATACCTTCTCTCAATTGTTTCCTTATACTCAGCTGTCATTTTAGCCCTCAGCTGTTGAAAATCATCCATGGTGTCCTTAAGTTTCTTTCCTAAACCCGCAACGACTGATGTTCTGGTTCTGTCCACAGACGATCCTGGACCGCACCCTGGAACTTTTCTGTTAGTAGCATTGGATTTTTCAAGAGCCTCAAGCTTTCCTTTAATAACTTTGACCCGTTTCAGTACTTGTTCAACGTCAGAATCCATTCTTGCACGAACCTGTTTCATGGTTTTGGCGTTGTGAGCAACTTTGGTCTCTTCATTTGATTCCTGTAACTTCTTGTACAGTTTCTCGACGGCATTCATATCCTCTTTCACATTTTCGACGTCTTCGAAGAACTTGTCGAGATTTTCGGTCTCTTTTTCAACCTCACCGGCGCCGGCCTCCAGGTCGACGTTGGAGTATTTCTTGAATGAACTCGAAATGAGATCGTTCATTTTGGTAGAGTATTTGTCAAAAATTTTCTTTCTTTCTTTCTCCTCCTTTTTATCTTCTTCTTCAGAATTATATATAATGGATTGATGGGTAATTTTCCTTTAAAATTTGGAGAAGAAGCAAAATCTTCATCCAGAGAAGCAATAGGTTCACGTTGGGGTTAGGTAATGGGAATAATTGAGGCTTGGACCAGTCAGAGGCTTGGAGTTATTAATTCGCTGTGACCAGCCAAATTAACCGGGAGATAATTTTGCCATATGGCAACTTGTGCTTCAGAAATTATTTGGAAAGGGATTTGACCTGGTCATAAGTCAAATCTTAATGAGACCTGTCAAAGCAGTTAATATATAGATTTAAATTAAATTTGGGAGCTTAATAAAAGAGGTGCCCAGGGTATTAATGCTGTGTCCTCAAACAACATAGCACGTTTTTATACTTGCAATTTTCTTAAACAAAGTAATAAACTCCAATCAGATACTTAGAAGGTTGATAGCATGATCTTGAAATATCTGAGTGTTGGATTCAGTCCATTTAAAAAAATAAGTGCCCCCGGTGGATAAATTGGCCGGACCTTCAAAAGTTCTCGTCTATATTATTTGTTAATGTTTTAAAAAATTTTAAAAAAATTCAATTTCTTAAACTTTAAATTGATGTTATTATTGTGTTTTATTAAGTCTGAATTTAAATAAATAAACATAAAATCATAGAAAGTTTTTCAAAGTCCGGTTCATTTACCCACCCTAAGACCCGCTCAAAAACTTGTTTTGAATATTAAAAATCACAAACATATTATAAAGGTGAAAATACCATGTCCACTGCATGGGTGTTCATGCTGGTAAGCTCAATATGTATGTTTGTTTGTTTGTTTGTTTTTTTTTTCTTTCCCACTAGAGTGAATTTCAATGTTGTGTTTGTTTCTATATTGCAAACAATTAGCTTAAGGGTAGTGTGTTATAAATTTCCAAATAAAGTTTATCAAGTAGAGCTTTTATTACCTTTTACTAGTAAAGTTTTTAATAAAAACATATAAAAAATATATATATATATAAAATCACGGATAAGTTTTTTTAAGTTGTGTTATGAAATAAATGGAATAATATTATTAAATTAAATAATGTTATTATAGACAATTTAACATTTTAAAAAACTTTATAAGCTCTATTTCTAAAAACCCAAATTTTGAGTTTTTACCGGTAAAGGTAAAATAATTTTTTTAATTTTCAATAGTTTTACTTAAAATATAATCAAATATTATCAAAAATTTTAAATAGAACTTTTAGGATTAAAATAATTTTTTTGTCTCTACTAAAAATCATACCAAATATGCCGTAGGTTTGTATTTTACAAAATGTAGATGAATTTTCTTGCATTATTCTGAAACAGAGAGTTCGAATGTCATTACCAAGAAAGAGAACAATTCCAAATTCAAAATTTTTTTTTCAATAAGAAAAAATGCAGTTATTTATTATCTGAAAATTGGAAGTATTTTCCATCATTATTGGGGATTACATTATCAGAACCACATTACCTACTCTTTTTTTTTTTTTTTTTTTCTAATTTAAGCAGAAGAGGTAAAATCCGTCCCAGACTCTTATAAGAAACACATTTCCTGAATTCGAACCAAAATCCTTGAGATGAGATCTTGAATCTTATACCACCAATCATGCCACTCGAGGATCATATTACATACTCGAGTCCTAGTAAACAATATGTCAGCTACTGGATAGTTATAAGAAACGTAAAAGATTCTAATGCTGAACCAACCGCCATAGCTAAACAATAAATAAGTTAAGAAGTGATTTCTTCTTCTTGTTTTCCTTGCTGCTGCTGTTGCAGTTATTGCCATGATTTCATCTGAATAAAGTAACATTTTAAACTCCTCTCTTGAACCTGTACCAAAAATTAAGAGGAAATTATTCTAAAATATTCCAACCAGTTTAAGAAGTCACACACACTGAATTTTATGTGATTATTTAGGTACCTATCAGCTCTTTGCAGAATGGTGATATTAATAAGATCAAACATTCATCTTTTTATTAAAATTTTTATATGTAGATTGTAAATTAGAAGTTACTTAAGGCTCTGTTTTTTTTACCTCTAACATGGCTATGGTCCTAGAAAGTTCAAGGCATTCCTCCATGAGCAATTTCTCTTGTGCAACTGTCTTTGCTAATTCTGAAAGTGATAAAATGGTATCCTCAGCCTGTGGACAAAATAAATTTGTAATTAAGTTGATATCCATTATCATAAGCACAAGACATTAGTTGAGATTTCAGTATGCATGTGTTATTAAAAAAACAAATTACCGATGGTGAAAAACTAGCCAGCATTGACTTAATGGAAGCTGCAAGATCAGAAGCATGGCGAAATGCAACAGATGATGCTTGTGGATCCATCTACAAGCTTAGTTTTATCAGTCAAGTATTATTTAACAAAAGATTAATTCAACAAACAATTTTAAGAGTTTGAGAATTACCTTTGCTCCTTCAATGAGGGGCACCCTGCAAACAACTGAATGTATACATTCTTCGGTCATCGAAACAGCTGATAGGTGTTGTCTTTCCATATCTCCCCAGGATTCCAGTTGCTTAAGCTGCAGGTATAATCACATAACGATGTACGAATTTGATCATCTAGAATTAGACAAGTCTAATTAAGCACAATATAGTGTATGCAAAATTGTTACTCACTTGAGACCTAAGTATAAAATCTAGCTTCATTTGAAGCTTTGCTTTCTGAAGCTGCAATTTCTTATGTAGCACTGAATGTTGCAACTTCTTTACACTTTCCCAGGCACACAACAAATTGTTCTGCAAAATCATCACAGATAATTACATAGAGAATAAATTGACTAGTATTATATATATACACATATATAGTTTTATAACAATACAAGGAGATTATGCAACTATGAACCATAAATGTAATCTCATTCTAATTCTTTTTTCAGTATGCAAAACACTTTCAAATTATTGTTACTTTACTTCGAATCCAAGATTAAACATATTACTTTCAAAAGATACCTCCACTTGATTAGTTATGTTCCCATTGACAGCATCAGCTCTAGCATTGGCAAACCGCCACTGCAACAGTCCATTATGAAGCATTCTCCACTGATGGACAGTCTCCACATCTCCCGACCCCATCTGCAAGGATGAACTTTTCTTACTCTTGAACAAATCCAACCCCAAATTCAGTAATTTCTCCACACCCTTGGCCCTGGAGGGACTACTAGGAGGCGGCTTCAAACTCGAAAACGACATGGGTCTCCGTTTGCTCTCGACAGACATAGGCGGCGACCCTGATCGCCCTGGTGACAAGGCCCATTGGGAAGTTGCACTTCCGTACCCAGTTAGTGAATTAGCCCTCTTGATTGCGTTCTTTATTGTAAACTTCTTCACTCTTGGAGAACTGTCTAATGACACCGGATCCTGAATGTTTGAATCTGAATTCATTCTTCGAGGCTTGTTAAATACCTTAACATCTTGCAAGTATTTTGATGAAACCTCAATACTGGATTTTCCGGAACCTTTAGTACCGATCCCCGGAGAGCTACAATCAGATTCTGACTCAAGATTGTTAAGAAAATGATCTCTTTCTCGCCTATTTGATTTTCTGTAAAGGGCATTTTCATCAATAGACAATCTTCCAGGAACAATATTATCACCTGAAGAAGATGATGATTTTCCAGGAAACTTGAACTTTCCTGTGTATCTCATGGACCCTCCGAGAATTGGTCTATGATTTTCTTTTGCACTTTCTTTCTCTTTCCCATTCTCAAACCTGTTAAACTCACTGCAACTCCTTTGCCTACCAAGCGAGAAGACATTATTACTGGATAATTTTTCATCATTTTTCCGCTCAAGATAGTCTTTCAGTCTCTCATTTCCAAGATGGTCAGCGAGAGTACCAAGATTTTTGACGTTTGATGATGATGTGGTGGAAGAAGGCCAGAGACCTCGAATGAAGCCTGATGATGAGGAGTCTTGATCGAGGCTCCGGTGCTTTCGGGTATCCGGAGGAGTTGATGGTTTTGTGTTGCGATGTGGAGATTGGGATTGTTTTGGAGATGGGATTGGCACGTCACGCGATGGTGTTGAGTTTGGAGACAGGAACCTTGAGCTTACTTCTCTTGATTTTGGTCTTCTTGTATTGAGAGATTGATCTGTTGTCTGCATTATTTCATTGACACCCTTCATGGTTGCTTTCCGAAACTGAGTATTGAAGGTTTTGTTTTACTTTTAAAATGGATGAGAAGAAAAACAAACATTTGAAAGTAGCGGCAAAGTAGACATAGATAATTAGATATACACTCGGCCGGCGAACAATAAGGCTTCTTGTTTTGTTATTGAAATTACTGAAATATCCCTCTGTTCAAATTTTCTTTATTTTACCGGATTATGATTTGACTAGTGTTCGGCTATTTTTTTTCTATTAATTTTCTCAACACAAACCTTCTTTGTACTCATTGAAGGTCTCATTCAATTTAAATAAATAATATAAATCTATTTATATTATCTATTTTCTATTAATATTATAAAAATTTTATATCACATCATTATCATTACTTATAATAAATTTTATCATAAAATCATATAATAAAAATAGGCCCCTTCAATTTAATTAAAATAATATAATTTTATTTTTATTTCAATAGTTTTTTTGGAAGATAACTTATTTTTCCAATTTTCAATTTTCCAAATAGATAATCAAATAAGTATTTAAAGAGTGAAATTATATGCATCTTTTAGGAGTTACTCTAAGTTATCATTCCAATGACCATAGAGTTTGTTTTGGGCTATGGTGAGTTTCGAATGATTTAGGTATCCAGCCCACGCGAATTTATTCCTTAATTCACTGCGGGAGCTTCACAAGGTACGTTAGTCTAACCCACCTAGAAGCTACTTATAGATAGGCACACTAGAAGAAAGGGAAGCACATGTTTTGAGCTTCTTAGAAAGAGCTATATAAAGATTGATCGTACATATATTGTACCATAAAGTTATTTTAGCACGTATGTTTATTTAAAATAATATAATTATTATCATTTTTTGGGGTAAAAAGTTAATTAGAGCTATAACTATCTAATGAAACAAACCTATGAGGCTTGTCATTTTGTTTCTGTAAGTGCCAATTTTAGCCCTACACTATTAGTCACGTGTCACCACACAGATGAATCTTCCTAAACTTGCTTTTATAGTGGAACTACTATGAATAGGTAGAGGTTTAATACAATAATAACATTTATCACGATATTGTTAACATATAGTTTTGACAGATGGGAAATGTTAGGATGATCTCTGAAATCCGAAGACCTATGATGAAACTAGAATTTAACCCTAGAGTGACGTCACTCAGAGGCTGGCTCACTTCAAATTCGAGGTACTCTGATATCAGTCAAATTTGATCTTAACTTATTCCGAAGAGGATTAACCTCAGAATCCATCAGAGAAATATATTAGAGGTACTACAATCCCAACATCAATACTCCGAAATACATGATGTCACATATCACAATATAAGATTAGTGGACTTTAATGACAATCCACTTAAATTAGCATGCAAACTTAGTTTAGCATACATAATAATGTGTGTAATCACTTCTGACATTATATTTCAGCATTTCTTGTGACAAGTGTACCCCAAACAATCAAGAGCAGTTGTCGTATTAGGAGAATCAACTATTTTGGTTCTTAAGCCACTTTGGCGTCTGAAGCTACCTTAATTCATTCCTCTATGGTAGAGGTGTTGGACAATTATGACCCATAGCGTCACTATTTATAAAGACATTATGATTTTTATACAAATTAATTATGTGACAATAGAAATTGTATTTTATCATTTCGTAATTAGATTGCTTTAATATATATAAATGATAAAAGTCATTATGATTAGTTCCAGATTATAAGATATGAGACAATATCAATCCACAACGGTTTAATCATTAAACATCCTTAGTCGTAGTATTATCGAGAATGGACATCGATAATGCAGAATAGACTAGTATCACACTTGTGCATGTTATGTAAGCGTAACAACATAGTTCTTATATATTTAAATATTGGATATTTATGCAAGTGTGATAGGAGATTGTGTTTACTGATGGTACGGAAACAGCTTCGCTCTGGATAGACCCCTCGGAATCCCATTGGTAGTATGACTATGTGTCTATAGGAATCCGATTCAGGGTAGGTGTATTTGGTCTTAACTTGAGACTTACATCGCTAGTACTTGCGACAATCAATACGCTTAGGTTTTGGTCGTCGTCATGATTTTAACAGATTCTGCGTACGCTTCTTCTGGGTTTATTGAGAATCGTAGTGTATTGGGTGTGATGTAAAGACGGAAGTATCACTTCAGTCATATGGAGATGATGATCACACAAGGATACAGAACTGGTACTCTAATGTGTTGCAACCATCAGGATAAAATGACAAGGTCATGATTATCCGAATAAAGAGACTATTTTCTAGTGATCCAATATATGCTTCGTACAAGGCAGACACTAGTCCAGCCTCAGGCCTTGCATGTGACATCAGATACTGGATCGTAATACACGATACTATGTATACTACGCCTGAAAAAGATTATATATTCTTTAAGAATATTTCTGGAGAATTGGGTAGACACGGTGCTTTGCTAGAAGCCAACCATGTCTCATAAATCGGTAAAAATATGATACGAGGTACGCACGTATTCTGATAGTCCGACAATCGGATTTACTGTCAATATATCCAGGGATCTCATGAGTTTCTTCCCGAAGATTCACCGATGACGTATGATTCGAACATAATTAATCTAGGATTAATTGCGGAGAGATTTTATCTGGGATAAAATACTATTTGAAGAGAGAGAACGATTAACTTGGAATTAATCGATAAAATAATATATTCGATATATTAAATGAAATTAGATTTCATAACGGTATTAAAATTAGATTTTAATTCGGGCGAACGAATTAATTTAGAATAATTCATGAGTGACGTGGATAGTAATTTCACTAGGCATAATTATTAATTAAATTTGATTTAATTACGTCGCAACGGAAAATTCGTTAATTCGGAATTAACGAACCCGAGCCCCGGAAGTGTTTGCGGGCCCACTCGGATTTTGAATTCAAGTGGAATCCACAAGTCACATCACAAGTCACTTCACTTGTCATTTATTCACTTTTTGATGATGGAAGTAAATAATGATTTGTTGATAACTTACCAAACACTCAACCTTTTAAATGATGATTGACTTTTACCTAAACTTGGTTTTGGTATATCTTATTTTGATTTTGGAAATCATATACACAAGTCATCATTTTAAACAAAATTGAAAACTCTTCTCTCTCCCAAAAACCACCATGGCCGAAACTCTCAAAGGCTAAAGGGAAATTTTTGTTGCAATTTTTTCAAAGCTAGCACTTGAAGAATCATATCAATGTGATAGGGAAACCATTCCCAGAGCTTGGAACCATTCTCAAAGCTTGGAGCTTGGACATCATCTTCAAAGAAAACTTGGAGACTTTCAAAGGGAGCAAAATTTTTTGTGATCAACACATCCTACAACCGTTCGTTGTAAGTATATTTCCGACATACTTCTTCTTGTATTCAGATGATTTTATGCTTGGATTGATCTTGGGATGACCTTAGAAACCCAACAATGGTATCATGGAGCCTATTTAAGCATGAAATTTGATTAGGGTTTATATACTAAAATTTGGGTATTTTTTATTTGAGCATGATTTAATCAAATTATTTGTTTGAGTATGCTTGTATGTTGATAACTTAGAGTTATGCATGATCAATATGATGAAAAAATTAATTGGATTAATTTTCCCCATTTTAGTGGCTTGGCCAAATGGATATATAAACCCTAGGTCATGGTGATTTTGTTTTTTGAATCATTGGCTGTGTTTTAAAAGACATGAGATATATTGATTTATGATTTAATTGGATTGAAATCGAAATCGGATATAAAATCTGATCATTGCCGTGAGCTTTATAGCATGAAAATGACTTGATTTTGTTTCAATAATGTTGGACATGTATTGATTATAAATAAGCATGATTAATTGATTGGATTAATATTTTGGAAATATTAATTTAAATAATTAATCATGGCTAAGCACTTTAATTAATTAAATTATCAATTTTGGAAAATTAGAATTTAATTAATTGGGCTTAATTTGGAATTGGGCTTAAAATATTGTATTTGGGCCTAATGGACTTGGTTGGGCCAAGTTGGTTTAGGACAATTGGATTGGATCCAAATTGGGCCTAAACCATTCCATTAAGTCCAAATATAACAAATGGACCTTTTAATAATTAATGGGGCTAATGGGCCAAAATTAATTTTATGGCATATAAGGTGATTCCTTTATTGGGCCTTGGTATTTGGGTTTGACCCATATTGACCAAAGCTCATGCCTTAAGAAATTAATTGAAAGCACATTGGACTTTAATTAAAATGACATTGGATGTTAATTGGGCTTTGAGACCCCTTAAGATTAGATTTAGAATCTAAGTCGTAAAGGCGCATTAAAAAATATATTATATTAATTGGAATTAAATATAGAATTAGTATGGAATACAAATTAAATTAGATTTAAATTATAATTCGATATAATTCAAGAATTCATACTTTGAGTACTTATTCTTAAACGAGTTGGACTTGCGCAAATCAAATCGTTGTTTGAACATTGGATGATCACTTAATTCAAAGATTAATTAATTTGATTAGATTGATTAAATAACATGTTTTATGTGAATACATGGATGCGTTGAATGAATAATGTATATCGGATGGATATTAGAAGGGTGAGGGCAATTTTGGAAATTATTGTAATAAATTTAGAATTTATTAAATTGGACCTGCGAGTCCAGCCTTTATCTCTCGATTCTTTGTAATTCTCTTCTCACCTAATTCCCCTCAATGTTAATGAGATTTCTTTTATTGTATTATGTAATTGGGTAAGAAGTTAGAATAGTGCTAGCCGGGGAGAGGAAATGAAGTGATTTATTCTAGGAATAATGTTGTGAGATATCCATCCGCATATCATTATTAATTTATTTACCGCGCCTTATTATGATTTTAGAATGCATGCTTAAGGGTGTATGATGAGACCTAATCAAAGATAATAAACTGGTTACCAATTTACGCGAAAACCCTCAACAAATATTAAGCGTTTTCTTTCTATTGAGTGATTCATTCTCAAGATCCAAGATTGGCACTGGTTTGTTGGCCAAAGTCAAGACCTTTGTCTATCGCGGATGTGTTTGAATCATGAAGGCTTTGTTCCATATCGTATGTCTTGTCCAAGTTATGATTTGTTGGCCAAATTCAAGATCACTTCTTGTCCATTGACATCGATTACGAAGCTTTCCAAAGTCAATGGGTCCCGCTTAACTGGAATCATTAAGCTTGTTGTGCCAAAGCCAAGGCTTAGTTGATTCAGAGGAAAATGTTAGGAAAATATATTGGATATATTGGCATATATATTGTATATATATTTCGGACTTGGAGGTCCACCTACCGGATCTAGGAATTGGATGAGATCCAATTGATCTTAGAGATCTACCTAGTTAAATATCATACAGCTTATTGGCCAAAGTCAAGGTTGTGTGTTATTTAACGAGATCCTAGTGTTGAGTTTTATCTAGGTCCCAAGATCAAATCAAGACATGAAATAATGCGTGAATACATCAACGGAGGTAGCGGAATACTCACATCGATCGGTTGAGTCGATTTGGAGACGAATCGAACCCAAAAACTCACTGCCAAGGGCGCCCCACTGCAGCAGTCCACTCCCTTGCAAAACAAAATTTTGAGATGATGAACGGAGCTCCAAGCCTCGTCCGACGGATCCCGGCTCATGGGTGAACCTCCCTACCACCTTCGCAAGACTCGTAAGTGTGCTAGCACTTGAATTTTCACCATGAAAATCCACTCTTGCTTCCCTTTGTGCTCACGGTTTTGGCTTCAAAAACCAGTCCAAATTTCAGTGTTTGGGCGTGAGGAGAGGAGAATGAGAGAGAAAAGAAAAATGTGTATCTTACATTTGATTCACATTTAAGTGTATCTTATACACTTTAGTAAATTTCAAATGAATTTCATTCGAATTTGCTTTTTAAAAAGTCAAACAATAAAAGCTATCAAGTACACATCATGTCCATCAAGTCACATCTACTTTATGTCATGTGTCATGTCTTTTCAATCAATCAATCACATCAATCAATCACATCACTCAAAGTGACATTTGATTTGACGCTTGATGCGACTGATTGATTTGACGCTTGATGCGACTTGCGATGCCGCACTCGAATTCGAAATACGAATGCGCTCGCAATCACACTCGGGCTCGGGTTCGCTAATTCTAAATTAACGACTTTTCCGTCGCGTCGTAATTAAATGATTACGCCTAGCGAATTCACTATTCACGTCGCTAACGAATTAATTCTAAATTAATTCGTTCGCCCGAATTAAAATCTAATTTTAATTCCGCGTCGAAATCTAATTCCGTTTAATATATCGAATATATTAATTTACCGATTAATTCTAAATTAATCGTTATCTCTCTCTAGACGATATTTTATCCCAGATAAAATATCTCCGCAATTAATTCCTAGATTAATATTCTCTCTCTACTATATAATCCCAGATTATTCAAGAGTGCGAGTTGTGCGTCATCGGTGGATTATCGGGAAGCGACCCATGAGATCTCCGGATAAGTTGGCTATAAATACGGTCGTCGGTGTAACCGAATCACGTACGTACCAAGTACTACGTTCTACCGATTTACGAGACAAGGTCGACTCCTAGCAAAGTTCCAAGTCTACCAATTCTCCGGACATATCCATTTAAGAATATTTAGATCTATATCAAGCGTAGTATATAATGTATTGTGCGTATCGGTCCAGTATCGGATAGTCACGTGCTAGGGCTGGGGCTGGATAAGTGTCTACCCCGTCCGAAACACATATCGGATGTCTGGTAACTAGTCTCTATAATCGGATATTCATGACCTGGTCATAATATCCGATTGGATGCGCATCACTTAAGAGCACTAATACCGTATCCTGCGTGACTCATCTCCACTATGACTGGAGTGATACTTCCGTCTCGACATCACACCCAATACACTACGACTCTCTGATAAACCCAGAAGTGGTGTACACAGAACTTGGTCAAAGCCCCCTACCACCAAGACCAAAGTTTATCGATTATCGTAAGTATTAGCGATGCAAGTCTCAGGTTAAGACTATACACACCTACCTTGATTTCGGCCTCCCATAGACACATAGTCATAATACCAATGGGATTCCGAGGGGTCTATCCAGAGCGAAGCTGTTTCCCGTACCATCGGGTGAAACACGACCTCCTATCGCACTTGCATAAGTCTCCAACACTTATATATATGAGAACTATGCCGTTGTGCCCTCACAACGCACACAAGTGCAATACTAGCCTATTCCGCATTATCGATGTCCAGTCTCGATAATACTACGGCTAGGGATATTTAATGATTAATCCTTCGTGGACTGATACTGTCTCATATCATCTCAATCCAGGAACTAATCATAGGGACCTCTCTTCATTTATATATCTATGGTGATCTAATCACAAATGATGAGAGTGCAATATCCTTATTACATAGTTAATTTGCTACAACAACACAATGATCTGTGCAAATAGTGACGCTATGGGTCATATTTATCCAACAATCTCCCACTTGGCACGTAGCGAGTCACTCAAGTGTTCCAACACTTGAACTATGTAAGGTTCGCTCAAATTGCTGAGGAAAGGTTTCGTCAGCAGATTTGTTTGATTATCGTCTGACGCGATTTACACGATCATCACATCGCCACGATGTATGATCCGAACGAATCAGATGATATAAAGTATTTATCTGGATCGTGATGAGACCTTTAATTCCTTAGCATGTGCTGACGCCTAGCTCAGCTGCTATAAAGAACTATATCTAATCTAATTAGATTTATTTTCGATCCAAATGGCTTCTATTGCTGCCTCAGCTGCAGCAATAATCCCCATTTGTTGTTTATTCGGCAACAGTTATCTTGCTTGGAAGATTTCCAGCTCACTGTCCCGTATTCAAACTTTATAGTACCGTAGTTTTAATTGTTTGGAAACTTGCAGCAGTGATCCCAGTCACTTCAAGTTCTCCTTCTCCATAGTTTAAGACAGCATCTTTAGTTCTCTAAGATACTAACAGATGTTCTTAATCTTTAATCCAGTGACTATCACTTGGATTAACCTGATCGTGACTCCATATGCTCGAAGCGTATGAGACACCCTATCATGTACATTTTAAATGTACAATTTCTCAGAGAGTGTTAACAACAACTCCAAATCTATCCCAGTAGATCTTTATTCCTTGAATAAAGGTTGTTACTCCCCAGAATTCTACGGAGAATTTCTATTGAAAGAAGAATCTATGAAAGCCAAGCTTCAACAATAGCTATATGGGAATTTCACTGTCAGTGCGCTCTCCCACTAACCTCCTTATATACACAAGAATTATTTCGTTTTGAGTCAAATCATAAACCATTATGATTATTTCAAAACGACAGTTCCAAGAACCTTATGCTTGCACAATCCAAACATGGATCGAATAACCGCAAACCTTGTTTGTCGGTTATACAAAATCGTCAGAATGTTATAAACATTCTCCAAAAGGTTTCCTTTTCAGGAAAGCGATTTTGATCTATAACTGACACATTTCATAAATGAAATAACAGTTATCAACAAGCATCTTCAAAATGGATTTACCATGGCAACAGGTAAAAGGTTGAACCGTTATTAACACAATGTTGATAACGATACCTTTCGTCAAAAGCCTAGCTTTGTACGTTGGTATGTTGCTATCCATGTATGTTTTCCTTGAAGACGTTAATGTACCATAGGCACAATGCCTTGTGGTACAACAACTAGTATCCAAAATAGTTGTATACATGGAATCCATTTCGGACTCATGGCACTTTGCCATAAACAGGGAGTTGATACCTCGTATCACTTCCTCAAAACGTAGTCGGATGGTACACCTCCATAAGATTGACATCTTTATGAGGTTAGATCAGAAACCCATACCCTAGGTTGTTTTCTGACTCTATCCGATCTACGAAGTTCTTGTGTATTTGAAGATTAATGGTACAGATTCATCATAGATGAACTATTTGTGTTCCATTAAGGACTTCGTGCCTTGAACAGTGTTACTCCGATTTTCATCGAGTATCATATCCTCCCACTGACCACTGCATATCGGTATTCCTCTCAGGAAAACCGCATGGTGAGCAACAATTACATTGTTCTCATGTGGGATTTACAAGTACTATACTTAAGGTTTCCCTTAGGATAACCTATATTGGCACTTATCCAATTTGGGTCTTTTAGTTTGGTATCATCCAAACGTTATGCCTGGCATACCCAAATTATCAGGAATGAGAAACCTCGTTTCTTCCCTGTTCATATCCTATATGATATCTGTCAAACAGATTTATATGGAACCTTATTCTAAATAAGTTTTGCACTGTTAATACATATCCTATTGAAGGAAACAGTAGCTCAGAGCGACTCGTGATAAACCTTATCATGTCCAACAAAATTCAGTTTTTAGTTCGGACACACCGTCTAACTGACGTGTCTCGGGAGGAGTCCTCATCTGAAAGAATACCGTACTCTTTCATGTACGTATGAAACTTACTGCTTAAGTATTTTCCATTACTACCGTGGCGGAATAATACTATAGCCGATCTGTTTATATACTTCGTGTCGAAACTTCAAAAGTTTCCGATCTGTGTTCTTCAAAAGAAACACATAACCACAACGTGATGCTACATCCGTTAAGGTCACGAAATATTCATGTTCACATCTAGCCTAGCTAGATATGGGCCCACTAACTTCACCATGAATAGGGCTAACAGATCGGTGGCCCTTTTACTATTACCAAGTAAATAGTATTTTAGGTATTTACCTAATAAACTAGATTCGTAGACCTTATTTGAATAGTCAAATCAGTCCTAGTACCCACTCTTCAAAAGTGTGGATATACGAGTCTTGTTTAATTGTGTCCCAGACAACAATGCCACAAATAAGTCTCTATTGATCAAATCAATTTGAGCTATTTATTTGTCATTTTTATATGTTTGAGATTTTATTATATTCAAAATATAAATTCTGTTATTTACATCTAATGTGTTTATCTCAGTATCATCTTTATATAATAAAACACTTAGTGTTCTATAATATAAAGGTTTATCCGCACGGATTATTAAACACTGATATAGAGATAATGTCTCTAGTCAAACTAGTTACATCATAACATTCCTAATTTAAGTACATACCCAAAGGGTAGTTCCTAAACTTAGGTATCTACGGTCGAAACAGCGACTTTCGTCCCGTTTCCGATTCGCAGAGAAATCTCGGCTTGAAGTCAGTATCCAGCTCATAGCGGATTTGAACATCAATACATATATTTTATGTACCACACTAAGTATTTAAAATCCAATTTCAATACTAGTAGTGAACATAACTTTGACAAATTTTTAAAGTTAGAGCCTCGCCCTTTCTTTAATTCCTTCGTGTCTTCCATATCCAAATGGTAGTTCTTTGGGATACGTCAATTATCTTTTCAATATTTCACAAACCTTTGGCCAAGCCTTGGGTTTCGGAATATCGAAACGATATGCACCTTGTGCAACATGCCCAATTGCAAACTTTGACTTTTCTCCACTAGAATAGTCAATTAATTCTCAAGAATTATTAATTGCAACTTTAATACTTTTAAATCTAAAGATAGATTTATTATAAGTATATTAATTAAGCACTAAAGTCATCATCACATAAATCTTCCAAAGATTTTATGCTCTACTATTTGCTTAATTATGGGCTTAGTCATAATAAGTTATTTTATCAAATAAATTAACCTATTATTAATTCCCAATGAAATGAAAATTAAATCATTTAAAACATTTAATCCAAGGATTTTATATTTTAAATATCCAACTTTTCAATTCTTTCTTGATTTCAATAGTCCAACTATTTAATCAATTTAATAAGGTACTATTTATTATAATGATTACAATAACCCAATTATTTAATCAACTATAATTTTAATATTGATTACTATAATTCAATTATAAAATCAACTATCATTTAATTCAATTATATTGATTACTATAATCTAATTATAAAATCAACTATATATTGAATGAGTTTGTATATAGTCCAACTATATAATTTTGTTTAAATAACGTAAAATATTGACGACTGATATTTGTTTGAGCGCGTTTATGGGCGAGTAATTGAACGAATGTTGCAAATTCAATACTTGCCTCCCACTATTTTTCGTCGAGCCTCTAACCCTCTGTGAGTACTCGGGAAACCGTGTTTCCTAGTGGGCTAGGATCCTGTTAAATAACCACAACCTTGACTTTGGCCAACAAGCTGTATGCTACTAACTAGGTAGATCTCACAGATCAATTGGATCCAATCCAATTCCCAGATCCGGTTAGGTGGACATCCAAGTCCTAAACATATTACTTATGCCAATGTATCTATACATTTTCTAACCTTATCCTCCGAATCATCTAGGCCTTGGCTTTGGCACAACAAACCTATGATCCCAGTAAGCGGGACCCATTGACAAGGAAGTTTCGTAATCAATGTCGTTGGACAAGAAGTGATCTTGACTTTGGCCAACAAATCACAACTTGGACAAGACACCGATGTGGAACAAAACTCTCATGATTCAAATACATCCAATCGACAAGGTCTTGACTTTGGCCAACAAACCAATGCCAATTGGATCTTGAACAAGAATCATTCAATGGAAGGATAATCGCTTAATATAAACGAGGGTTTTTCGCGTGCAAATTGGCTACCAATTTAATTATCTTTGTTAGGTCTCATCATCATACACCCTTAAACATGCATTCTAAATACATAATAAAGCGAGTATGAAATAAAATAATAATGATATGCGGATGGATACTTTACACATTGATCCTAGATCAAATCTCTCCCTTTCTCACTCAAGCTAGCACTTGTACTACTTCTACCCGCTACACTACACTTCTAAAGAAACCTCATATACATAGAGGGGAATAGGTGAGAAGAGAATACAAAGAGAATAAAGGTGATAAGGCTGGACACGCAGGTCCAATTTAATAAATCGAATTTATTACAAAATTTCTAAAATTGCCCACCCATCTAATATCCATCCGATATACATTATTCATACAACACAACCACGTATTCACACCATAAGCATGCTATCAATCAATCTAATCAAATTAATTAATCTGATAATTAAGTGATCATCCAATGTTCAAACAACGATTTGATTTGTTCGAGTCAAACTCGTTTTTGCGAATAAGTACTTAAAGTACGAATTCATGAATTAAATAAAACTACATCATTAAATCTAATTTAACATGCATTTAATACTAATTCACTATTCAATTCCAAATTAAATATTACACTTTTATTTAATAAACCTTTTACGATTTAAATTCCAAATCTTAATCGTAACGCGTCTCAAAGACCGATTAACGTCCAACGTCAATTCAATTAAAGTCCCATGGGCTTTTGATTGATTTCTAAGGCATGGACTTTTGGTCAACTCGGGTCAAACCGAGAACCAAAGTCCAATCCGGGATTTACCCCATAAGCCCATAAATCAATCTTGGCCCATTAGGCCCAATTGAACTTTAAAGGTTCATTAAGTCACATTGGGCTTTATGGTAAGGTTTGGGCCCAATTGGATCCAATCCACTTGGCCTAAACCAAACTTGATAAATCAAGCCCAATAGGCCCAATTACAACATTAGAAGCCCAAATCCAATTTAAAGCCTAAATAACTAAATTACATGAATCCAATTCCGCAACTTAATTACCTAAAGTGCATTACATGATCAATCAACTAAATCAACATTTCTAAAAACACCAATTAGTCCAATTAATCATGCATAATCATTATCATATGTCCAACACACAAATTGAAAAATCAAACCCATTACATGTTTCTTTAGTCTCGGCCAAGGAAGGATTTTGTGTCCGATTCGGTTTCAATCCAATCGAACCCACAATCGACATTAAATCAACATCCTAAATGATTTCACACACATCCAATGTCACAAAATCAAAATATACCAAGACATTAGGGCAATTAATTAATTCGGCCAAGGGTGAAGGTTTTGGGATTTTTGTCCAATTCGAAATCCAATCCAATTCGATTCAAATTAACATCAACCTAAATGATTTAACTCATCAAATGAATCAAAATCACAAAATTCCAAGAATCATAAAATCCTATACACATTCGGCCAACACTAAAAATTTGGGGATTTTGTCCAATCATATTTCATGAAATTGTTCCAATCAAACTTCAATTAAACATCAATTAAACATGCTCAATCAAACCAATTTAACCCAAATCATGCTCAAAATCAATTTACCCAAATTTAAGCCCTAAAATTTCATGCTTGAACATTAGCTCTTGATGCCATTGTTGAGTTTTATCTAGGTCCCAAGATCAAATCAAGACATGAAATAATGCGTGAATACATCAACGGAGGATAGCGGAATACTCACATCGATCGGTTGAGTCGATTTAAGACGATCAACCCCAAAAACTCACTACCAAGGGCGCCCCACTGCAGCAGTCCACTCCCTTGCAAAACAGAATTTTGAGATGATGAAACGGAGCTCCAAGCTCGTCCGACGGATCCCGGCTCATGGGTAACCTCCCTACCACCTTCGCAAGACTCGTAAGTGTGCTAGCACTTGAATTTTCACATGAAAAATCCACTCTTGCTTCCCTTTGTGCTCACGGTTTTGGCTTTCCAAAACAGTCCAATTTTCAGTGTTTTGGCGTGAGAAGAGGAGAGAAATGAGAGAGAAAAGAAAAATGTGTATCTTAATTTGATTCACATTTAAGTGTATCTTATACACTTTAGTAAATTTCAAATGAATTTCATTGAATTGCTTTTTAAAAAAGTCAAACAATAAAAGCTATCAAGTACACATCATGTCCATCAAGTCACATCTACTTTATGTCATGTGTCATGTCTTTTCAATCAATCAATCACATCAATCAATCACATCACTCAAAGTGACATTTGATTTGACGCTTGATGCGACTGATTGATTTGACGCTTGATACGACTTGCGATGCCGCACTCGAATTCGAAATACGAATGCGCTCGCAATCACACTCGGGCTCGGGTTCGCTAATTCTAAATTAACGACTTTTCCGTCGCGTCGTAATTAAATGATTACGCCTAGCGAATTCACTATTCACGTCGCTAACGAATTAATTCTAAATTAATTCGTTCGCCCGAATTAAAATCTAATTTTAATTCCGCGTCGAAATCTAATTCCGTTTAATATATCGAATATATTAATTTACCGATTAATTCCAAATTAATCGTTATCTCTCTCTAGACGATATTTTATCCCAGATAAAATATCTCCGCAATTAATCCTAGATTAATTTTCTCTCTCTACTATATAATCCCAGATTATTCAAGAGTGCGAGTTGTGCGTCATCGGTGGATTATCGGGAAGCGACCCATGAGATCTCCGGATAAGTTGGCTATAAATACGGTCGTCGTCGGTGTAACCGAATCACGTACGTACCAAGTACTACGTTCTACCGATTTACGAGACATGGTCGACTCCTAGCAAAGTACCAAGTCTACCCAATTCTCCGGACATATCCATTTATGAATATTAGATCTATATCAAGCGTAGTATACAATGTATTGTGCGTATCGGTCCAGTATCGGATAGTCACGTGCTAGGGTGTGGCTGGATAAGTGTCTACCCCGTCCGAAACACATATCGGATGTCTGGTAACTAGTCTCTATAATTGGATATTCATGACCTGGTCATAATATCACGATTGGATGCGCATCACTTAAGAGCACTAATACCGTATCCTGCGTGACATCATCTCCACTATGACTGAGTGATACTTCCGTCGACATCACACCCAATACTCTACGACTCTCTGATAAACCCAGAAGTGGTGGTGTACACAGAACTTGGTCAAAGCCCCCTACCACCAAGACCAAAGTTTATCGATTATCGTAAGTATTAGCGATGCAAGTCTCAGGTTAAGACTATACACACCTACCTTGATTTCGGCCTCCCATAGACACATAGTCATAATACCAATGGGATTCCGAGGGGTCTATCCAGAGCGAAGCTGTTTCCCGTACCATCAGTGTGAAACACGACCTCCTATCGCACTTGCATAAGTCTCCAACACTTATATATATGAGAACTATGCCGTTGTGCCCTCACAACGCACAAGTGCAATACTAGCCTATTTCGTATTATCGATGTCCAGTCTCGATAATACTACGGCTAGGGATATTTAATGATTAATCCTTCGTGGACTGATACTGTCTCATATCATCTCAATCCAGGAACTAATCATAGGGACCTCTCTTCATTTATATATCTATGGTGATCTAATCACAAATGATGAGAGTGCAATATCCTTATTACATAGTTAATTTGCTAAACAACACAATGATCTGTGCAAATAGTGACGCTATGGGTCATATTATCCAACACCTAGCCCACTCGGAAACTGGGTTTCCGAGTACTCAACAGAGTTAGGGCACACCGAAAAATAGTGGGAGGCCAGTATTGATTTGCAATTTCATTTCAAATATGGGCTTTTACGTGCTTTCCAATTATTTCGTCAATTATTTTATTAGTTGGACTATATTTTAACATTTTTTAACAGTTAGACTGTACCCATATATCTTTAATTGAATAAGTTTGACTATTGTAATTAAGATGACAGGAAAGAACAGTGGTAGAGACATTATCATGAGCGATAATGTCTTCAATGGCGCAAACTTTTCTGACTGGGAAATGAATCTCAGGATTATCCTGGGATCCGAGAAGTTGCTCTACATTATAGAGAGACCTCCTAGGTCTAAGCCCAGATCTGATCAGTTACTTGAGCTAGAGCTTTGGAAGACTCATAGCGATGACAACATGACTGCTCAATCTATAATGCTTGCAATTATGACTCAATAATTCTGTCATCAAGGGATTGGATCCCTATGAAATGATGCTGAAGTTGCATGATCTTCATTGATCTAATCTTAGATCACAGAGATATGAGTTGCAAAAGAAGCTCTTTCGTGCTCGTATGTCAGAGGGTACATCTGTCGAGTACCATGTATCGCAGATGATTACTGACGTCGAACAGCTACGACAGATGGGCATTGTCTCCGAGGCTGAGACTTCCATAGATTTGATCTTACAGTCTCTGCCTGACACTTGGAGTGGGTTCATCATGAACTGCAATATGATGAACCAAGACCATACTCTTGGAGAGTTAATGTCCACACTGCGTGAAGCAGAAAAAAAGATCCTAAAGGGCAAGAAGCGCGAGGCGCACTTCGCTTCAACATCTCAGTCTTCGAGGGCTTGGCCCAAGGCGACTGTAGGTGTAAATAAGAAGAAAAAGAAGGGCAAGGCCAAATCGTCAAAACCTTCTGGGAAGGGTAAGTACAAATCCCAAGATGTATGTCTATAGTGCGGCAAGCAGGGTCACTGGAAGCGTGACTGCCGCGAGTACAAGGCACACATGAAGGAAATCAAAGCGGACAAGGCACCGACTTCAGGTATGTTTGTTATAGAAATAAACATGTCTACTACTAGTTTTAAAAATTAGATTTTTTATTCTGGTTGTGGTGCTCATATATGTACTGATGTACAAGATCTACAGATTAGCAGGAGACTGGCCTCGGGGGATATTGATCTACGTGTTGGAAATGGGACACGAGTCACCGTTTTAGCCGTTAGTACTTTTATTTTGGAACTGCCTCAGGGCATGTACTTAAACTTACAGACTGTTATTATGTACCTAGTTTGACTAGGAATATTATTTATGTATCTATGTTAGACCAAAGTGGTATACTTTTGTATTTAGAAAACTCGGTGTTTTATGTATAAAAATGATATGGAGATTTGCACTGCTGATGTAGATAATGGTCTTTATATTTTGAATATAAATCAATCTCAAACATATAATGTAACAAATAAAAGGCTTAAAGTAAGTAACAAAAATGAAACTTATATGTGACATTATCGTCTAGGATACATTAACAAGACACGTATATCCATACTTTCGAAGAGTGAATATTTGGACGGATTTGATCCAAATTCACATGACATCTGCGAATCTTGTTTATTAGGAAAAATACCTAAAACACCTTTTAGCGGTAAAGGTGCACGTGCCACTGAACTGTTAGCCCTTGTTCATAGTGACGTCTGTGGGCCCATGTCTAGCCAGGCTAGAGGTGGATATGAATACCTCATAACCTTTACGGATGATGCATCGCGTTATGGTTATGTGTATCTTATGAGACACAAGTCTAAAACCTTTGAAAAATTCAAAGAGTTTCGACACAAAGTAGAAAAATCGACCGGTAAAAGTATTATTAGACATTACGGTCGGACTGTGGTGGCGAATACTTAAGCAATGAGTTTCTTGATTACTTGAAAGAATATGGTATTCTTTCACATTGGACTCCTCTCGGAACACCGTAATTAAACGGTGTGTCCAAACGGAGAAACCGAACTTTTTTTGACATGGTAAGGTCTATGATGAGTCGTAATGAGCTACATATTTCCTTCTGAGGATATGCATTGAACAGTGCAATACTTATTTTGAATAAGGTTCCATCAAAGTCTGTTCAGCAGACTCCATATGAGATATGGACAGGAAAGAAATCAGGTTTCTCATTCCTGAAGATTTGGGGATGTTGGGCATAAGTAAAACATTTGGAAGGTACCAAACTTGAACCCAAATCGGATAAATACCTATTTGTAGGATATCCTAGGGAAACCAAAGGATATTACTTCTATCACCCACAAGAGAACAAAGTATTTGTTGTTGTACATGCGGTTTTCCTTGAGTAGGAACTCCTAAATTTAGTGGTAAGTGGGAGGAAATTAGAACTTGATGAAAATCGGAGTGATACTGTTCCTGGCAAAGAATCGTTAACGGAACATGAACAGTCTATCAGGGATGAAACTGTACCACAATCTTCGAATACATAAGAATCGCGTAGGTCGGAGAGAGTCAGAAAATAACCTGAGAGGTATGAGTTTCTGATCTCACCTCATGTGGATATCAATCTTATTAAGGATAATGAGCCGGCTACGTATGAGGAAGCGATACATGATATCAATTTCGCTTTATGGCAACCCATGAAGTCTGAAATGGATTCCATGTACACCAACCATGTTTGGACACTGGTTGATGCACCAGAAGGCGTAAAGCCTATTGGATGCAAGTGGATCTTCAAGAAGAAGGCCGACATGGATGGCAACATACAAACTTACAAAGCTAGGCTTGTAGCGAAAGGGTATCATCAACGACATGGTATCGATTACGATGAAACTTTTTCACCGGTTGCCATGATTAAATCCATTGCTATTACTGCATATTTCGATTACGAGATATGACAGATGGACGTCAAAACCGCTTTTCTTAACGGAAACCTTTTGGAGGATGTTTATATGCAACAGCCTGACGGTTTTATCGTACCAAGACTTGCAAACAAGGTTTGTAAGTTAAATCGATCCATTTATGGATTGAAGCAAGTATCGCGTTCTTGGAACCAACGTTTTGATGAGATCATAAGAGAATATGATTTCGTTCAAAACGAAGATGATCCTTGTGTATATAAAAAGATTAGTGGGAGCGCACTAACATTCATTGTCCTTTATGTTGATGATGTATTTCTTATTGGCAATGACATTCACATGCTACAATCGGTGAAAGCTTGGCTTTCATTAAAATTCTCCATGAAGGATATGAGAGAAGCAGCCTTTATCCTAGGAATAAATATCTACCGGGATAGATCTAGAAAGGTACTTGGGCTCTCCCAGAGTACTACATTGATAAAGTATTGAAGAGATTCAACATGGATCAGTCCAAGAGGGGACTATTGCCAGTGTCATATGGCGTCACTCTATCTAAGGACATGTGTCCTAAAACTCAAAATGAGAGAGACAATATGAGTCAGATACCGTTCACTTCGGCAGTCATATCGATCATGTATACCATGATATGTATGCAACCTGATGTTTCGTATGCTTTAAGCATGTGTAGTCGCTATCAGGCAAATCCAGGTGGAGGTCACTGGATGGCGGTTAAGAATATCCTTAAGTATCTTAGACGAACTAATGATGCTTTCTTAATCTATGGAGATGGAGAACTTGAGGTATCTGGGTATACCGATGCAAGTTTCCAAACTGATAAAGTCGACTGTAAGTCGCAATCCGGGTACGTATTTTGTTTGAACAACGGAGCAGTAAGCTGGAAATATTCTAAGCAAGATACTGTTGCCGATTCAACAACAGACACGGAGTATATTGCTGCAGTTGAAGCACTAAAAGAGGTAGTTTGGATCCATAAATTCCTAATTGGATTAGGAGTAGTTCCGTTAGCAGCTGAGCCCGTTCCATTGTATTGTGACAATAACGGGGCTATAGCACAAGCTAAGAAACCGCGGTCTCATCAATGATCCAAGCATGTTCTTCGATGTTTCCATCTGATTCGTGAGATCATACATCGTGGCGATGTGAAGATTGAGAAGTTCATATCAGAGGACAACATTGCAGATCCGCTGACGAAAGCTATTCCTCAGTAAAAGTTTGAGCGACATATACATAGTTCAGGTATTAGATGCTTGAGTAACTGGCTAAGGCCAAGTAGGAGATTGTTGGACAATTATGATCCATAGCGTCACTATTTGTAAAAAATATTGTGGTTTTTGTATAAATTAATTATGTGACAACGGAAATTGCATTTTATCATTTCGTAATTAGATTACTTTAATATATATAAATGATAAAAGTCCTTATGATTAGTTCCGAATTATAAGATATGAGACAATATCAATCCACAATGGTTTAATCATTAAACATCCATAGTCGTAGTATTATTGAGAATGGACATCGATAATGCATAATAGACTAGTATCTCACTTGTGCGTGTTATGGAAGGGTAACAACATAGTTCTTATATATTTAAGTATTGGATACTTATGCAAGTATGATAGGAGGTTGTGTTTACCCATGGTACGGAAATAGCTTCGCTTTGGATAGACCCCCTCGGAATCCCATTGGTAGTATGACTATGTGTCTATGGGAATCCGATTCAGGATAGGTGTATTTGGTCTTAACCTGAGACTTACATTGCTAGTACTTGCGACAATCAATATGCTTTGGTTTTGGTCGTCCAGGACTTTAACAGGTTCTACGTACGCCTCTTCTGGGTTTATTGAGAATCGTAGTGTATTGGGTGTGATATAAAGACGGAAGTATCACTTCAGTCATATGGAGATGATGATCACACAGGGATACAAAACTGGTACTTTAATGTGTTACAACCATCGGGATGATATGACAAGGTCATGATTATCCGAATAAAGAGACTGGGTACTAGTGATCCGATATATGCTTCGTACGGGACAGACACTATTCCAGCTCCATGCATTGCATATGACATCAATTACTGGATCGTACTACGCGATACTATATATACTACGCCTGACAAAGATTATTTATTCCTTTAAGAATATTTCTGGAGAATTGGGTAGACACGGTGTTTTGCTAGAAACCAACCATGTCTCGTAAATCGGTTAAAAATATGGTACGAGGTACGTACGTATTCGGATAGTCTGACGACCTGATTTACTGCCAACATATCCAGAGATCTCATGGGTCACTTCCCGAATATTCACTGATGACGTATGATTCGAATATAATTAATATAGGATTAATTGCGGAGAGATTTTATCTGGGATAAAATACTATTTGAAGAGAGAGAACGATTAATTTGGAATTAATCGATAAAATAATATATTCGATATATTAAATGAAATTAGATTTCATAACGGAATTAAAATTAGATTTTAATTCGGGTGAACGAATTAATTTAGGATTAATTCACGAGTGACGTGAATAGTAATTTCACTAGGCATAATTATTTAATTAAATTTGATTTAATTACGTCGCAATAGAAAATTCGTTAATTCGAAATTAACGAACCCGAGCCCCGAAAGTGTTTGCGGGCCCACTCGGATTTTGAATTTAAGTGGGCCCACAAGTCACATTACAAGTCACTTCACTTGTCATTCATTCACTTTTTGATGATGAAAGTAAGTAATGATTTGTTGATAACTTTCCAAACACTCAACCTTTTAAATGATGATTGAATTTTACCTAGACTTGGTTTTGGTATATCTTATTTTGATTTTGGAAATCATATACACAAGTCATCACTTTAAACAAAATTGAAAACTCTTTCTCTCTCCCAAAAACCACCATGGCCGAACTTTCAAAGGCTATGTTGCAATTTTTTCCAAAGCTAGTACTTGAAGAATCATATCAAGGTGATAGGGAAATTATTCCCAAGAGCTTGTAATCATTCTCAAAGCTTGGAGCTTAGACATCATCTTCAAAGAAAGCTTGGAGACTTTCAAAGGGAGTAAAATTTTTGTGATCAACACATCCTACAACCGTTCGTTGTAAGTATATTTCTGTTATACTTCTTCTAGTATTCACATGATTTTATGCTTGGATTGATCTTGGGATGAACTTAGAACCCAACAAGAGGATGGCCTCATAGGCATTACTTTCCCCAAGGCAAAGGGCTAATAAGAGGAATTTCTTTACAATACTCTTCCAGGCACAAGTTTATCAAGTCCCAAGGAATGGTCCCCTCTCATGCATAATTTTTTAATATTTCCCAATTAATGGGATGACCATTATATACCCACGATTTAGCATATACTAGAAGCACTTAGAGTAGGGCAACTGGTGGGGATTTTCAATTTGTAAATCCAAGTCAAAATGCCTCACCACCGACATCTGCCCAATCATCTCCTACATGGCAACCTACAAAGACACTTATGATTTGCAAAATCTTTCTCGTAAGGCCAAACATACTTTTCATAGTACGAGAACCTCAAATATGATGTAATAGGCTTTAGACTACTGTCAACTCCAATTACAAACAAATGCAAATCAAAAACAGAATTGTAATGAACACTTACGAATATCCTATTATGGAAGGTGCTCAGAGTGTTACTCCGTATCATATTTATGTCCGATTCATAAATATGAGTAATTCCATTTTCCCTAATATTACTAATTTAATGGTAGTACCATTGTCTTTTATATACTTATTCGATTTAATTACGATTAGATATCTTATTATGAATAGATCGAAACTAAATCTGGTTTAGTGATACGTGTATATTAGACAAAGACCCTAAGATTTATAATTTAGTGCGAAGTTACAACATTGTTTGTAATGACATTGGGAAGCGTACTAAAAGATGTATATTCTTAAATAAAATTCCTGGTCAAGATTTACTAACATGGGTCGGTTAGTAAAATCCACTGAGACCAATACATGTCGTATATCGTGACTTGATCCGATGGTTTATCCCAATGAACCATGAGTCTCGGGAGACTCGTATAGACATGTAGGTGTTTATTTGATAAGCACTGAACAACTCACTGAAGATTTCCTAATAGATGATACACCAACGTCAATAGGAATCTTCTCGAGTTGAGCGAGCATAGTGGTCATTTGACTTGAGATACCACAGTGGGATATATGAGTTATCCTCCACACTTAGATGGCAGTCACATCACTGATCTATTTATGATCAGACCTCCGCATGTTCATTGGGTGTGGACTGATGCTCATGATATCCAGTGCGTATCAAGATAGGATCCGTCAGTCTTGTGTATAGAACATAAGCATCCTCACGTGTTTAAGATCTAGTAAATCCATGGCCGTGGTATAAATTTGGAAATTAGTTCCGAGTGTTATTTAGAGATAGTAAATTGAATGTCGACGATATTCTACCAAGCAGATTTGACGTTCTCATCTATATCCTAGGTATAATATGGATAGCCTGTGGTAGATGGATTATACGTATGCAATGACCTCGACTTGCATAGTTTAGCGAGATTATCTGTGTCATCATAATCCATAAGTGGGTGGATTATGGACACAAAATTGGATTTTGTGACGGATAAACCTAAACTTGAGAGTCCCACAATATGAAGTGTACTCGTTGAGCACTTGGGAAACACGATATGAATAATACCTATTATTCATTATACTTCACTAGATTAAGTGAGTTAATTCAGATCATTTAATCGGTTAAATGATGACACATGCATTAGGAGATTTTGGTCAATCATAGTGATTGTGTATTTGTATTTGATACATAATACGATTATATACACATTAATTATTTATCAAATGATATTTTGACACATGCCATAAATATATGCATTTGCTATTTAATGTCAATAAAAAACACATATATGGATGTTATTTAATTATTTAGTTATTTAATTGTTATATAATTAAATAAAAATAAATATCATATCCATTTGTAATAATTAGTATGATAAATGGTGATGTATAATTGAAACACATGGCATGTTTTTGGATTAAACTTTATATGTTCAATTTTGATTGGTTAATATAAAGTTTAATTTGATTTAATTTGTTTAAAATTACAAAATCCCCAAACTACCCTTCTAAAAGTCGGTTATAAGAAATTTAAAAGTGAAAAATATTTTCACATTCATCTAATTTAACACCATAGCCGAACCTTGAGAAGGAAAAAGCCCTAGGATTTGCTTCATTAAATCCATGAGAAATGAAGGAAAATCAAAGAAAAAGTCTTAGGAAATTAGAGATTAAAGGTAATCTACTTTAACCCTAAGCTTGGAAATTTAGTTTCTTATTTATTGATGATTTAGAAAGGTTCTAGGATTCCTTCAATTCTGAAAATTAGGGCTTTTGGTTGTGCATGATGGATTGGAAGTTGTATTGCATGTGTGAAGTAGTTTTGGAAGTAATTAGTGTAATTTTTGTCCAAATTATTCATTTGATGATATATTACCATTCTAGAATTTTATGACCACTATTCTAATGACTATAATTGTTCTTGGGTTGTTCATATGTGGTGACTTTGGTTGGTGTTATGAGTAATTAGATTAATCTTGAAATTTTGGATTTAAAGCATGAAAATTGGAATTTTTGGTTTCTGGATCAGATCTTGTAAAACTGAAAATATTGTCATGAATTTGATGTCATATAAATTTATTGGATGTGTTTTGGGAGTTGGAATAATTTTCGGAAAGTGTTTCGAAGTTGAAAAAAGCAAAAACAGTAAAAAACGGTGTTACCAGATGACTTTTTAGCCAACCTGGTGATGGCTGTCCAAACAGTGAGTTCGTCACTGTTCAGGCATCCCATGAACTTCCCTAGCACTATTGGACTAACCTGGACAGTCTCCACAAGTGTTGGGTGGTCCGTTCGGTCAAAAACGGGTTTGACATCATTTTGTGAAAAATATATTTCGTAAAAATTTCGTGACGTTTCATACATATTTATGTCACTATTTGATATCGAATAAATAGTTTTAGGTGAAATATGAATAAATTATTCATATTAGATATTGAATAATTTATTCGGTAATTTGAAAAAGTTTTAAATTATGATTTCGCCCGAACAGCACTCCGCCGCGCCCTTCGCCCAAAACCCTAACAAAATGGTATCAAAGCAGGTTTGATCCTTCAACCATTACATTATTCATGCTTAATATATAATATTTAATCCAATTTTAATGTTCGCATATGCTTGTAATTTATATATGTTTCTTGACTTTTCAATTTCAAGCTAATGAAAATGTAACGGAAATTTAATTGTTAAATTAAGTTATATTTTCTATAAATAGAATTGAATTATTTAGAAAATGATTTTAAATTAAAATTCTGCATTTAATGTAGAGTATAGCTTCTTGAAGAAAATCCCCGTTTAGAAATAAGACTGTAAAGTGACGTGTATTGGATACATGTTTCTTGGTCCGTCTTGTCAATATGGTTTATGTGTATCTTTCAATAACTGCACCCGAGATCATGCCAAATCTGTGAGGGGGTAAGTTATGGGATTTTATCCATACCGGTTATATATTGATACTAGATAAATTCAAGTGAAAGTGAAAATCCCGAACGTGCCAAAGCTATTAGGACTACATCGGTAGCTTGAGTTTGTCATTGACAAGTGAAGCCTTGATACGCCTCCTTATGAATGTGCCAAAGCTGTCATAATGAGAAACAGTTAGGACCAAAATCAGGAGTCACTGATGAATGATTGACAATAAGTTATCTACCTAATGAATATATGTAGACGAGATCGTGCCAAAGCTGTGAGTCGAAATATATTCATGAGATCTTACTCTCACTATGGAATTTGATTTAATTATTGAATTCCCATTGTTCGTTGGGGATTACGGTATTACGTAAAATAGTGGGAGAAACTACTGGGCTAAAAATCTATAACTTAGGCAGTGTGTAATCTTATGGAAAATTATGCTTCGTTTTCCTTTATTCTATATTTTTATAGAATTATACTTCTAATCCACTGCATTCTTATTACTTGAATAGGTTTTCTGACTTTACTTATGTTGTGTAATTCTAGAATAGGTTCTAGAAAGATATTAGACTTAGATATTGTAAGATTAGTTCAAATCATCGGGAACTGTTGTTCCGATTTTCTTGAAAAATCAAGATGGTTAGTGACTTAGTTACTAAATCACGATTAGTAATCTAAATAGATATCTGTTTTGGATATAGTTATCTAGTAAGAATAGTTTCTTATGCATTAAGAATTGAATTGAATTAGTTCATGTCTTGAGATTATTGACTGGCATTAGGAAAACCCAATTAGTATTTGTTTATCTTATAATGATGTTTCTTGGCTTTAATGACTTTTAGAAGTCACGTGTCTGACACAGTTGGCTAATCAATCATTTGTAATTGTTTTGAATAATTGAACGCAAACTATAAAGCTAAAGAAATGAGATGTGTATAGTTGTGTATAGAGAATGTCTATCTCACAGTACGACAACTGTAGGTATTGGATACCAGATCTCTCGTCTAGTTATTTGAAATAATATTTAATAACTGTTTTGATATTTGATATCAAAACTTGTGATTATTGGATAGTTACTTGTTCTGTATAAACAATTGTTACATATTTTAAGACGACTAGTAGTGTCATTAATGAAAAGATAAAAATAAGAAAAATATTCGATAAAATAAATAACTTAGAACTATGATTTATGAGATTTTATCATAAAAGTATTAGATGCTTGTTCTTTATGGTAAATGATGGTCTTATACGAGTTCACACCATATATCCTTACCCATTTAATGAATATTGTATTTAGGATATGATTAAATCTCATTTAACCAACGATTGTCATTGGACCACAAGATTTATTAGACTAATATGTTGGATGTATGAAGTTTAATGAATTAGAAATTGCCTTAGATAGTTTTCTTTACTCAGTAACTTAGTTAATGATTTGTCATGACTTTGTTAAGTGTTTCTAATAGATTACATGTTGAACGTCTTAAATTGTTCGAGAGTTTTCAATATGTTTATGATGAAATGCGGATAGAATATTTTGAATGGTTCAATGATATTCTATTTTTAGTGTTGAAAACTATATCTTAAAATTCATTGCGAGTCTTTGAATTCTTCGAAGATGTTTGATATAATCAAACACATGAATTTAAGGCAATTAGTTCTAAAGTTATTCAACGAATATGATTCTTACTTAATATTAAACTTTCGCGGTTCCATTTTGATGGAATTGGTCAGTGGGAGTTATCGAATCTTATATGATTTGATTCGTTGATATTGAATGTTACCAAATTGGTTTTCAATACTCTTGGAATTATACTCCAGTAACACTAATTCATCTCTTTAATTAAGGTTCCATTTTTTTCTACAATTACATATATGATATGTATAGGTAGAAAATTCGAATCTTGAAAAGTTTGAGATTTGAGACTTTCTTTTGTATAATGGTTATATAATTGAAAGTACTTGTTTCTCGGAAGTACGAGTCAAAGGTTATCATTTATTCTATTTAATGGCATATTGTATTCTATTTGATAGAATATCTTTTCTACGATCCCGAATAATAAAATTATTTTGTTACTTGGTGGTTAACATTGGATGTTGATGATTGCAGAAAAAACTTGACTTAGTGAAGTCAAATGTGAGAGTGATAAACTATAATGGAACTACATAATTAATAAGATGAAAAGACCCTTAGACCACTTCCGTATAAGTTCATGTCAGAATCATTTACAAAGTATTTGATACTTAATGATTCTGTTGTTTTCTTTTTGAAGAAAATTATCCTGTAACTTATAGTGAGAGCGATATTTGATATCGATTTCGGAAATTAGCATTGAACCATAGATCTAAGGTTGTTCATAGCTTATTAGAGTTTCGTTATGGATAGTTCATAAAATGTGCAAATTCTTTGTGCAGCAAAAGTTAAAGTGAGCTTGATAAAGGTTTGACCTTTATAGTATGACAATGAGAAAGGTTATAATCAGTAGTCTATTGTAGATTCTGAGGAAGCTTGTCTCTAGTCGCACTGATTGAACAATTAGAGATCTGTGGGTTAATATTGATATTAAACTTTGTATTTTGGCTAAAGAATGAAAAGTGGCGTTCTTGAGTGATTTCTTCGAATAAGAGATCCATCGTGATTTCTTTGTTTGAAAAAGTTCATTCTAGAATGGCCCTAGAGTTTTATTATGCTAAGATCACGATTTGATATACTAACTTATGGAGCCTATTGTAGACTCAGATAAGCTTTCCGAAAATCTGTGTTTTCTAATTTTGATACAGTCAGGTTGTCTGATTTTATCAAAGCATAAAGAATACATAATTGTTAGTACGGTCTGTGGGAGTGTATAAATTTCTTTCTAGTATTACATATCCTAAGTCTTATTTTCTCTGTGGAAGCAGTGAGAGTAATCTCTGATATATCTGATATAAAGTTTTGTATATGATATAAAACTAAGAGACTTGTAAGATACTCTAATTAGTCACATTTTAGATATGATCTAATAAATGACACAGTAAGACAATTATTAATGATAGTTAGTATAACTGTTTGACAGTTAACATGTCTTTTATATGTATAGTATCCATCTTTCGTGAAGGATGATTCCTTTGTCGAAAGTAAAATTGATTAGAATGTCTAGTTAATATTATGCATCATATGATGATAGCGTAATAAATACTATATTATGTGTGATTAAATATATCAATTTAATCGTAATTGTTACGAGTTATTTTGATATGGTGCAGACCATATGATGGGTTTTAAAACATGTTATTTGTGATCTTTGAGATATTAAGAACGAGTTTCTGATTATGGAGAATTTATTCTGCAACCATAACATCAGATTAGTTTTGATTCTAATTATGATATTAGATGGTCTTTGTCATGTAAAGTCAGAAAAGATGCAGTGGGAGTGTCACCATTAATTCAAAAAAACTAGTGGAATCATTTGCAACTTATAATGTATTGACTTATGAAGTTTCATAGTGACCCTATAGATAAGAAGTTTTCCTATTAGTGTAGTGCTTGCAGTTGTCTTATAGTATTTGGATTTGATCTCTGAATACATAGATAAATTAGTAGCTATAGCACAATACTGATATAGCATCTGAGTCATATTGATGTAGAATTTGGATTCTAAAAAATATGAATGATGCTGGCTAAGGAAAAGATTGAGTTTGTTGGACAGACTCAATTAGTTAAAGTGGGCTTTCTTGTTGTTGCCTACCCCTTGAGTGCTAGGTGAGCTCTTGAGGGCCATGAATATGTGATATACATTGAGATATGTATATGATACCGTGGATTGACACTAGAACAAGTGGGAGAAATTATTAAGGTCGATGCTCGGAGTGCCAATCCGAATCGTATTTATGTCCGATTCATAAATATGAGCAATTCCATTTTCCATAGTATTACTAATTTAATGGTAGCACCCTTGTCTTTTATACACTTATTCAATATAATTACGATTCGATATCTGATTATGATTAGATCGAAACTAAATCTGGTTTAGTAATATATGTATATTAGACAAAGACCGTAAGATTTACAATTTAGTACGCAGTTACAACCTAGTTTGTAATTGACATTGGGAAGCGCACTAAAAGATGTAAATTCTTAAATAAAGTTCCTGGTCAAGATTTACTAACATGGGTCGGTTAGTAAAATCCACTGAGACCAATACATGTCATATATCGTGACTTGGTCCGATGGTTTATCCAATGAACCATGAGTCTCAGGAGACTCGTATAGACATGTAGGTGTTAATTTGATAAACACTAAACGACTCACTGAAGATTTCCTAACAGTTGGTAAACTAACGTCAATAGGAATATTCTGGAGTTGAGTTAGCATAATAGTCATTTGACATAAGATACCACAATGGAATATATGAGTTATCCTCCACACTTAGATGGCAGTCACATCACCGATCTATTCATGATCAGACCTCCGCCTGTTCGTTGGGTGTTGACTGATGCTCATGATATCCAGCGCGTATCAAGATATGATCCGTCGTCATGTGTACAGGGAATAGGCATCCTCACGTGTTTACGATCTAGTAAATTCATGGCCGTGGTATAACTTCGAAAATCAGTTCCGAGTGTTATTTAGAGATTGTAAATTGAAAGTCGACTATATTATACCGAATGGATTTGACGTTCTCATATATATCCTAGGTATAATATGGATAACCTGTGATGGAGGGATTATACGTATGCAATGACCTCGGCTTGCATAGTTTAACAAGATTATTTGTGGTCGTCATAATCCATGAGTGTGTGTATTATGGACACAAAATTAGATTTCGTGACAGAGAGTCACCTAAACTTGAGAGTCCCACAATATGAAGTGTACTCGTTGAGCACTTGGGCAATGCGATATGAATAATATAGATTATTCATTACACTTCACCAGATTAATTGAGTTAATTCAGATCGTTTAATCGGTTAAACGATGACACATGCATTAGGAGATTTTCGTCAATCCTAATTATTGTGTATTTATATTTGATACATAATACGATTAGATACACATTAATTATTTATCAAATGATATTTTGACACATGCCATGAATATATGTATTTGTTATTTAATGTAAATAAAAATACATATATGGATGTTATTTAATTATTTAGTTATTTAATTGTTAAATAATTGAATAATTAAATAAAATTAAATATCTTATCCATTTGTAATAATTAGTATGATAAATGGTGATGTATAATTGGAACACATGGCATGTTTTTGGATTAAACTTTATATGTTCAATTTTGATTGGTTAATATAAAGTTTGATTTGATTTAATTTGTTTAAAATTACAAAATCCCCAAACTACCCTTGTAAAAGTCGGTTATAAGGAATTTAAAATTGAAAAATGTTTTCATCTTCATCTAATTTAACACCATAGCTGAACCTTGAGAAGGAAAAGCCCTAGGATTTGCTTCATCAAATCCATGAAGAAATGAAGGAAAATCAAAGAAAAAGGCTTAGGAAATTGGAGATTAAAGGTAGTCTACTTTAACCCCAAGCTTGGAAATTTAGTTTCTTATTTCTTGATGATTTAGAAAGGTTCTAGGGTTCCTTCAATTCTGAAAAAAAATATGGCTTTTGGTTGTGGATGATGGATTGGAAGTTATATTGCATGTGTGAAGTAGTTTTGGAAGTAATTAGTGTAATTATTGTCAAACTATTCATTTGATGATATGTTACCATTCTAGAGTGTTATGATCACTCTTGTAATGCCTAGAATTATTGTTAGGTTGTTCATATGTGGTGACTTTGGTTGGTGTTATGATTAATTAGATTAATCTTGAAATTTTGGATTTAATGCATGAAAATTGAAATTTTTGGTTTCTGGATCAGATCTTGTGAAAATGGAAATTTTGTGATGAATTTGATGTCATATGAATTTATTGGATGTGTTTTAGGAGTTGGAACAATTTCCGGAAAGTTTTTCGAAGTTACCAGATGACTTTTGAGCCAACCGGGTGACAGTTGTCCAAATAGTGAGTTCGTCACTGTTCGGGCAGCTCATGAACTGCCTAAACACTATTGGGACTAACCTGGGTAGTCTCCATAAGTGTTAGGTGGTCCGTTTGGTCAAAAATGTATTTTACGTTATTTTACTAAAAACTTTTTTTGTAAGAGTTTCACGATATTTCATACTTATTTATGTCGCTATTTGATATCGAATAAATAGTTTTAGGTGAAATATAAATAAATTATTCATATTAGATATTGAATAATTTATTCGGTAATTTGAAAAAGTTTTAAATTACGATTTCGCCAGAACCACGCTTCTGCCTCGCCCTTCGCTTAAAAACCCTAACATATCCTTGTTGAACAAATACGAAATAAGAAATGACCGGTGCTCTGGCCTCCTCCGAGCACCAGTGACTTTTAAAGGGGGAGCAAGTGCTCACTCTCTGACTTCCATTTCAAGCATGAAGGCTTTGCGGAAGAGAGTTAAAAATATTTTCTCCTCCTAAGCCCGGATGACGTGGATAACCTGTTAGATAATTATGACCCATAGCGTCACTGTTTGTAAAAGACATTGTGTTTTTGTACAAAATTAACTATGTAGTAATGAAATTTCCTTTTACCGTTTCGTAATTTATTTACTTTGATATAGAAATGGTAGAAGTCATTATGATTAGTTCCGGATTCAGATGATATGAGGCAGTATCAATCCATAAAGGTTTAATCATTAAATATCCATAGTCGTAGTATTATCGAGATTGGACATCGATAATGCGGAATAGACTAGTATTGCAGTTGTGCGTATTGTGAGGGCATAACGACATAGTTCTCATATATTTAAGTATTGGATACTTATGCAAGTGCGATAAGAGGTTGTGTTTTACCGATGGTACGGAAAACAGCTTCGCTCTGAACAGACCTCGCAGAATCCCATTGGTAGTATATCTTTGTGTCTATGGGAGTCCGCTTCAGGGTAGGTGTATTTGGTCTTAACCTGAGACTTGCATCGCTAGTACTTGCGACAATCGGTAAACTTTGGTTTTGGTTGTCCAGGGCTTTAACAGGTTCTGTGTACGCCTCTACTGGGTTTATTGAGAATCGTAGTGTATTGGATGTGATGTCAAGACGGAAGTATCACTTCAGACATATGGAGATGATGATCACGCATGGATTTAGAACTAGTTCTCTATTGTGTTGCAACCATCGGGATAATATGACATAGTCATGATTATCCGATTCAAAGAGACTAGTTGCTTGATATCCGATATATGCTTCGTACGAGGCAGATACTATTCCAGCCCTAGGCCTTGCATGTGACATCTGATACTGGATCGCAATACACAATACTACGTATTCTACGCCTGACATAGATTGTATATTCCAGTAAGAATATTTCTGGAGAACTGGGTAGGCACGGTGCTTTGCTAGAAGCCAACCATGTCTTGTAAATCGGTTAACACGTAGTACGAGGTGTTGGAGTTTTTCAAGGTCCCAAGATCAAAACTCAAGCATGAATCATAAGTGAATACAACGACGAAAGTACGGAATACTTACATCGAGCGGTTGAGCGACGATTTGGGCAAAAAAAATCAAATTCTGCACACTTTTGCAAGGCAGTGGGCTGCTTTGAACAGTGTTTGGCGCCCCTTGTCTTCAAGATTTGAAGCTTCAAGCTTCATCATTTGGCTTCCTGGCTCATGGTACACTTCCCTATCACCTTGGCATGATCCCGGAGTGTGCTAGCACTCTTATTTTGCCACAAAACACACTTGCTTCCCTCCATTTTATTTGTTAAAATTCGGCAGTCCACTGCCTAGTATAAACAAGAAATGGCGTGAAGATGAGAGGAAGAAGAAGTGGAGAGAGAGGATGGAAAGTAAGTCTACTTTATGTATACGGTTTTGTGTTTGTTTTATGCATCAAATGCACTTGAATTTCATTTGAAATTCATTTCAAACACTTTTGGGTTTAATTCCCAACCACACACATCACCTTTATCAAGTCACATCACTCACATCACTTTATTAATCCAATCAATTGTCACATCAATCAATCAATCCAATCAATTGTCACATCAGTCAAAGTGACATGATTTGACGCTTGATGTGACACTAGATGCGATTAGCGACTTGACGCTTGATTTGACATGCCGCACTCGAATTCCAAATACGAATGCGCTCACAAATTATCTCGGGCTTGGGTTCGCTAATTCCAAATAAATGAATTTTCCGTTGCGTCGTAATTAAATGATTACGCCAAGCGAAATCACTATTCACGTCGCTAACGAATTAATTCTAAATTAATTCGGTCACCCGAATTAAAATCTAATTTTAATTCCGCGTCGAAATCCAATTTCGATTAATATATCAAATATATTAATTCCTCGATTAATTCCAAATTAATGTTTCTCTCTCTTTAATCGACATTTTATCCTAGATAAAATATCCCCGCAATTAATCCCAGATTAATTTTTCTCTCTCATCTAATTAATCCCAGATTAATAAAAGTGCGAGTCATACGTCATCGGTGAATCTTTGGGAAGCGACCCATGAGATCCCCGGATATGTTGGCAGTCAAATCGGTCGTCGGACTATCCGAACACGTAAGTACCAAGTACTACGTTTTACCGATTTACAAGACAAGGTTGGCTTCTAGCAAAGCACCATGCCTACCCAATTCTCCGGAAATATCCTTACAGGAATAAGGATCTATGTCAAGCGTAGTATACCGTAGTATTGCGTATTTCTGTCCAGTATCGGATGATCACATGCAAGGCCTAGGGCTGGTAGAGTGTCTGCCCCGTACGAAGCATATATCGGATAACAAACAACTAGTCTCTTTAAAATCGGACAATCATGACCAAGTCATATTATCCCGACGGTTGCAACCTTATATAGAGAACGAGTTCTGTATCCCTGCGTGATCATCAACTCCATATGACTGGAGTGACACTTCCGTCTCGACATCACACCCAACACACTACGATTCTCAATATACCCAGTATTGGCGTACACAGAACCGGTTAAAGCCCTGAACGACCGCAACCAAAGTATATTGATTGTCGCAAGTATTAGCGGTGCAAGTCTCAGGTTAAGACCAAATACACCTACCCTAATTTCGGACTTCCATAGACACGTAGTCATACTACCAATGGAATTCCGAGGGGGTCTAATCCAGAGCGAAGCTGTTTCCCGTACCATCGGTGAAACACAACCTCCTATTACACTTGCATGAGTATCCAATACCCAAATATATGAGAACTATGCCGTTGTGCCCTCACAAACACACAAGTGTAATACTAGTCTTTTACGCATTCATCGATGTCCAATCTCGATAATGCTCTGACTAGGGATGTTTAATGATTTATCCTTCATGGACTAATACTGTCTCATATCATTCTCCGTCCAGGAACAAATCATAGGGACCTCTTTTCATTTATATATCTAGGTGATCTAATCACAAATGATTCGAGTGCAATCTCCTATGTTACATAGTTAATTTGTACAACAACACCGTGATCTGTACAAATAGTGACGCTATGGGTCATAATTGTCCAACACGAGGTACACACTTAATCGGATAGTCCGATAACCAGATTTACTGCCAACATATCCAGAGGTCTCTTGGGTCGCTTCCCAAAGATTCACCGATGACAGTTGATTTAATTAGAATTAATCTAGGATTAATTAAGAGAGAGAAAATTAATCTGGGATTAATTGATGTATTATTTAATCTGGGATTAAATGTGTTCGGAAGAGAGAGAACGCGATTAATTTGGAATTAATCGGTAAAATAAATTTAATAGTTAAATTTGATTTTTCTATTTAATTTATTGATATGGGCTAAAATTAATATATCAGATATATTAATTGGAATTAGATTTCAACACGAAATTAAGTCGGACTTTAATACTTGCGAACATATTAATTTAGAATTAATTCGTAAACGACATTCATAATAAATTTATGAGGCGTCGTCATTTAATTAAATTAGATTTAATTATTTAACTACAAGAATTCGTTTAATCGGATTAAACAGATCCGAGTCGCGGTAAATATTCGTAGAATCCATTCGAATTTTGAATTCAAATGTGGGGCCCACTTTAAATGTGGTAGTTTGGGGAGTGGTTGGCATTTATGCCATACCATCCACTTTCCAACCACCTTGGAATGGTTTTGGTGAAACCATTTACCCAACCACCTTGTTTAGGTGAAAAAGGTAAATTGGTTTCTACTAAAACTATCTCTCTCTTTCATTTGGTAACACATCACACACTTGAAACCCTAGAAACAATGGTTTGGGCGTGAGCTTCCTTGTCCTATTCTCTTTGATTTTGTGGCAAAGTCAAGTGAGCTAGCACTTCAAGGAATCAACAAAGGTGATAGGGAAACATCTCAAAGCTTGGATTCAACATACAACTCTTGGATCTTGGAGATCAAAGTTAAAATTTGTAAAAGTCAAATCCGTTCATTGTAAGTATTTTCCGTATCTTATAATGATCTTTATCATGCTTTCATGCTTATTAGATCCTTGGCATGTTCTAGGAACAACTAACATACCCTTTAGTCTAAACTTGAGGTAATATAGGGAAAAAAATCAAAAAGAAAAAAGTGTCCATTTGTGAGCAATATGTTGATGGCTCTAAAAGCTTGTAGTCTCAAAAGAATTGAACGGTTCATGAGCAATGGTGATACATTCATCACCAATAAAAATTTAAGGATAAGCGGGTGATGTGTAAAGGCCAAATACTGCACTTGCTGCGTAAACAACAAGATTTCATCTTCGCCAAGATCGTGAGGGTATATATCCCCAAGATAGTCATTAACCTCTAAGCCTACAGGAATATTGAGGGTTTCATAAACTTCAACTAAAGGTTTGGTTTCAATAACCAGTGGCACTATTGTTATAGATAATAAAATTTTCAAAGAAAAGATGGAAACTGAAGCGTTTCTTATGCAAAACGAAACTATAACAACAAAAGGAAAGGTGAAAACACTTCACATTTTACATTGACACGACTGGTAAAACCTTTCATCAACTGTGCACATCTTTTCAGTCACCATTTAATAGACGTCTTTTCTAATTAATAGACATCATTTCACAAACAACTCTAAAGCCTACCAAACGAAGACACACGACATGTGTCAATATCTTAGAACTATTTATTTCAAATAAACAGTCTGATAGGGGGAGTGGATGTAGGTTCCTATTAGCCACGTGTCATGACGCGGAACTCACTTGGATGATTAGGCCAAGCAAACCCCTCGCAACGGATACAACCTAAGAACCACGAATTTGATTTTGATGGACAAAAATCTTTCCAAGGCCATAAAGAAGACCCCGCAAAGAACTTATTTTTGAGAACCCTTGAGATGATTCCTTGTATTGTTTTGCTAGCACGGAGACGCCACTAAGGTTGCCACGCCTTAGATAAGTTGAAGCTGAAACAAAGGGGAATCCCTCTCTTAAGCTTGAAATTCAGCCATAGCCATTTTTCTTTGAAGAAGTTCAAAATTTGTATGATATATTATTGAAGAATACAAATTACCCCTTATATAGTACAAGGCAAGTTACTAAAATATCCTTAAAAATAAAAAGGCCAAGAAGTCCTAAAACTACCCGATGATTACATAAAGGTAAATCCCTTAATAGTCATTTACTAATTAATACAAATATCTAAGCTAAGATTTTTAAAACAAGTTGCAAAAATATCAAAGGAAAAAGTCAACAAAAGATAAAACTTTTACAATAATACCTATTAGGTCCTTTTGCCAACTATTTGGTTTTAATAAAATCTAACTAAATGATTTAACTAACTTAGTTACAAATGACCTAACTAAGTCAACAAAACAATGAAAAACCCAAATAATAAACAAAAGATGCAACTTTTTCCAAATTGGCAAATTTATCCCATTTGCACAAAAATGCTCCAAATTTCCTGGACTTCATATAACAAGGCCCAAATGATGTGTCTCAAGCCCGTTAAGCCTTATTTTGGCCCATTTTTTTTAGTGTTAGACATGATTCAACTTGATTCATCAAAATGCTCAAATTATGTCGTTGTCGTAGTCGGTAATGTGTCTATAAGCTGAATGATTCTTATGCTACAAGAATCATGTCATTTGCTCAATCCTCAAAAGGATTCGTTCTCGAATCCAAACCTAGATCAAAGATAAATATTTGAAATACATGTGGTCGATTCAAAATTTCACATGCCACCATGATAAATAGGTGGCCCAGACTGGCCCGTGTCATGTCGCCACACATATAAATCTTCCTCAACACAGTTCTTTAGTGGAACTACTATAGACAGTCAGATGACCAATGAAATAATGACATCTAGCATGATACTGTTAAATGTACAATACTAGTAGACATGAAATATCATGATGATCTCTGAAATCCAAAGACCTTTTGAGAAATTAGAACTTGACACTAGAGTGATGTCACTCTGAGACTGACTCATTCTAAATTTGAGGCACTTCAATATCAGTCTAATCCGATCTTAACCTATTCGGGATAAGATTAACCCTGAAATCCATTAGAGAGATTATTGGAGGTACTACGATCCCAACATCAATACTTTGAAATACATGATGTCACATATCATAATCCAAGATAAGTGGACTTTAATGGTATTTCACTTAACTTAGCATGCAAGCTTAGTTTCACATACATAATAATGTGTGTAATCACACATAACACTATATTTTAGCATACCTTATGATAAGTGTACCTCATGCAATTAAGAGCAGTTCAGCGACAGATAAATGTTAGTTGGAGATTGAAATCTCCACACGCACATGACTATATAAATAATGAGATATCAGAGAAAATGACTTCTTCAAGAGAAAAAACATTATGAACTATAAAAATATGTTTAATAATTAATTGCAATCATAAGAAAATGAAGAGGAAAATTCTAATCACAACACACATACACTTATGCAGACTTATCTTGTTGGACCTTAAGAGAAAAGTCCAACTTGAAATGGATTCTAAATTATCAAATCCAAGACTTTTGAATATATGCATTATCTCTATGTTTTCCACCTTCAGTTTCCCGTTATTTTATAAGATAATAAGTATTCAAGTAGTTATCTTTGAATGGATTAAGGTAAGGGTAGAACTGAGAACATAGTTTAAGGAGTTGAAAATGGTTACATTTTTCAAGTGCGCTGTGCGGTAGGAGACGAGAGTCAAGAATTGAATATAAGTAGTACCATCGATGGACTGCCGGCATTTTGTATTACAAATGGGGCTCATGGACTCTTGACACGTGGCTGAAATATTAATATTGGTCAAGATTCTTAAATAGAAAGGAAAAGAAAATAGAAAAAGCATTAACATTTGGCGAAAGTAAGAGAGCAGCCAAAGCTTTTAGATAGCTAGATTCCTCTACAAGAAAGCATGCAACTATTTATTATTATTGTATACAAATTATTTATTTATTTATTTAATTTTTGTGTGACCATCAGAAGAACCATAGACCGGTGATGGTGAATGGTTTGATTTGATGACTATTGTATAATCCATAATGTAACAAAAAAATTCCACAATGGGCCTAAACTGGGAGCCATGTGAACCTGGGCCAAGAGAAATGGTTCAAAAAATCAAACGCGTTGCTGGGTATCGAACCCGGGTCACCGGATGACAGTCGGGAATACTCACCACAATACTACAACGACTTGATGATGGGAACCACCGTGATCGTGACTGAGGAGACGGATGGTTTATTCGAAAATTTTGTGATAATTGAAATTAGCATTTCATACTTTATTCATTATATGTATTGTTGGTGAAACTGCAAAAAAAAAAAAAAAAAAAAAAAATAGTAAAATATAATTGTAAAATTGTGATAAAAACAGAGAGGCTTAAGCATGGAAATCTCACTCTCTGAAATAGATTCAAGTCCTTAGTTGTTTGATAGAGCCTAAAATTGATAAAATAGAATTCTCAAGCCTTGCCCCCTCGAGGGTACAATAAACCATTTTTTTTTTTAAAAAACGTTGGAAAACCCTCCTTCAAACCACCTAACTCGGATTTAAGTGGAACAAATAAAATCTTTAATTGCTCAAGACTCTTACAAGAAATGCTTCCACTCGACTTGAACTTAGGATCCGATAACCAAATCGTACAATAACCCAATTAATTCATCATTCGACTCAAATAATTCCGCACAAGAAGATGAGTTCAAACCTCCAAAAAAAACACATTTCTTTGCCCATAAATATCTAGTAAAAACTCAATGAAAATTATTATATATGTGAAGTGAGGAGAATGGTGCTATTATAGGAATATAAGAATTCTAAAAAATAAATATAATTAAATAAAATTTATAGATAAAAATGTTTGGAGACACATTCGTACAGTTCTTTTACCCATCACTTTCATTATTACACTTTCATTATTACTCTTTAAAAATATAACCTAAAGATGTGTTGATAGTGGTTTTCCATCCTGAGAAGGTTCAAATCCCGAGAAGGGGTATAATGAGATTTGTACTTGGCTAAGAGAGGATAACGAAGGTCCAAGGACGTAGAGAAACCGAAGATACACAGATAGCCTCGAGCTATCTGAAAGAAGAAGTTTTCCCGAGGGTAGAATCGGCTGATAGAGCAAGGTTATGATACCAAGCCTACCTGAAGAGAAAGTGAGTTCTTGCAGTATTTGATTATTTATGGAAGCCGACCCTAGGTGGTCCATGCTTATCCACCCGACCTAGTTAAAGAATGGATGACTTGACTGAGCACTATTTTCCTTGACATTCCGACTCGAGAAACGGACCTGGGCTCATGATGTTTTGAACTAGCATATGACGTATGTCCTACTCAAAAGTTTGGGTCTATAGAAGGCTGATGTGATAGGAGTTGTTCAACGAATCTCCTTAGAAATAGACCCTGACAGACGGAGCACTCCCGAAGTAGGTGAACTATAGGTTGTCACATCTACAGAGCGTGTAGAAGTGGCAAAAAAGGTTGGAATGCTAGGTTTCTTTTGACGATAGGTGGTTGAGTTAAATGTTAGAGCAACTATTTTCTGAGTGGTTGGGGAAAAAGAGTATGAGGAGATGATGATAGGGTGACACGAGTTGATATTATGAGTTGTTGGAATAGTGAATTTGGGAGCCTATATAAAGGAGTTAAAGCCATAGATTCAAGAGTTAGTAAATTTCACATTTCATTACTTGTAAGAAACAAGAGCTTCCAAACTAATGATAAAGAGATAAAGTTGGTCGGTACCCGATAAATTGAGATTTATAATGGGATAGTTAAGACCCGAGGTGTTCTACGCTCTTTTTAAGCTCATCACACCATTCATATTTCAGGTCGGTCTTGACCTTGAGTAGTAATATAAATACCATATTTTCTCCTATGGACGTAGGTTGGAGTCACTCTCCACCGAGTCTCTGTGATGTTTTATTTGCTTGTCAAGTTTATTTTGGGTTCCCTATTGACCAAATAAATTCACTGTTGAGGGAGATTTGTTCGAGGGGCTGATTTCCCAAATTATCCTTAGAATGAAAAATAGTCGTTAATAGTTGGCGCTGTCTGTTGGGAGCAGTATAAAAAATAGCAAATACACTAAGATAATGGCAGAAGATAAAAATTATAGAGCTTTGGAGTCTTCGACGACGGAGTGGATGGAATTGATGGAAGAAAATCTGTGATTGGAAAGGGAGAATGCACGAAAGGAAATGAAGGTGACACAAGCTTTTATGAAAATCATGATGGAGAAGATCGAGAAGTTGGAGAATGGGGTAGGAAAGCAAGACCAGGCATGCCCCAGTAAGAGGGAAGAGATTGCTAATGGAAAGAAGGTAACTCGTGTGGAAATGAATTGAGGAACTGGGAGAATAATTGCTCGTAAGGTAAGGTCAGTGGTTGTGGCTAACGCCGTACCTGCAGAAGAGTCATGAGAGGAAGAAGACGGTAGGAAAACCCCATAATCTTCCAATAACAATCTGTGTTTTGGGGAAAGGTAATGTCCCGAATGAGGGCACAAAGTTACCATGAGTGGGAGATACCACGCTTAGAGAGGCGAGTATGGGGAATCTCTTGGTCGATGGCAGGAGAATATCGAAAGCCAAATAAGAGACTGGTTTCAGAATGAGATAAAGAAATAGGAGAAGTGCACGTGGGGTGGTGCTCGGGGTGATCGAGATATGAAGACAACATCCCCCTTACCTAAAAAAGTGATGGGGACATAGTTCCCAATGAGATTTACCATGCCCGCGATGGACACTTATAGGGTAACACAGATCTAGATCCCATACTGAAAAATTTATTATGCTTATGGAAATCTAAGGCGTGGTCAGAAAGTCAGTTTTGCAAGGTGTTACCATTAACTCTGGGAGGGTCAGCCAGATTATGGTTAAGAAACCTGACCTCGAGGGGCATTGGAAATTTTTCATAATTGAGGAAAATCTTCGTACGCCATTTTAAAGGAGCATGTGCCTTGGGGAAGATGGTTAGGTCATTAAGGACGATAAAACAGAGAGATGACGAGCCACTAAAAAGTTTCATGACAGATACCACAGCTTAAGAGATTTTTACTTAAAATAATCACCTAATCATTGGAGATTTATAACAATCAAGTCACTAATATGCTTGGGTCAAAATAAAAATTTTAATTTAAAACATGTAATTCATATCTAATATGATTTATGCATAATTAAATTAAAATTATAGAGGCATAGATTCAAATACATGTCAAATATGTAACATGTGTTGTGTGGTTAAAACCTGCTTTGATACCATTCAGCTGGGGCGGATGTGGGACCTGGGGTCGGAACGGTTCCCCGAGCAGCGAAAGTGAGTCCAACCTATGGATATCAATAATTAGTGTATTTTTAAATTATTTTTTGGAATACTATAATCTTTTACGAGTCCATAGGAAAAACCATGGCCGAATCGGAGTTCTGAAACTCAGGAAAGAAGAAAATGAAGTTTCAACGCTCATAGACAGTAGCTCTCGGCTTGTCGAGACGCTATCTTGGGAGTCGTAAAGCCCAATTTGTGAATTCTCGATGTCGCGACGAGCAAGGGTGAGCGTCGTGACAGCTGAAGCTCTGAGAGTTGAGTGTTGCGACGTCAAAGTTCTGAGTCGAGATAGCAAATTTGCCTTGAATCCAATACAAAACACTTCCAATTTTTTCCAAACACTATAATACACCTAAAATCTAATTTTAACATCAAAATCAACATCAACACATGTTATATAACAAACATACATGTATTCTAAATACATATATGTATTAGTTTGAATCAAAATACAAATAAAATTAGAATCCCACAGTGAAATTACTCATGGACAACTCTAGGTCACTCAAATGTGGTCGAGTGATTCTAAAATGATAGCTATAACTCAAAGCTATCATATAGAGTTCCAAACTCTAATTTTATGTTTATGTCCCCACCTAAATATTTTTACCCATCACAAGTATATTGTGTTTATGTTTCCAAAGCATTCATATAAAATTCATTAACCTAATTTCAACATCAAGCTATGTTATTATGTATCCAAGGCATAATACATCACTATATGCCTCATTAATGAAAATAACTCACTAATGAAAACATAACTTTATAGAATATCACACTTACCTAGCAAGCTTGATTCCAAGATCTAATCATATTCTCATTGTTGAAATGTTCTAGAGAACTTCCAAATCTAGAAAGCTTGATTCCAATATCCAATCGTGATTCCAATGCTAGCAAGCTTGATGAAAGATCCAATATTCTTCTCATTGTTGAAATGTGACAGAGAACTTCCAAAGCTTCTTTAAACACTTTTTTTTACTTTGTTAATATTTATTATTCTTGCTTGTTTTAGCTTTCACAAGCTTAACTTTTATAATATATAGAAATTCGAAAACTCTTCTGAAGGATTTTGTATTGCAGATCGGGTATCAGAATGAGACTATATCAGAGAATAACAGTTTAAGTGTTGAAATATAGCTCGAAATATTTTAAAATAGAGATTTGTTGCATTGGAAATCGCATGACATGAAAGAACCGCTTACGCGATTTATGTACATTATTTTATACAAAACAATATTGGTTGGTTCGGATATAAAGATAGCAAATGACCTCCAATTGAACCGATTCTTGAACTATCGGACTCATTTTTTCGAGATAAATAACTTTTGTGTTTAATATTTTTCCAAATTTCGAGTAGAAAAGCCTCAAATTTATATTTTTCGAAGAAGGACAGAGTTAATAACGTAACTGTAATTTCACGGGGTCAAAACGTAATTTCCAAAAATATTCCTATAAATGCCATGAAGTTTTTAGAATTTGCAAAAACTGCATAAGCTTTCCAATCCTCTCACTTGACCTCTCTTTTTCCTTTTGACGATTTGGGTCAGTAGCTCGTCAGTCGGCCATTAGGCTATGGCTGGTAGTCACGACATCACTAGGTGGAGCGTCCGGAAGCCCTGCATCCAATGGTGGCCGGCGACAATGCCAGAAATACTGGCGAATTGTGAAAAAGAGAGAAAGAGACGTGCGTGAATGGGTATCCCAATCTCGGCTCTTCAATTCGTTACATGGCCCGAGTACTACAAGTTGGCGGAGAGGGATTTTCCATTTTATGCACGGTTACACGTGAATCGAGAAGAGAAAGAAATGGTGAATATTATTATCGAGTAAATAGTAGCTCCGATCAAAATTCTATCAGTTCCAGCACATTCGTAGGATCATTTTAAGTCCGTATATGCCCTCGAAAGATCGTGATTGATTCTAGTTGACTGTGCTGATATGTATATAGATAATGGCACTGCATTGCATTGTTTCGAATGAATTGCACGTTCATATGGTTGCTATGATGATGCATATGTATTTTACATATCCAGAGAGAGACATAGTGTACATAGATAAATACAGATCCATGATTGAGGGATGACGATACGTAACACCCCTGGATCTTAGTTATAGTGACATGAACATATGTAAATTCGGGACTATGGAGATGGCAATACAGAATGCCCCTAGATCTCAGCCTTAGTGTCGTGGGGGACGGCGATACGTAACGCCCTATGACACTAGTTAGGTGTTTAGAGGGACGGCAATACATAACGCTCCCAAACATCAGATTTCACAGAGGATTCAGATACAGATCCAGAACCAGGGCGACATCGATATATAATGCCCCTGGATTCTAGTTACAATGACATGGATAGATACAGATTCGGGATAGGTGATGATGATAGGTAATGCCCATAGACTCCAGCTTAGATCCAGATTCGGGACTAGGAGGACGGTGATACGTAATGCCCCTTGATCTTAGCCTTAGTGTCATGGGGGACAGAGATACGTAACCCCCCTAAATATAAGATTTTACTGAGGATTTTAGACAAGTGCTTAGGGGGACAGCGGTACATAACACCCCTAATCACTAAGATATTACAATACATTTTGAAGTTTTCATATAATAAAATATTTAGAAGGTTTTATGTGATTTCTAACCATAGAGATTCACTAGTTTTATAGAGTACGTGACATTTGATTTCACTAGACATGGAATCTATTGATTTGGAATTGATTTTATGAGTTATATGGATATCTTCATGATAATTATTTTGCATAACTGTTTACTTTTATAAAATCATTGATTTCCAACATATTACCAAATTGAAATGTCATGTATAGAAATTTAACTCTACTTATCTTGTACACCACCACATATTTGAATTCGGTTTTACTCCCAGTTGGCTTTGATATTTTCCAACATATGAGATTTCTTATTTTACAAATCTACACAGTTTTTTAGATTTCGTATTAAGTTTTATGATTTTCAGATATAGAAATTCTAGCTTCTGTATATAGCTTGCCCCACGGGGCCAGGTGTAATTGTTACCATATCTTAATGTTGTTCCATAATCTGGACCATGCACAGTTGGTTTTCTTATTTGGTGGAGATATTTTCTTCGATATATCTAGTTCTAATTTGATAAGTAATTGTTAGAAAATTATGACCCATAGGGTCACTAATTGTAAAAGACATTGTGTTTTTTTGTACAAATTAATTATGTGATAATGGAAATTACATTTTATCATTTCGTAATTAGATCACTTTAATATATGAATGTTAAAAGTCCTTATTATTAGTTCCGGATTATAAGATATGAGACGATATTAATCCACGAAAGTTTAATCATTAAATATCCCTAGTCGTAGTATTATCGAGACTGGACATGGATAATGCAGAATAGACTAGTATCGCACTAATGCGTGTTACGGAAGCGTAACAATATAGTTCTTATATATTTAAATATTTGATACTTATGCAAGTGTGATAAGAGATTGTGTTTACCGATGGCACGGAAATAGCTTCGCTCTGGATAGACCTCTCGGAATCCCATTGGTAGTATGACTATGTGTCTATGGGAATCCGATTCAGGGTAGGTGTATTTGGTCTTAACCTGAGACTTGCATCGCTAGTACTTGCGACAATTAATAAGCTTTAGTTTTGGTCGTCCGAGACTTTAATAGGTTCTGCGTACGTCTCTTTTGGGTTTATTGAGAATCGTAGTGTATTGGATGTGATATCAAGAAGGAAGTATCACTTCAAACATATGGAGATGATGATCATATAGGGATACAGAACTGGTTCTCTAATGTGTTGTAACCATCGGGATAATATGGCAAGGTCATGATTATCCGATTAAATGACTAGTTGCTTGTGATCCGATATATGCTTCGTATGGGGCAGACACTATTCCAGCCCCAAGCCTTGTATGTGACATTCGATACTGGATCGCAATACGCAATACTTCGTATACTACGCTTGACATAGTTTATATATTCCTTTAAGAATATTTTTGGAGATTGGGTAGGCACGATGCTTTGCTAGAAGCCAACCATGTCTCGTAAATCGGTAAAAATGTGGTACGAGATACGCACATGTTCGGATAGTCTGACGATCGGATTTACTACTAACATATCCAGAGATCTCATAGGTCGCTTCCCAAAGATTCACCGATGACGTATGACTCGAACATAATTAATATATGATTAATTATGGTGAGATTTTATCTAGGATAAAATTCTATTAGAAGAGAGAGAATGATTAATTTGGAATTAATCGATAAAATAATATATTTGATATATTAAATGAAATTAGATTTCATAACGGAATTAAAATTGGATTTTAATTTAGGCGAACGAATTAATTTAGAATTAATTCACAAGCGACTTTAATAGTGATTTTGCTAGGCATAATTATTTAATTAAATTTGATTTAATTAAGTCGTAACGGAAAATTCATTAATTTGGAATTAATGAACCCGAGCCCGGAATGTGTTTACGGGCCCACTCGAATTTTGAATTTAAATGGGGCCCAAAAATAAGTCACATCATTAGTCAACTTTGTCACTTTAGCTTGATGGAAGTTGTTAGCAGTTGTTAACTTGTAAAACACAGATGTATTATTTTATTTGATTTGTGATAGACCTTTACCAAGTCAACACTTTACATAAAATTGAAAAACACACTCTCTTCTCCTCTCATTTTCATGAACGTCAAGAGCCAATGGGAAGATTTTGTTACAAAATTTTCAAGGTGCTAGCATACAAAGAATCATACAAAGGTGATAGGGAAACCTTTCCCATTGAGTTTGGAATCTCAAATCACTAAAGGTTGGAGCTCAACATCATTCAAAGAAAGCTTGGAGCTCAACATCATTTAAAGAATGCTTGGAGACTTTCAATGAAGGAAAATTTTTGTTATCAACACATCTTACAACCGATCTTTGTAAGTCTAATTTCGCTATACTTTTCTTTTGTATTCATATTATTTCATGCTTGAAATGTTCTTGGGATGATCTTAGATACCAACAAATATATCATGAGCCTTATTGAGCATGAAATTGAATTTAGGGTTTATAATCTTGAATTGGGTATTTTTGATTTGAGCATATTTTGATCAAATTGTTTGTTTGAGTATGCTTAAATAATGTTAACTTAGAGTTGTGCATGATCAATTTGAAGAAAAATTAATTGGATTAATTTTCCCCAAATGCTTAGGCTTGGCCAAATACTTATCAACCCTAGGTCATAGTGATTTTTTATTTTTTAAACCATTGGATGTGTTTAAAATCCTTGGATATATTGATTTGTGATTTAATCGGATTGAAATCGAAATCAGATATAAAATTCCTTTAATTTCCGTGACCATAAGAGCATGAAAATGACTTGATTTTGTTTCAATAATCTTGGACATGTATTGATTATAATAAAACATGATTAATTGATTAAATTAGTATTTTGGAAATTTTGATTTAAATAATTAATTATGGCTAAACACTTTAATTAATTAAATTGTGAAATTTGGAATATTAGAATTTAATTAATTGGGCTTAATTTGGAGTTGGGCTAAAGTTGTTGTATTTGGGCCTAATGGGCTTGGTTGGGCCAAGTTGGTTTAGGACAATTGGATTGGATCCAAATTGGGCCTAAACCATTCCATTAAGTCTAAATAAAATATATGGGCCTTTAAATATTTAATTGGGCCCAATGGGCCAAAATTGATTTCTTGGCAAATATGGTGATTCCTTTATTGGGCCTTGGTATTTGGGTTTGACCCATATTGACCAAAGACCATGCCTAAAGAAATTAATTGAAAGCCCATTGTACTTTAATTAAATGAACATTGGATGTTAATTGGGCTTTGAGACCCATTAAGATTAGATTTAGAATCTAAGTCGTAAAGGCGTAATAAAAGTGTAATTATTTAATTTGGAATTAAATATAGAATTAGTATTGAATACAAATTAAATTGGATTTAAAATTGTAGTTCGATATAATTCAAGAATACGTACTTGGAGTACTTATTCTTAAAACGAGTTGGGCTCGAGCAAATCAAATCGTTGTTTGAACATTGGATGATCACTTAATTCAAAGATTAATTAATATGACATAATAATTGAGCATCAGAGACATAATCATGGGCGACAATGTCTTTAATGGCGCAAACTTTCCAGACTGGGACATGAATCTCAGGATTGTCCTGGGATCCGAGAAGTTGCTCTATACTATAGAGAGACCTCTTGGGCCTAAGCCCGGAAATGAGTAGATGCTTGAGCTTGAGCTTTGGAAGACTCATAACGATGACAACTCAACTGCTCAATCCGTAATGCTTGCTGCTATGACTCCACATTTCCGTCGTCAGAATAAGGGATTGAATCCCTATGAAATGATGACGAAGTTGCATGATCTTCATCGATCTAATCTTAGATCGTAAAGATATGAGTTACAGAAGAAGCTCTTTCGTGCTCGTATGTCAGAGGGTACATCTATCGAGCACTATATATCGCAGATGATTACTGACATCGAACAGTTGGGACAACTAGGCATATTCTTCGAGGCTAAGACTTCTATAGATTTGATCTTACAGTCTCTTCCTGACAGTTGGAGTGGATTCATCATTAACTATAATATGATGAACCAAGACCATATTCTTGGAGAGTTAATATCTATACTGCGCGAAGCAGAGAAAGAGCTCCTTAAGGGCAAGAAGCGCGAGGCACATTTCACTTCAACATCTCAGTCTTCGCCCAAGGCAACTGGAGGTGTAAAGAAGAAGAAGGGCAAGGCCAAATCGTCAAAACCATATGGGAAGGGTAAGTACAAATCCCAAGATGTATGTTTACAGTGCGGAAAGCGGGGTCACTAGAAGCGTGACTATCGCGAGTACAAGGCACACATAAAGGAAATCAAAGCGGGCAAGGCACCAGCTTCAGGTATGTTTGTTATAGAAATAAACATGTATACTTCGAGTTTTAAAAATTGGATTTTTGATTCTGGTTGTGGTAATCATATATGTATTGATGTGTAGGATCTGCAAATTAGCAGGAGACTGGCCTCATGGGAGATTGATCTACGCGTTGGAAATGGGACTCGAGTCCCCGTTTTGGCCGTTGGGACTTATGTTTTAGAACTGCCCCCAGGGCATGTACTTAGACTTTCAGACTGTTATTTTTTACCTAGTTTGATTAGGAATATACTATCTGTATCTTTATTAGCCCAATGTGGGTATACTTTTGTATGTAGAAACACTGGGTGTTTTATGCATAAAAATGATATGGAAATTTGGAGTGCTGATGTAAATAATGGTATTTATATTTTGAATATAAATCAATCTCAAACATATAATATAACAAACAAAAGGCTTAAACTAAGTAACAAAGATGAAACTTATATGTGGCATTGTCGTCTGGGACACATTAACAAGACTCACATATCCACACTTTCGAAGAGTGGTACTTGGACAGATTTGATCCAAATTCATATGACGTCTGCGAATCTTGTTTATTAGGAAAAATGCCTAAAATACCTTTTAACGGAAATGATGCACGTGTCATTGAACTGTTAGCCTTTGTTCATAGTGATGTTTGTGGGCCCATGTCTAGCCAGGCTAGAGGTGGATATGAATACTTCATAACCTTTACGGATGATGTATCACGTTATGGTTATGTGTATCTTATGAGACACAAGTCGGAAACCTTTGAGAAATTCAAAGAGTTTCGACACGAAGCAGAAAAACAGACCGGTAAAAGTATTAAAACATTACAGTCAGACCGTGGTGGCGAATACTTAGCAATGAGTTACTTGATTACTTGAAAGAATATGGTATTCTTTCACAGTGGACTCCTCCAGGAACACCGCAGTTAAACGGTGTGTCCGAACGGAGAAACCAAACTTTGTTGGACATGATAAGGTCGATGATGAGTCGCACAGAGCTACCTATTTCCTTATAGGGATATGCATTGAAAAATGTAATACTTATTTTGAATAAGGTTCCGTCAAAGTCTGTTCAACAGACGCCATATGAAATATGGACATGAAAGAAACCGGGTTTCTCATTCCTGAAGATTTGGGGTTGCTGTGTTGGACAACTAAGACCCATAGCGTCACTATTTGTAAAAGACATTGTGGTTTTTGTACAAATTAACTATGTGACAATGGAAATTGCCTTTTATCATTTTGTAATTTATTTACTTGGAAATATAAATGGTAAAAGTCCTTATGATTAGTCCCGAATTGATAAGATATGAGACAATATCAATCCATAACGGTTTAATCATTAAACATCCATAGTCGTAGTATTATCGAGATTGGACATCGATAATGCGGAATAGACTAATATTGCACTTGTGCGTGTTATGGAAGCGTAACATCATAGTTCTCATATATTTAAGTTTGGATACTTATGTAAGTATGATAGGAGGTTGTGTTTACCGATGGCACAGAAACAGCTTTGCTCCGGATAGACCCCGCAGAGTCTCATTGGTAGTATGACTGTGTGTCTATGGGAATCCGAATCAGGGTAGGTGTATTTGGTCTTAACCTAAGACTTACAAGGCTAGTACATGCGACAATCAATACGCTTTGGTTTTGGTCGTCCAGGACTTTAACAGGTTCTGTGTACGCCTCCTCTGGGTTTATTGAGAATCGTAGTGTATTGGATGTGATGTCAAGATGGAAGTATCACTTCAGTCATATGGAGATGATGATCACACAGAGATACAGAACTGGTGCTCTAATGTGTTGCAACCATCGGAAAAATATGACAAGGTCATGATTATCCGATTAAGAGACTAGTTGCTCGTGATCCGATATATGCTTCGTACGGGGTAGACACTATTCCAGCCCCAGGCCTAGCATGTGACATCCGATACTGGATCTATATACGCAATACTACGTATACTATGCCTGAAAATGATTATATATTCCATCAAGAAATTTCTGGAGAATTGGGTCGGCACGACGCTTTGCTAGAAGCCAACCATGTCTCATAAATCGGTAAAAATATAGTACGAGGTATATACGTGTTCGGATAGTCCGATGACCGGATTTACTGCCAACATATCCAGGGATCTCTTGGGTCGCTTCTCAAAGATTCACCGATGACTTATGATTCGAACATAATTAATTTGGGATTAATTACGGAGAGATTTTATCTAGGATAAACTACTATTTGAAGAGAGAGAACGATTAATTTGGAATTAATTGATAAAATAATATATTCGATATATTAAACGAAATTAGACTTCGACGCGGAATTAAAATTAGATTTTAATTCGGACAAATATATTAATTTAGAATTAATTCGCTATTGACGTGAATAGTAATTTTGCTTGACATTATTATTTAATTAAATTAAATTTAATTACGTCGTAATGAAAAATTCGTTAATTCAGAATTAGCGAACCCGAGCCCGGGAGTGTTTGCAGGCCCACTCGTATTTTGAATCAAGTGGGGCCCACAAGTCACATCAAGTCACATCACTTGTCAATCTCTTACCTTTTTGGTGATGGTATTAGGTGATGGAATGATGGTGGATTGTTTTACACTCTAAGTTGATGGCATGATAGACTTTTACCAAAACTTGGATTTGGTATATCATTTTGTTTTTTTTAAAAAACAAAAGGAACAAGTCAACATTTCACAAAATATCATCTCCCTCATATCTCTGTTGCTCACGGCAATTGAATCCATTTTTTCTTCTCCATTTTATTTCTTCTTTAGCCGAATTCTAAAGGAAGAAATAAGGTGTTTTGTTGCAAAATACACATTGCTTGCACACTCAAAGGAATCATCTAAGGTGTTAGGGAAACCAATCTAAGAGCTTGGAATCCTTTCAAAAGCTTGGAGCTTGAAGATCAAAATTCAAAGTGGAGCTTGGAGACTTCTCATCTCACCTAATATGGATATCAATCTTATTGAGGATAACGAGCCGGCTACGTATGAGGAAGCGATACTGGATATCGATTCCGCTTTATGGCAAGAAGCCATGAAGTCTGAAATGGATTCCATGTACACCAACCAAGTTTGGACATTGGTTGATGCACCAGAAGGAGTAAAGCCTATTGGTTGCAAATGGATCTTCAAGAAGAAGACCGACATGGATGGCAACATATAAACGTACAAAGCTAGGCTTGTAGTGAAATGGTATCGTCAACGACATGGTGTCGATTACGATGAAACTTTTTCACCTGTTGCCATGATTAAATCCATTCGGATAATGCTTGCTATTGCTGCATATTTCGATTACGAAATATGACAGATGGACGTCAAAACCACTTTCCTTAATGGAAACCTTTTGGAGGATGTTTATATGTAACAGCCTGACGATTTTGTCGCACCAAGACTTGCAAACAAGGTTTGTAAGTTAAATCGATCCATTTATGGATTGAAGCAAGCATCGCGTTCTTAGAACCAACGTTTTGATGAGATCATAAAAGAATATGATTTCGTTTAAAACGAGGATGATCCTTGTGTATATATGAAGGTTAGTGGGAGTGAAATGATATTCATTATCCTTTCCGTTGATGATGTATTCCTTATAGGCAATGACATTCCCATGTTATAATCGGTGAAAGCTTGGCTTTCATTCAAATTCTCCATGAAGGATCTGGGAGAAACAGCCTTTATTATAGGAATAAAGATCTACGGGATAGATCTAGAAAGCGACTTGGACTCTCCCAGAGCACGTATATTGATAAAGTATTGAAGAGATTCAATATGGATCAGTCCAAGAGGGGACTATTTCCAGTGTCACATGGCGTCACTCTATTTCAGGACATGTTTCCTAAAACTCAAGATGAGAGAGACAGCATGAGTCGGATATCGTTCACCTCAGCAGTCGGATCGATCATGTATGCCATGATATGTACGCGACCTGATGTCTAATATGCTTTGAGCATGTGTAGTCGCTATCAGGCCGATCCAGGTGATGGTCACTGGATGGCGGTTAAGAATATCCTTAAGTATCTTAGACGAACTAAGGATGCTTTCTTAATCTGTGGAGATGGAGAAATTGAGGTAACTGGGTATACCGATGCAAGTTTCCAAACTGATAAAGACGACTACAAGTCGCATTCTGAGTACATATTTTATTTGAACAACGGAACAGTAAACTGGAAATATTCCAAGCAAGAGACTGTTGCCAATTCAACAACAGAAGTAGAGTATATTGCTGCAGCTGAAGCAGCAAAAGAGGTAGTTTGGATCCGTAAATTCCTAATTGGATTAGGAGTAGTTCCGTTAGCAGCTGAGCCAGTTCCATTGTATTGTGACAATAACGGGGCTATAGCGCAGGCTAAGGAACCGCGGTCTCATCAATGATCCAAGCATGTTCTTTGACGTTTCCATCTGATTCGTGAGATCATACATCGTGGCGATGTGAAGATCGTGAAGGTTACATCAGATGAAAACATTACAAATCTACTGACGAAAGTTATTCCGCAGTAAAAGTTTGAGCGACATATACATAGTTCATGTGTTAGATGCTTGAGTGACTGGCTATAGGCCAAGTGGGAGGTTGCTGGACAATTATGACCCATAGCGTCACTATTTGTAAAAGACATTGTGTTTTTTGTACAAATTAATTATGTGATAATGGAAATTGTATTTTATCATTTCGTAATTAGATTACTTTAATATATGAATGATAAAAGTCATTATGATTAGTTCAGGATTATAAGATATGAGACGATATCAATCCACGAAGGTTTAATCATTAAATATCCATAGTCGTAGTATTATCGAGACTGGACATTGATAATACATAATAGAATAGTATCGTACTTGTGTGTGTAACAGAAGCGTAACAGCATAGTTCTCATATTTAAGTATTTGATACTTATACAAGTGTGATAAGATGTTGTGTTTACCGACGATACAGAAATATCTTCGCTCTGGATAGACCCATCGAATTCCCATTGGTAGTATGACTATGTGTCTATGGGAATCCGATTCAGGGCAGGTTTATTTGGTCTTAACCTGAGACTTGCATCGCTAGTACTTGCGACAATTAATACGCTTTAGTTTTGATCGTCTGTGACTTTAACAGGTTCTGCGTACGCCTCTTCTGGGTTTATTGAGAATTGTAGTGTATTAGCTGTGATGTCAAGACAGAAGTATCACTTTAGTCATATCGAGATGATGATCATACAAGGATACAGAACTGGTACTCTAATATGTTGCAACCATCGGGATAATATGACAAGGTCATGATTATCCGATTAAAGAGACTAGTTGCTTATGATCTGATATATGCTTCGTACATGGAAGACACTATTCCAGCCCAGGCCTTGCATGTGACATCCGATACTGGATCGCAATACGCAATACTTTGTATACTACGCCTGACATAGATTATATATTCCTTTAAGAATATTTCTGGAGAATTGGGTAGGCACGACGCTTTGTTAGAAGCCAACCATGTCTCATAAATCGGTAAAAATATGGTACAAGGTATGCACATGTTCGGATAGTCCGACGACCGGATTTACTGCCAACATATCCAGAGATCTAATGGGTCACTTCTCGAAGTTTCACCGATGACGTATGACTCGAACATAATTAATCTAGGATTAATTACGGTGATATTTTATCTAGGATAAAATTCTATTAGAAGAGAGAGAACGATTAATTTGGAATTAATCGATAAAATAATATATTAGATATATTAAATGAAATTAAATTTCATAGCAGAATTAAAATTAGATTTTAATTCGGGCGAACGAATTAATTTAGAATTAATTCGCAAGCGACTTTAATAGTAATTTTGCTAGGCATAATTATTTAATTAAATTTGATTTAATAAAGTCACAACGGAAAATTCTGTAATTCAGAAATTGAAATTATACGGGCCCACTCAGTTTTTAAATTAAAGTGGGGCCCACATATAAGTCACATCACTAGTCAACTTTGTCACTTTAGCTTGATGGAAGTTGTTAGTAGTTGTTAACTTGTAAAACACACTTGTATTATTTATTTGATTTGTGAAAGGCCTTTACCAACTTTGATTTTGGTATATGTCTTTTGATTTTTTGAAAATCTAATACAAGCCAACACTTTACACAAAATTAAAAAACACTCTCTCTTCTCCTCTCATTGCCGTGAACATCAAGAGCCAATGGGAAGATTTTGTTGCAAAATTTTCAAGGTGCTAGCACACAAAGAATCATACAAAGGTGATAGGGAAACCTTTCCCATTGAGTTTGGAATCTCAAATCACTAAAGCTTGGAGCTCAACATCATTCAAAGAAAGCTTGGAGACTTTCAAGGAAGGAAAATTTTTGTTATCAACAAATCCTACAACCGATCTTTGTAAGTATAATTCCACTATACTTTTCTTTTGTTTTCACATTATTTCATGCTTGAAATGTTCTTGGGATGATCTTAGATACCAACAGTAATATCATAGTATGTTATATTTACCTTGTATAAATTGCATGTTGAGATGCATAATCGATTTGTGATATTAATGTAAGTGCTGAGTGTTGAGTGTTTACCATATTTAGAATGCAGTTTATTAGGATTCTAATGGATGGAATCGAGCGTTGGTATTTTATATTGTATAGAGGTCCGAGGTTTCAACTTAGTGTTTTAGTGAAAGATTTATTGCTCATAATCAGCTAATTCTTACGTTTTAGCTCATATAATCCATATAAAGTAACCAGCCATAATTAAGCTGACTAAACCACCACATGTTTGGGTAGTCTGATAGGTAATAAGTTAATTCCAATTTAGGAAAATTTAATTTCGATAGTAAAGGAAACATCTTTCCTTAGCATAACGGAAGTTGATGATGTGGGCACGGGCTCCGGTATGGACCTTTAAAATTTTCTTTGCCTTCTATTTTTCGTTGTAGTCGAATCCTCCAACACTTGAAGAATGGATTTTGCTCATTTATGTAGATGAGTTTCCTTTGATGTCCAACACTTGGATCAACCTCCCGATCTTCTGAACTTTGGCTCGAAACCAATAAACCGAAGTGTGCGCTTCACTCACAAAGATCAACTCTAAACAATTTAGAGAATAAACATGTCCCAAAATGTCTTTGGCTTTTGGAATTTTTTTTCAAACACTCTCATAACAATTGTGAATGTTTGAACTATCTCTCTTTTCTCTCATTTGCACTTATGTGAATGAATGGAAAATGGTAACTCTTGCAAGTGAGGAGAGATGATAGAGATTATATTATCTTACACAAACCAACTAAATTTTTCATCAAACATTTAATGCTTTCTTGCAATGGCAAACACATTAATGTAGCATAAGAATTTTTTAGCTAATGACAAAGCCATTAAGTGTATACATGCCACCTAATAGACATAGTAAATTAAAGGGCATGGTAAGCCATATGACTTTGTCTCCAAGTTAAATAAAAAATCATTATCTTAATAATGAATTAATTACTTTCAATTATGTTGTAGTAATTATCTCATAATTATTACTAACATGATTATCTCATAATCATGATTTAATTATTTCATAATCAAAGAATTCTAGATAATATTAAGTTAAACTAATTTAACATAGTTTTCATTTGTGACAAAAATATCATTAATCTCATTAATAATATATAAATATAATGTAGGCATATTATTAGACAATCTAATTATATTAGCTTTACTACTGTTAATGGAGCTAGCAAGAGGACCAAATGGACCTACGGTTCCGAGCTCCAATAATCCCAAAATATTAATTAAACTACTATAATCAAATACTGCAAATTATTAACTTCGAGTTATTCCACTATAAACTCGGAGTTGAACTCTCATTACCGTAGATGGAAAATAAGCCGAACAACTTCAGTGTCCATCGATATAGTCATTACATATGGCTATAGTCCTTCACGAATATCTCATAAGTAGAGCCAGGTCATAATTCTGTTATACCCCTATAAATATTTTGTCTCTTAAGCACCATTGATTCTATAATGAACAATTAATTCATAATAATTATGAATATAAAACTTTTTATTCGTAATAGAAGAGTTGAGCACTTAAATTTTCCAAGTCTTGAATCATTCTTAAAAGCGATATTCTTCTACTTATCGTAAGAAGGAGTGAATTCCATATCTGTATAAAATGTTCCCAGCTACATACCAACCATATCCCCAAAATACGTCGTTATTGGCCGAGAATGCAACACTAACCTCACCATAGTAAATCAAAGGACATAGTTTACCATGCTGGAGTTTGTAGTATACTCGGGATTAAGATCAAATCCATATATGACCATCTATTAGATAAAATGAATTTCTTCGATTAACCGATATTAAAAGAAATTCATATTTATCGGAGTCCAGTCCTATATGATCTCATCATACAATGTGTCTCTATTCCCATGTCACTACATGAACGATCTCAAATCAAGGTCGTCATACAAGTATAGAATGAACCACAGCTATAGATAAGCTACAAATAAAGTATCCTATTTGTTTGCTCTCTATGGACTATTTAGATTACTAACTTTAGACTTAAATTCTCTTGTGCATCAAATATACACTAAGTCTGAAAAATACAAGAGTAATCAGTGTAAACAAGACAATTAGACAATATGCGATATAAATTAAACAACTTTGATAAATGAATAATACATTTATTATTATTACAATAATAAATTCCATTTACAATATATGAATCTCCATGACATATATCCCAATAATCTCCCATTAGACTAGAGCAAATAGGACATGTCATGTAATCCTAAACACTTTAGGTGACCTTGAAAAACTTTAGCCGATAAGATCTTTATGAACGAATCAGCCAGGTTGTCTGTGGATGGAATCTGCGTGACAACGACATCTCCTCTCTACACTATCTCCCTGATGAGGTGATATTTTCTCTTAATATGCTTACCCCTTTCTTGGCTTATTGGTTCTTTGGAATTCGCCATTGCACCACTATTATCGTAATAAAGAGTGAGTGGTTTATCCATATCTTGAACAACTTCCAGATCTGCCAAGAATTTACGGAGCTAGAGTGCTTCCTTAACTGCTTCACAATTTGTTACATACTCAGCCTCCATGGTGGAGTCAGCAATATAAGATTGCTTTATGCTCCTCCATAATATATCCTAACCACCTAGGGTGAACCCTAATCCAGATGTTGATCTCCTAACCGTCTGAAAATTAGAGTCTATATATCCTCTCAGGATCATATCCCGACTAGAATATCCAAGCATATAATTTCTCGTTCTCTTAAGATACTTGAGAATATGTTTCACCGCCACCGAATGATCTAATCCTGGGTTGGATTGAAACCTACTGACTACTCCCACTACAAAATAGATGCTGATTTTATACATAACATAACATACATAAGACTTCAAACTGCTAAAGCATATGGAATATGTCTCATCTCCTCAACTCCTTGATGTGTATTAGGAGACTGTTCCTTAGACAAATGAATTACATGCCTGAAAGATAAATTACCTTTCTTGGAATTCTGCATACCAAATCGCACAAGAATCTTGTCGATATAGTTGATTGAGACATTGCTAACAGTCATTTCTTGTGATCCTGAATGATCTAGATCCCAAGTATATAACTTGCCTCTCCCAAATCTTTAATTTTGAATTGGTTAGCTAGCCAGATTTTCACGTCCGATAACATCTTTACATCATTCACAATGAGTAAAATATCATCAACGTATAACACAAGGAAAACCACCTTACCATCAACGATACGCTTGTAGACATAAGGCTCACCGATGTTCTGCTCAAAGTTATAAGACTTGATCGTAGTATCAAACCTTATGTTTCAAGATCTAGAGGGTTGCTTAAGCCCATAATGAAACTTTGCAACTTGCAAACTTTTTGCTACTGACCTTTGATTATGAACCTCTCTGGTTATACCATACAGATACTTTCATCAAGATTACTATTTAAGAATGCAGTCTTGACGTCCATTTGTCAAATTTCATAGTCATAATATGCTACAATGGAAAGAAGTATCCTGATGGATTTAAGCATGGTTAGTGGCGAGAAAGTCTCTTCATAGTCAACTCCCTCTTTCTGGGTATAACTTTTTGCCACTGAACTAGCCTTGAAAGTCTTTATTTTCCCATATATTGCTCTTTTTCTCTTGTAGATCCACTTTCAACTTATGGGTTTTACTCCATCAGGTTGGTCTACAAGTTCTCAGAATGAGTTAGAGTACATAAACTCCATCTCGAGGTTCATGGTTTTGAGGCGTTCCTATTTAATCAATATATTTCATTGCACTACGATAGGTCAATGGATCATCTATACCATCACAAGATGCAACAACTTGCACCTCTATATTTCCTAGACAATGTTCAGGTTGTCGTACAAACCTCCTATTACGTTTAGATGGTTTGGTATCCTGATAAACTTACATCCGACTTTCAGATGTAGAAGGTGTTTTGTTTTTTTCAATATTTGACAATGGTGTACTGGTCGTACCAGCAAATAACTCCTCAAGTAATACTTTACTTCGAGGTTTGAACTCTCTCATATAATCCTCCTCAAAAAATGTAGCATTTATCAACTCAAATACTTTATTATCTTCTGGACTATAAAGAATCCACCCCTAGTTTCCTTAGAAAAACCTACAAATAGGCACACATGTGAACATGGTTACAACTTAGTAGTCTTGTTCTTTAGCTCATGTGCTGGACACCCCTATATGCGGAAATATCACATACTAGTTTTACGACCATTCCACAACTATAAGGGAGTCTTAGGAACAGATTTAGAAGGAACTACATTAAGGATATACATTGTTGTTTCCAATATATACCCCCAAAATGAACTAGGTAGAGTACTATAACTAAACATTGATCTTATCATGTCTAGTAGGGTCCAATTTCTCCTTTTTGTAACACCATTTTGTTATGGTGTTCCAGGTACTCTGAGCTGTGAAACAATTCCATGCTCAACTAAGAATTCCTCGAACTCTCTATCAAGATATTCTCCTCTACGATCAGATCGTAGAATTTGATACTTTTACCTAATTCATTCTTAACCTCAACACGATATTCTTTGAACTTTTCAAATGTATCTGACTTGTGCTGAATTAGGTAAACATACCCATATGAACAAATCTAAGATGCCAAAGATATGTGTTATCATAAGAAATCTTTTGCCGTTTTGTTTTAGAATTTTCAATCTTAAATATTTAAGTATTAAACAGTGATTCATGTATTAATAACCTAATACATATAGATTACTTTCAGAGTTTCCTGTGCAAATTTTTAATCCATTTCTACTAATAATAAGTGATTTATTATTAAATGAATAGAAAAATCATGTCCCGTGAGTTTTGTTACGAAATCAAATTCCTGCGAAAATAAGGAATATAAAGCACATCATTCAAATATAAATAACTATTATTAAAGTTTAATTTGGAAACTCTCACTACTCTAGCGGAAACAACATCCCCTGTCCTAACTCTCATGGTAAAGCTACCTTCAGCAAGGTCCTTCCATGAATCAAGTAGCTGCAAAGAACAACAAACATGGTTGGTGACACAAGAATCAACAATCTAAGTGGATTTATCACCCTCCACTAAAATAGACTCAATAACAAGTAAATCATATTTACATGTATTCTTTTTCTCCTTAAAATCAGCTAGGTATTTTTGATAATTCCTTTTCCAATGCCCTTACTGTTCACAATGGAAATATTTTCCTTTGGCATTGAAACCTTTAGAGCCTTGTTGTTTTTCTTCTTCCTTGGATTTGCCTTTACCTTCTAACTGTCTTTATTCTTTTCTTTGTAGATTTAGAAGATTTGGCAACATTTGCCTCAATATTCGACCTACGAGGACCCATCATCATGGACTCATAATTGGTGAGCTCATTTAGTAGTTTAGTCAACATAAAAGTCAACTTGTTCATAGAACAGTTGCTTTTAAACTACAGGAAACACTTTGGAAGTGTTTCCATGATCATTATCACCTAGCTTTGCACATTGATACATGCACTATGGGTTTTCAGCGATATTTAGATAAGACATCATTCTTAACACATGGTCTTGGACTGATGTAACTTTCTTCATCCTAGCGGTCAATATAGATGTTAGGGATATGCCCTATACCCAACTTGTGGATGGGCTCTATGTACATGTATTTGTAATATTTTCATTAATTAATGAAATGGAAATCTTTATTATATGTGTCTTACATAACTTATATGAATCATAAAATACTATAATAAAGCCATTTGAGTAACAAGATGATGGCTTCCACGCTTTATGAGCATCATTACTCTTAAATGTTCATAGTCATAGTTTTGTGAATAATCTGGGTGTTCACAAAGCGGAGAGACTAGCATGATGATATGATCAGCCCTTAAGTGGGGTAGCCGATCTCATAGGCTACTAGTGGAGATCCGTTCGCTTGGTGTATCACATGGATGCATAAGTTACTCGTGTCCATCGAACTGACTACCGAAAGTTTTCACATGGAGTGTTTATCCCATGTGTCTGTGAGAACGTTCATGTATCGATTGTATGACTAGTCTTTAGACTTGAGGTCTTTACAATCTTATGTGTGGATCAAATAACTTTGACATTCTCCGTCCCCGGTTCAAAAGATTCGGTCATAAGGGTATGATTGAGTTATTTGTTGAAACACATGAAGTTTGTAAAGATACAATAGAGAATCGTCACTCTCTCAGATAATATTTTCTTACAAGAGTAGTATTCCAGTTCACGAGTTGATATGTGTGATCAGTGCTTGAGACTGTGGCCACCGCGGAAGAATCATATGAGATTCTTGGGTTAGCACGATTCATGACACTATCAACATCATACATTTGACTATATGGTGGACACTTTCTATACCATAGGTCAAACGATAGGAATACAGTGAGGCGATGGACCGTATCATATATAAATCGCATACAGAATGGGTATATATCTTTCCTTCTCGTTTGGGGGCCTTAGCATGTTGCTAGATGTCAACCTTGGTCATTGAAATCGAACAACCATCTGATCAGAGGATAATTTATGTTCGATTAAATTTTCATGATTCATTTCATGTCCAACTTGAGGGGAACCCAAAAAGTCACACACAATAAAGTCGTAATCAATGGTTAACAGTGCACATTACAAATTTAACATCAAATATGATTGCTGTAGGAATTTTTCATAAATGGTTCAATGTGTTTAATTATTGATCAGATTATTTATGAGGTTCCATAGTGGCTTAGGGATTGGTGAATAACGATATGGGCAATTTGAGAATTGGAATAAATAAATAAATAAAATGTGAATAGTAATGTGAATAGTAATTTTTTAATTGTTATTTATTTTGAATTCCAATTCAGCCCAAACTCTTATTAGGGTTTTATAATCTCATTAAATCACTAAATTAAGATCCAATGGCTAAGATTAAATTATCATTTATCCCACATCGGATTCTTAATTAATTTTATTGTCTTTGGAGCACCTATATAAATCCAAAGAATTCTTTACAAATTTTACACCAAAAACCTTTCATATCTTGAGTTTATATTAGTGAGAAACTCTAAAATTTAAAATTAAGCCACTGATTAGAGGATCCTTAAGTCTAATTGACTAGAGGAATCTCAAGTTAAACGTTTTGAGGTATTTGCCTAGGCTAGCACCAAGGGCAAAATACCCGTACACTCAAGGCGTAGTCTTGCCGTTGAGTTTTGGCTTTGGTATGTGCACCTTTGGAGGCCACACACTTGGGTGGCTATTTGAAACGTGGAAGAGCTTACTGAGTTTGAGAAAAGCTTTATAGATTGGAGGGTGGACTGGCGGAGTTTTCGGTTCAAGTAAGTCTTTTTATTTCTTTAGTTTAATTAAAGTTCTTATGATAGTTAGCATGTTTAGGTTTATGTTCTTTGCATGTTTTAAGAGTTTTTATGCTTAGAATATATAGTAACATGCCTAGTCTTGTAGAATAATCAAAACAAATGGGTCTTGGGCAAAGGGATAGCGGCATTATAATTTTTAATTTTCCGCTGCGCACTCGCGGCCGCTTCCCAACAGTGGTATTAGCGCGCCATTTTTGTTTTGATTATTTATCTCTCATTTGAACTCGAAATTGGGTGTATAAAATCTCGTTGGAAAGCTAATACCCTGAACTTAATCTTAGGCACAAGTTTTGCATGGTTTGGTTAAGATTTGAATTGTGAAATTGCATTTAAAATTCACACATCTGTAAAAAAAAAAAGTGAATAATAAATTTATTTGAATAAAATAAAATGCAATATCATAATTAAATATTAATCAAAGTTATTTAATGCCTAAAATAATTCCAACATATTAAAACTCATATGCTTGATGATTCTATATATGATTAGAATTGACATGATTATTTTATGGTGTAAGCATCTAGAGACTTTCTAAGGAAATAGAGAGTATATTGCTTATCCCTTACTTAAGTAATTATTCCATGGTGAACTTAGAGATTTATTACCTTTAAGGCTAATAAATATAAATCACTTGTTTATATTAGAAGATATTATAAAAGATACAATTGGGGTAGGACCAAGGCGTTAATAAAACTTTCCAAACTAAAGTTAATTTAACTAAAAGTATTACTGAAGTTAGATAATGATTTGGTGTCTTCCTTCACTCACTACCTTTTTATAGCCAAAAGGAAAATCTGCGAAGATATCTAGATAATCATTTACTCAAAGCTTACCTTAAAGCATATTTAAAGCGTTGGACTAATTTGGAGGATCTATTGTTTATTCATGTCACCAAGGCAATAAGAGCCTAAGAGGTAAGAGTATTTAAGAGAGTTTGCTCCACCCACCCTCTGGGGAATTTTCAATGGAAGAATCCATTTGACAGTTATTCACTTAAACTTGCTAAAATCCTCAACAATAATTTAAGTCTAAAATTTACCTCCTATTGTAAAATATAGACCCAAAGGGCTTAAACCGTATTGGCAGGACTAGGCTTTACTAGACTGACTAATACCAATTTATCCCTAAATTATACTATTGATAATGGTTTGAATTTTCTGAGTCATAAGACGTAGCGACCATTAGGCGTGGTCTTATAACTTAGTGGCAACGATTGAGTGTCTAGAAGGACTAGCATAAGCTATGGCATGTTAGATTGCCCAATCCAATGATCAAGGAATTGTGATTTATATCATTAATTGGTTGGAAACCTACCTAATTATCTTATTTTATAACGACCGGCCCTAGTCGGAGTTATGAAATAAAGACAATGGGATATCCTTGCCCATAAGAAATCCATCATATTGGGGTTGTGCTATTTGCTTAAAATTTTAAAACAATTGAGTGGGAGCAACTTCATAATATTAAAAGCCCATGTTATTATGAAACATTAATGAAAACATATTCCTAATTTTAACATTCTCTCTTAACAGGTGGGTTAAAATATTTCACAAACATTCAAATGGCAAACAGAGTATCACTTCGTTCCATCCTTGATGAGCATAAGCTCAAAGTGGACAACTACAATGGCTGGTTTAGAAACCTTAAAATTGGCTTACGATAAGAAAAGATTTTCTATGTTCTTGAAAGACCATTTCCCCATGAACCCGCAGAAGATGCTGACCAAAATAAATTTGATGCTTGGAAGAAACACGTCGATGATGATGAGCAAGCAGTTTTCATAATGCTTGGCTCTATGTCAGACGAACTTCAGAAAGATCACGAAGATATGGATGCTCAAACCATCATCTTTCACTTGAAGGAGTTGTATGTAACTTCTGTTCATACCGTGAGATTCCAAGTGTCATGTTCCTTATTCCAAACAAGGTATAAAAAATGATGTTTTAGTGGACATGTGCTTAAGATGATTGGCCACATTGAAAAATTGGCCAACCTTGGGTTCATCATGGATCATGAGATAGGTCACGATATAATTCTCCAGTCCTTACCAAAAGACTTCTCTAACTTTATTATGCAGTTTCATCTGTCTGATAAAAAAGCTACTTTAGCAGAATTGCACAATCTGATAAAGCAAGCAGAGAAGGACTTGAAATCGGAACTTAAAACCTTCGTCATGCTTACGGCTACGAACCTGAAGCTACGAGGCCCAAAGAAAATTAAGGGCAAGGCCAAGGCTCTGTTGGGTTTCTACTATAGTCCCGGGATCAATTCAAGCAATGAAAACACATGTGAATACATCAAGAAGTATGGCAGAAATATACTTACATTGATCGGATTGGATGCATCGAAGAACAAAATATTTTATTCCTTTTGGAGAAGCTCTCGGCCAAGCTTGAGATTTGGACTCCATATTCTTCTTCAAGCTCCAAGCTTTGGATGAGGTGATTCCATGCTCACAAGTGACCCTAACACATTTGAATGACTCCTTGGATGTGTTAGCACCTTAGAAATTTTTCCATAAAATTTCCTTATCTTCCTTGCATGTCTCGGCCAAGTCAAGTCTTAGAAGAAAATGGCACCAAGTGCCAAAATGAGAGAGATGAAGAACAAAGGCCTCATGGCCGAATACATTAGGAGGAGAGAGAGAGATATGTTTCAATTTTTGAGTATTAAGTAATTGATTTCAAAAAAACAATTACCTTTAACAAATATCAAAAGTTGGTCAAATGTCAATCACAAAGTCAAGATTGTGTGAAAGACAAGCTACCAATATTCCAACAACTTCTATCAACTACAAGTGATAAAGTTGACTAGTGATGTGACGCTTGATGTGACTTGTGGGCCCCAATCGATTTGAAATACGAGCGGCCCCTGCAAACACTCCCGGGCTCTGGTTCGCTAATTCCGAATTAACGAATTTTCCGTTACGATGTAATGAAATCAAATTAAATTAAATAATTATGCCAAGTAAAATTACTATTCACGTCGCTAACGAATTAATTCTAAATTAACTCGTTTGCCCGAATTAAAATCTAATTTTAATTCCGCATCGAAATCCAATTTCGTATAATATATCGAATATATTATTTTCTCGATTAATTCCAAATTAATCGTTCTCTCTCTTTAAATAATATTTTATCCTAGATAAAATATTTCCGTAATTAATCCCAGATTAATTTTCTTTCTCATCAAATTAATCCCAGATTAATAAAGTGCGAGTCATACGTCATCGGTGAATCTTCGGGAAGTGACCCATGAGATCCCCGGATATGTTGGTAGTAAATCCAGTCGTTGGACTATCCGAACACGTACGTACCTAGTATTACGTTTTTACCGATTTACAAGACAAGGTTGGCTTCTAGCAAAGCGCCATGCCTACCCAATTCTCTAGAAATATTCTTAAAGGAATATCATAATCTATATCTGGTGTAGTATACATAGTATTGTGTATGTCGATCCAGTATCAGATGTCACGTGCTAGGCCTGGGGCTGGGAATATGTCTGCCCCGTATGAAGCACATATCAGATCTATGGTAACTAGTCTCTATAATCGGATAAACATGACCTAGTCATATTATCCCGATAACTACAGCATATAAGAGCACCAGTTCCGTATCCTACGTGATCATCATCTCCACTATGACTGAAGTGACACTTCCATCTCGACATCACACCCAATACACTACGATTCTCAATATACCCAGAAGAGGCGTACAAAGAACAGGTTAAAGCCCTGGACGACCAAAACCAAAGTATATTGATTGTCGCAAGTATTAGCGGTGCAAGTCTTAGGTTAAAACCAAATATACCTACCCTGAAGCGGACTCCCATAGACACATAGACATTTTACCAATGGGATTCCGCGGGGTCTATCCAGAGCGAAGCTATTTTCTGTACCATCGGTAAAACACAACCTCCTATCACACTTGCATAAGTATCCAATACTTAAACATATGAGAACTGTGTTGTTATGCTCCCACAACGTGCACAAGTGCAATACTAATCTATTCTGCATTATCGATGTCTCGTCTCGATAATACTACGACTATAGATGTTTAATGATTAAACCTTTATGGATTGATATTGTCTCATATCATCTCAATCCGGAACTAATCATAAGGACTTCTATCATTTATGTATCTTGGTAATCCAATTACAAATGATAAAAGAGCAATTTCTTTCGTCACATAGTTAATTTATATAACAACACCATGATCTGTACAAATAGTGATGCTATGGGTCATAATTGTCCAATAATCTCCCACTTGGCCTATAGCCAATCACTCAGGCGTCTTACATCTGAACTATGTACGGGCGGCTCAAACTTCTACTGAGAAACAACTTTCGTCAGTGGATTTATAAGGTTATCATTTGATACGTTTTATTCGATCATCACATCGCCACGATGTATGATCTGACGAACCAGATGAAACCATATGAAGTACATATCGGATTGTCGATGAGACCGTTAATTCTTTAGCCTGTGCTGTAGCCTAGCTCAGCTGCTAACAGAATTATATCTAATCTAATTAGAATTATTTAGATCCAAAATGATACTTTTGTTGCGACAGTTGCAGCAAAATTTTGCTTTTGTTGTTTATTCGGTAACAGTATCTTGCTTGGAAGATTTCCAGCTCACTGTTCCGTTATTCAAACTATATAGTACCATTTTGCGACTTATAGTCGTCTTTGTCGGTTTGGAAACTTACAGCAGTGATCCCAGTCACTTCAAGTTCTCATTCTCCATAGTATAAGACAGCATCCTTAGTTCATCTAAGATACTAGAGGATGTCATTAAACTCAATCTGGTGACTATAACTTGGATTGGCCTGATTGTTAATCCATATGCTCAAAGCATACGAGACATCAGGTCGCGTACATTTATTTCAATGTACAAGTTCTCGGAGAGTGCCAACAACTTTTAGATCTATCATAGTAGATCTTTATTCCTATAATAAATGTTATTTCTCCCAAGATTTCTACGGAGAATTTTCATGAAAGCCAAGCTTTCACCGATTGTTTTATGGGAATGCCATTTCCAAGAAATGACATGTCATCAATATATTGGACATTCATTATCAGTGCGCTCCCACTAACCTTCTTATATAAACAAGAATTATTTATGTTTTGAATTAAATCATATACTATTATGATTACATCTAAACATCAGTTTCAAGAACATAATGCTTGCTTCAATCCATTAATGGATCGAATTAACTTGCAAACCTTGTTTGCTTATTTTGGTACGACAAAATCGTTAGGATGTTTGATAAACATCCTCCTAAAGGTTTCCGTTTAAGGAAATGATTTTGACGTTCTGCTGCCATATTTCATAAATGAAACATGCAGCATTAGCAAGCATTATCCAAATGGATTCAACCATGGCAACGGGTAAAAGTATTTATCATAATCAACACCATGTTGATGACAATACCCTTTCTGTATAAGCCTAGCTTTATACATTTGTTTGCTGCCATCCATGTATGTCTTCCTTGAAGACCTTTATAGTAACAATATACACAATGTCTAACGATACAGCAACCAGTGTCCAAACATGGTTGGTATACATGGAATCCATTTCAGACATCATGGCACTTTGCCATAATAGGGAGTCGATACCTTGTATCATATCCTCATATGTAGTCAGGTTTCTCAATAAGATTGACATCTCTATGAGGTGAGATAAAAAACCCATACCTCCCAAGTTGTCTTCTGACTCTCTTCGATCTACGATGTTCTTGTGTATTCGAAGATTAATGGTACATGTTCATCCATGATGAACTGTTTGTGTTCCATTAAAGAATCAGTGCTAGGAATAGTATTACTTCGATTTTCATCGAGTTTTACTTTCCTCCCACTTACCACTGCATATATGTATTCCTTTTAGGAAAACCGCATGGAGAGCAACAATTAAATTGTTCTCTTGTGAGTTGCATAAGTACTATACTTTGGTTTCCCTATGATACCTACAATCAGACACTTATTCGGTTTGGCTTCTAGTTTGGTATCATCCAAAATATATCCTAGCATTCCCAAATCATCAGGAATAAGAAAACCCGGTTTCTTTCCTGTCATATCTAATATGAATTCTGTCAAACGATTTTCATGGAACCTTATTCAAAATAGCTTTGCACTATTTAATGCTTATCCCTTGAAGGACAATGGTAGCTCAGAGCGACTCATGATTAACCTTATCATGTCCAACAAATTTGGTTTTTCTGTTCGGACACACCGTCAAATTGACGTGTTTCGGGAGGAGTCCTCAATGAAAGAATACTGTACTCTTTCAATTAGTCAAGAAACTTATTGCTTAAGTATTTTCCACCACGGTCTAACCATGACGGTTTAATACTTTAGTAATCTGTTTGTCTATTTCATGTTGAAACTTTCTAAAAGTCTTTGATTTGTGTTTCTTAAGAAACACATAACCATAAAGCGATGCCATATCCGTAAAGGTTGTGAAGTATTACTATCCACCTCTAGCCTAGCTAGATATGGGCCCACTTACGTCACTATGAATAAGGGCTAACAGATCGATGGCTTTTGCACTTTTACCAAGTAAAAGGTGTTTCAGGCACTTTACCTAATAAACTGGATTCGTAGACATCATTTGATTAGAATCAAATTCGTCCTAGTATCCACTCTTCAAAAGTGTGGATATACGAGTCTTGTTTAATGTGTCCCAAATAACATTGCCACATATAAGTCTTATCTGATCAAATCAGTTTGAGCTATTTGTTTATCAATTTATTGTTTGAGATTTATTTATATTCAAATATATAAATACTGTTATTCACATCTAATGTGTTTATCTCAATAACACTTTAGTGTTCTATAATATAAAGGTATACTCGCAACGAGTTATACTCGATATAGAGATAATATTTCTAGTCAAACTAGTTACATTATAACAGTTTCCTAATTTAAGTACACACCCAAATGACAGTTTCTAAATTTAAGTTTCTACGGTTGAAACAGCGATTTTCGTCCCGTTTCTGACTCGCAGAGCGATCTCATATGAAGTCAGTATCCTGCTTATCAGCAGATGCTGCAAATCAGTACAATATTTTATGTACTACTATTTAGTATCTAAAATCCAATTTTAATACTAGTAGTGAACATGTTTATGATAAACATACTTGAAGTCAGAGCCTTGCCCTTTCTTCTATTCCTTCATGTATGCCTTGTCCATACGACATTTACGCTTCCATTAACTTCGTTTGCCACAGTTTAGGCAACATCTTGGGATATGTCCTTTATCTTCCTAGAAGACAGTGATGATTTTGCCTTTGCCCTTTTCTACACCTCAGAAGCCTTCGGCCAAGCCTTGGCCTTCTGGGATGTCGAAGTAAGATGCGCCTTGCGTTTCTAGCCTTTTGCAAACTTTGGCTTTGGCTCATTGAGCATAGCCATTAACTCTCCAAGAGTTTTCTATTGCAATTAATGCTTCTAATATCTAAGTATAGACCTATGAAAATCCTTCAATTTCAACATCATGGTTTAAAGATCTAATCCTTAGTTATGACGACGAGTCATTATGGCAAGCATAAATGATTAAGCACTAAAGTTATCATCACATGAATCTTCCAAAGATCATGCCCTACTATTTGCTTAACTCCGGGCTTAGGCTCGAGATGTCATTTTATCAAATAAAATAACTTCTCGGTTCTCAAGACTATCTTGAGGTATTATTCCCAATCTGAAAATTAAGCCGCTTAAACACATTTTCACCCAGGATTATGTTTTAAATGCTCAATTTTTCAGTTTATCTTGATTCTAATAGTCCAACTATTTAATCAACGATTTCAGGTACATTTAAATATAATGATTACTATAGTCCAACTATATAATCAACTATACTTTTAATAAGTTAAATTCAATTATATTGATTACTATAATCCAATTATAAAATCAATTATAAATTGAAATAGTTTGAGTACAGTCCAACTGTTAAATTAAAACAACGGTTAAATATTAGTCTAACTAATATGTTTATTTTGACGAATAATGAAATGAGCGCGTATGGCAAGTATCTAAACGAAATTGCAAATTTAATACTTGCCTCCCACTATTTTTTTCGGTGAGACTCTAACCCTCTGTCGAGTACTCGGGAAACCCAATTTCCTAGTGGGCTAGGATCCCGTTAAATAACACACAATCTTGACTTTGGCCAATAAATTGTATGATACTTAACTAGGTAGATCTCTAAGGTCAATTGGATCCTATCCAATTCCTAGATCCAGTAGGTGGACATCCAAGTCCGAAACATATATCTTATTTATGCTAATATATCCAATATATTCCCTAACCTTTTTCCTCTGAATCAACTAAGCCTTGACTTTGGCACAACAAACTTAATGGTCCTAGTTAAGTGGAACCCATTGACCTTGGAAAGCTTCGTAATCAATATCGATGGACAAGAAGTGATCTCGACTTTGGCCAACAAATCCCAACTTGGACAAGACACCGATATGGAACAAAGCCTTCATGATTCAAACACATCCGCGACGGACAAGGTCATAACTTTGGCCAACAAACCGGTGCCAATCTTGGATCTTGAGTAAGAATTACTCAATGGAAGGAAAAATGCTTAATATATTTTGAGGGTTTTTTTCACGTAAATTGGCAACCAATTTATTATCTTTGTTAATGTCTCATCATCATATACCCTTAAACATGCATTCTAAAAGCATAATAAGGCGCGTAAATAAATTTAATAATGATATGCATATGGATACTTAAAATATTGTTCCTAGAACAAATCTCTCCCTTTCTTCTCTCCCGCTAGCATAAGTATTACTTCTACCCAATTACATAACACTTCTAAAGAAACCTCATTTACATTGAGGGGAATAGGTGAGAAGAGAAATACTAAGAGTCGAGAGGTATAAGACAGAACACGCAGGTCCAATTTAAATAAATTCTAAATTTATTACAATAATTTCCAAAATTGCTCTCACCCATCTAATATCCATCTGATATACATTATTCATACATCACATCCATGTATTCACACAAGCATGTTATAAATCAATCTAATCCAATTAATTAATCTGAATATTAATGACCATCCAATGTTCAAACAACTATTTGATTTTGAGCGAGTCAAACTCGTTTTGCGAATAAGTACTCAAAGTACGAATTCTTGAATTATATTAAACTGCAACATTAAATCCAATTTAACTTGTATTTAATACTAATTCATTTATTTAATTCTAAATTAAATAATTACACTTTTAAATGCGCCTTTACGACTTAGATTCCAAATCTAATCTAAATAGGTCTCAAAGCCCAATAAACATCCAATGTCGTTTAATTAAAGTCCAATGGACTTTCAATTAATTTCTTAAGGCGTGGGCTTTGGCAACCAAAGCCCAATCAAGGAATAACCCCATAAGCCTAGAAATCAATTTAGGCCCATTAGGCCCAATTAAACTTTAAAGGTCCATTAGTTATATTTGGACTTTATGGTTATGGTTTTGGGCCCAATTGGATCCAACCAATTAGCCTAAATCAAACTTGGCCCAACCAAGCCCATTAAGCCCAATTACAACTTTTACAAGCCCAATTCCAAATTTGGCCCAATTAATTAAATTACAAAAATTCCAAATTTTATAATTCTATTAACCAAAGTGTATAACCATAATTAATTAACTAAATTAACATTTCCAAAAAATCAATTTACATAATTAATCATATTCATTATCATCAACACTTGTCCAACACATTTGAATAAAAAATCAATCATTTTCCATGCTTCAACACTCTCGGCAATTTAGGGTTTTTATGTCCGATTCGGTTTCAATCCAATTAAATCCACAATCAACATTACCCAAGTGATTTCAACTCATCCAATGGTCAAAATCAAAAAATTCATCATGATATTAGGGCATATGGTATTCGGCCAAGCCAACCCAATTGGGGAAAATTATTCCAAATCAATTTTCATGAAATTGATCACATACAACTTCAATTAAACATCATTCAAGCATACTCAATCAAACAATTTCATCAAACCATGCTCAAATCGATTTTACCCAATTTTAACCCTAAATCAATTTTCATGCTCAAATTCGCTCTGATACCATTGTTCCCGGGATCAATTCAAGCAATGAAAATACATGTGAATACATCAAGAAGTACGTCGGAAACATACTTACATTGATCGAATTGGATGTGTCGAAGAACAAAATATTTTCTTCCTTTTGGAGAAGCTCTCAGCCAAGCTTGAGATTTGGACTCCATCTTCTTCTTTAAGCTCCAAGATTTGGATGAGGTGATTCCATGCTCACAAGTGAGTTTCCCTAACACCTTTGAATGACTCCTTGGATGTGCTAGCACCTTAGAAATTTTGCCACAAAATTTCCTTATCTTCCTTGCATGTCTCGGCCAAGCCAAGTCTTAGAAGAAAATGGCACCAAGTGCCAAAATGGGAGAGATGGAGAAGAAAGGCCTCTTGGCCGAATGCATTAGGAGGAGAGAGAGAGATATGTTTCAATTTTTGTGTATTAAGTAATTGATTTCAAAAAATAATTACCTTTAACAAATATCAAAAGTTGGTCAAATGTCAATCACAAAGTCAAGATTGTGTGAAAGATAAGCTATCAATATTCCAACAACTTCTATCAACTAAAAGTGATAAAGTTGACTAGTGATGTGACACTTGATGTGACTTATGGCCCCACTCGATTCGAAATACGAGCGACCCCTGCAAACACTCCCGGGCTTGGGTTCGCTAATTCCGAATTAACGAATTTTCCATTGCGACGTAATTAAATCAAATTTAATTAAATAATTATGCCAAGTAAAATTACTATTCACGTCGCTAATGAATTAATTCTAAATTAACTCGTTTGCCCGAATTAAAATCTAATTTTAATTCCGCGTCGAAATCCAATTTCGTATTATATATCGAATATATTATTTTCTCGATTAATTCCAAATTAATCGTTCTCTCTCTTTAAATAATATTTTATCCCAGATAAAATATCTCCGTAATTAATCCCAGATTAATTTTCTTTCTCATCAAATTAATCCCAGATTAATAAAGTGCGAGTCATACGTCATCGGTGAATCTTCGGGAAGTGACCCATAAGATCCCCGGATATATTGGCAGTAAATCTGGTCGTCGGACTATCCGAACACGTACGTACCTAGTACTACGTTTTTACCGATTTACAAGACAAGGTTGGCTTCTAGCAAAGCGCTATGCCTACCCAATTCTCTAGAAATATTCTTAAAGGAATATCATAATCTATATCAGGAGTAATATAGGTAGTATTGTGTATGTCGATCCAGTATCAGATGTCACGTGCTAGGCCTGGGGCTGGAAATGTGTCTGCCCCGTACGAAGCAAATATCAGATCTCTGGTAACCAGTCTCTATAATCAGATAAACATGACCTAGTCATATTATCCCGATAGCTGCAGCATATAAGAGCACCAGTTCCGTATCCTACGTGATCATCACCTCCACTATGCCTAGAGTGACACTTCCATCTCGACATCACACCCTATACACTACGATTCTTAATATACCCAGAAGAGGCGTACACAGAACCGGTTAAAGCCCTGAACGACCAAAACCAAAGTGTATTGATTGTCGCAAGTATTAGTGGTGCAAGTCTCAAGTTAAGACTAAATACACCTACCCTGAAGCGAACTCCCATAGACACATAGACATATTACAATGAGATTCCGCGGGGTCTATCCAGAGCGAAGCTATTTTTCGTACCATCGGTAAAACACAACCTCCTATCGTATTTGCATAAGTATCCAATACTTAAACATGTGAGAACTGTGCCGTTATGCTCCCATAAACAAGTGCAATACTAGTCTATTCCGTATTATCGATGTCCAGTCTCGATAATACTATGACTAGTGATGTTTAATGATTAAACCTTCATCGATTGATGCTGTCTCATATCATCTCAATCCGAAACTAATCATAAGGACTTCAATCATTTATGTATCTTGGTAATCCAATTACAAATGATAAAAGGGCAATTTCCTTCGTCACATAGTTAATTTGTACAACAACACCATGATCTATTCAAATGGTGATGCTATGGGTCATAATTGTCCAACAGGCTCCAGATCACCCAAAGCCCAATGGTAAGGTGAAGAAGAAAAATGAAAAGGGGAAATGTTTCTTTTGTGGAAAGAAGGTTCATTGGAAGAAAAATTGCAGATCCTTGAAATCCAAGAAAGCTAGGGGATCCCAAGAGGCCAAGAAGCCCAATGCTTCAGGTATGTTGTATATGATTAAACTATATTCTCAAAATCTGAACCTTCTACTTGGGTGTTTGACATCGGTTGTGGGACTCACTTGTGTAACAATATGTAGAGCCTGAGAAACAGTAGGAGACTCCTTCATGAGGAGGTTGCGCATGGGTAATGGAGCAAAACTGGCTGCATTATGTGTGGGGACTTATTCATTAGTTTTGCCGAATAGTTTAGTTTTAGACTTTGAAGATTATGTTTATGTACATTCTCTAGTAAAGAACATCATTTCAATTTCTTTGTTATGTAATAAAGGTTTTTCATGCCTAATAAGTTGTAATGAATGTTCTATTTATTTCAATGAAATAAAATATGGAGATGTTATTTTGAATAATGGTATCTATGTCTAACAAACTAACAAAGTATGTTCAACCTCTAATATATACAACGTTAACTCGAATAATCTCAATGAATCACTTTTATGGCACAGTCACTTAGGTCATATCAATGAAACATTATTAACTAAGCTACATAAGGATAGGTATTTCAGACCCTTCAAATATGAACCTTATGGAACTTGTGAGTCTTGTTTACTTGGTAAAATGATCAAATTACCCTTCAAAGGTAAATGATAGCGTGCAGCGGAGACATTAGAACTCATACACTCTGATGTATATGGATAAATGTTAGTCACCGCTAGAGGTGGATTCTCTTACTTCATTACCTTTATCGATGATCGCTCGCGATATGGGTATGTGTACCTTATGCGGTACAAATTTGAAGCCTTTGAGAAATTCAGAGACTTCAAAGCTGAAGTAGAAAATTAGCTTACTAAAATATTAAGTCGCTAAGGTCTGACCGAGGTGGTGAATACTTAAGCGACAAATTTCAAGATTACTTGAGAGAAAATGGCATTGTTTCCCAGTGGACTCCTCGGGAAACTCCACAGCATAATGGGGTCTCCGAAAGGAGAAATTGAACATTATTAGATATGGTCTGATCAATGATGCTAGGCACGGATCTACCTCTTTCATTTTAGGGTCTTGCTTTAGAAATTGCAACACTACTACTAAATCAAGTTCCTTCCAAAACTGTTAGTCAAACACCATATGAGTTATGGTATAAGAAACGTCATAGTCTTAGTTATATAAGAGTTTGGGGATGTGACGCATATGTTAAGCTCACACAAACTAACAAATTGGATGATAGAGCAGTTAAATATAAGTTTGTAGGATATGCCTTGAACTCAAGAGCATACGTGTTCTACGTCCCAAATAAACAAAGAACATTTGTCTCACAAAATACTAAATTTCTAGAGAATGAATTCGTTCTCAAGAAATATAGTGGGAGTAGACTTGACCTCGATAAGGTACGAGAAGAACAAACTAACATAGAACTAAACCCCAGGCCCCTCAAAAGGGCAGCGACGGAACAACCACAAGGTTATGAACTTAGAAGGTCTGGGAGGGAAAGCATGAGCTTGAAAGATATGGTTTCCATAATGATGAGGAACATGATCAGGTCATTGATAATGATGATCCCACCAGTTATGACAAAGCGATACGTGACATTGATTCAGTCAAGTGGCTTGAGGACATAAAATCTGAAATAGACTCTATGTATCAGAATCAAGTCTGGGACTTATTGGATGCTGAAGGGATAAAACCTATAGGCTGCAAGTGGATTTACAAGCGTAAAACTGATGCAAAAGGAAACATCCAAACCTATAAGGCTAGGTTGGTGGCGAAAGGTTATAGACAAATCCAAGTAATTTACTATGACGAAATCTTCTTGTCTGTTGCAATGATAAAGTCTATTTTAATTTTACTAGCACTAGCTGCATAATTTGATTATAAGATTTGGCAGATATGTCAAAATAGCTTTCCTTAATTGGAACCTCATAGAGGAAGTCTATATGACACAACCTGAGGGGTTTGCATCCAAGGATAATCATAATAAACTATGCAAGCTTAAACGATCTATTTATGGGCTCAAGCATGCCTCTAGAATTTGGAATATATGATTTGATGAGAAAATCAAAGAATTTGACTTGATCAAAAATGTAGACGAGCCTTGTGTTTACAGGAAAAGTAGAGGGAATGCTATTGTATTTCTTGTATTATATGTCGATGACATATTAATCATCGGGAATGATATTCCCATGTTGCAAGCCACCAAACAATGGTTATCTCAGAATTTCTCCATGAAAGATTTGGGAGAAGCAGCCTACATCCTCGACATTAAGATTTACCGTAATAGATCTAAGAGGTTGTTAAGACTTTCTCAATCTACATACATAGATAAAGTTTTGAAAATATTCAAAATGGAAGATTCCAAAAGAGGTAATTTACCTACTTGTCATGGAATGAAATTATCTAAGGAGCAATGTCCACATACTCCTTCAGATATAGAACGTATGAGTGGATTCCTTATGTTTCAACAATAGGATCGATCATGTATGCCATGCTAGGTGCAAGACCTAATGTCTCTTATGCTCTTAACATAAGGAGCAGGTATCAGGCAAATCCTGGTGAGCAACACTAGGAAGCTTTCAAAACAATCCTCAAGTATTTGAGAAGAATTAAGGATGTGTTCTTGATATACGGAGATTATTCTGAGATGAAAGTCATTAGTTACTGTGATGCGAGCTTTTAGACCGATAGGGATGACAACAGATCACAAACATGATATCTGTTTGCTTTGAATGGCGGAGCTGTCAGTTGGAAAAGCTCAAAGTAGTCAACTACAGTGGGGTCCACCATTTAAGCCGAGTATATTACAACATTTGAGGCAGCTAAAGAAGAAGTCTAGATAAAGAAGTTCATCACGGAACTAGAAGTGCTTCCCTTGATAAAGAATGGCGTCATGATGTACTGTGACAACACGGGCGCCATTGCTCAATCAAAGGAACCAAGGTCCCACCAGAAATCCAAGCATGTACTCAGGCGATTCCATCTCATCAGAGAGATTGTTGAGAGAAAAGAAGTTATCATAGAAAAAATACGCGCAGAAGATAATCTTGCAGATTCTCTGACTAAAGGGCTGACTCAACAAAAGTATTATAGGCACACCCGAGAGTATGGTGTCCAGATTTATACTAGTTGGCTATAGTGCAAGTGAGAGATTTTTAGGGATATGCCCTATACCCAACTTGTGGATGGGCTATATGTACATGTATTTATAATATTTTCATTAATTAATAAAATAACAATCTTTATTATACGTGTGTTGCATAACTTATATGAATCATCAAACACTGTAATAAAGCCATTGGAGTAATAAGATGATGGCTTTCATGCCTTATGAGAATCATTACTCTTAAACATTCATAGTCATAGTTTTGTGAATAATCTGGGCGTTCACAAAGCGGAAAGACTAGCATGATGATATAATCCGCCCTTGAGTGGGGTAGCCGATCTCATAGGCTACTAGCGGAGATCCATCCGCTTGGTGTATCACATAGATGCATGGGTTGCTCGTGTCCATCAAACTGATCGCCAAAAGTTTTCATATGGAGTGTTTATCCCATGTGTCTGTGAGAACTTTCATGTATCGATTGTATAACTAGTCCTTAGACTTGAGGTCTTTACAATCTTATGTGTGGATCAAATAACTTTGATATTCTCCTTCTCCGGTTCAAAAGATCAAGTCATAAGGGTATGATTGGGCCATTTGTTGAAACACATAAATTTTGTAAAGATACAATAGAGAATCGCCACTCTCTCGGATAATATTTTCTTACAAAAGTAGTATTCCAGTTCACGGGTTGATATGTGTGATCAGTACTTGAGACTGCACCCACAACGGAAGAATCATGTGAGATTCTTGGGTTAGCACGATTCATAACACTATCAACATCATACATTTGACTATATGGGTCGACACTTTCCATACCCTAAGTCAAACGATGGGAATACAGTGCGGTGAGGGACCGTGTCATATGTAAATAGCATACATAATGGGTATATATCTTTCCTTCTCATATGGAGGCCTTGGCATGTTGCTAGATGTCAACTTTGGTCATTGAAATCGAACGACCATCTGATCGGAGGATAATTTATATTCGATTAAATTATCACGATTCATTTCATGTCCAACTTGAGGGGAACCCAAAAGGTCACACACAACAAAGTCGAAATCAATGGTTAACTGTACACAGTATAAATTTAACAGCATATATGATTGTTGTAGGAATTGTTCATAAATGGTTCAATGTGGTTAATTTTTGAAGAGATCATTTATGAGGTTCCATAGTGGCTTAGGGATTGTTGAATGATGATAGGGGCACTTTGGAAATTGGAATAAAAAAATAAATAAAACATGAATAGTAATATGAATAGTAATGTAAATAGTAATATGAATAATAATTTTTTTTATTTGTTATTTGTTTTGAATTCCAATTCGGCCCAAACTCTTATTAGAGTTTTATAATCTCATTAAACCACTAAATTAAGATCCAATGGCTAAGATTAAATTAGCATTTATCACACACCAGATTCTTAATTAATTTTGTTGTCTTTAGAGCACCTATATAAATCCAAAGAATTCTTTATAAATTTTACACCAAAAACCTTTCATATCTTGGGTTTATATAAGTGAGAAACTTTAAAGTTTAAGAGTAAGCAACTGATTTAGAGGATCTTTAAGTCTAATTGACTAGAGGAATCTCAAGTTAAAAGTTTGAGGTATTTGCCTAGGCTAGCACCAAGGGTAAAATACCCGTGCACTCAAGAAGTAGTCTTGCCGTTGAGTTTTGGCTTTGATGTGTGCACCTTTAGAGGCCACACACTTGGGTGGCTCTTCGGAACGTGGAAGAGCTTGCCGAGTTCGAGAAAAGATTGTAGATTGGAGGGTGGACTGGAGGAGTCTTCGATTCAAGTAAGTCTTTTTTCTTTCTTTATTTAAATTAGAGTTCTTATGATAGTTAGCATGTTTAGGTTTATGTTCTTTGCATGTTTTATGAGTTTTTATGCTTAGAATATATAGTAACATGCCCAGGCTTTTAGAATAATCAAAACAAATGGGTCTTGGGCCAAAGAATAGCGGCATCATAATTTTTAATTTTCCGCTCCGCATTCGCGGCTGCTTCCCAACAATATAGGAAATAGCCTATTGTTATGCCCGCTCTGAAGGCTGCCTAAACATTTTCTGTAAAGACTACATAATCATTGATGTTGTCACCACAGGCTAATACTGTGCTGCAAGTGTTGGGATAGTTGTGGAACCTTTAGGGTTAGATCAGTGCCCCATGTAGTGGAATGGGTCTAACTTATGGGTATCAAGTATGGGTGTAATTTTAAATTATTTAATGAAATACTATATTCAATTACGAGTGTATATAAAATCCGGGGTAGAATTGGAGTCCGGATGCTAAAAACGAGTGAAAATAAATTCAGTACACGCGCGCAGTGTGCTCGTGAACAGTGCACGCTCGTACTGTTCATTAGAGCTGACTTTGCCTCTTTTTTTTTTGTTTTCTTAATGCTTTGTTCAAAAACAAAGCTTCGGCTCTCTGGAAAATTTCCAGAGAGCTGAAGCAATTAGTGTCTATTACCCTAATAGGTTTAAGTTCTCCCTAAACACTTCAAAAACACCTAAACTTATTTTTTAATTTCAAGACCAACATTAACACATGTTATAGAATAAAAATTAAGTTTTTCAAAATATCAAATATTTTTACAAAAACATAAATTTATTCTAAATAAGCACTTGCGTAAATTTTGAATCCAATAGACAAACCAAATTAGAATCCCAATAAGAAATATCTCATTAACAATTTTAGGTCACCCAAATGTGGTCAAGTGATTCTAGAATGGTAGCCATATCTCTAAGCTTTAATCTAAAGTTTCAAACTCTAATTAACTATTTCATGTCCAATATGAACATATTTGACCTAATTATAAGCATGTTATGTTTATACTTCTAAAGTATCTTAACATAATTGATTAGCCTTATTCAATATTAAGCTATGTGATCATGCATCTAATACATAAATAAACATAGCTTAGTAGAAGATCAAACATTATTTAGTAAGCTTGATGCAAGATCCAATCAACTTCTCATTTGTTGAAATTATTGGAGAACCTCCAAGGTGTGCAAACTTGACTTCAAGATCCAATCTTGTATCCAATGATTCCAAGCTTTACTTCAAGATCCAATCTGGATTTCTCCTAGATAAAATATTGTAGAGATCTCACAAGGTTCTCTACCCTTCTCTAACTTAGGCTAATCTCTCAAGAAATTGCTTCTATTTGTACTTGTAATTAAAACCTTCATAGAGCTGGCTATTTATAGTAAAACTTAGGTAATTTTTAATTAATAAAAATTATTGTAACGACCGGTAGTTTTTACTACTACCTACAGAAATATCGTCGCGTACAAAAATGAAGTCATGCAAAATAAATTATGGTGGGACCCAAGTATATTCATAAAATGAATTTGGAGACGATCGGTAGACTTCTCGAAGACCCTGGGTGGGACTGTTCTGATTTCCTTCGAACCGCTTTAGTATTTCACGCGTAACCTTTTCATACGATCTCTAATTTTATGAAGTTTATATTGCTGGAAAGCGTAGACCGAGACCTACAACTTTCGCGTTAAATATTTTTCCAAATTCTGACCAGAACCAGGTCAAAAATGCAAAACAAAATCTGAATGAATAGTGATTTTAGGCTTAAATAGTAAAATACCAAAATTCTTCATTTTTCTAGACATTTATACACTTCTCTTGTATCATTTGAGTCCTAATATAAAAGAGGGCCACTATTCATGAATACAAAAGAAATAAGAAAGAAAAATAGAAAGTGAGAGATGAGAGAAAAACCGTAGAGAAAATGGAGGGAAAATAAGAGGAAGAAGAAGAAGAAGAAGAGAAGAAAGAAGAAGGAAAGAAAGCAAAGAAGAACCAAAAAGGAGAGGGAATACATCATTGAAAGCTTGGAAGGTGTAGAAATCAACTATAAAGTAGGAGTTGTAGACGCGTAAAATGATTTGTGTAACCGCGAAACGAACCTCGTAAAAAACTCTATAGGGTGCTTTAATGTGTTAGAAACATAGCGGGGGTGATAATTCATGCATTTAACGTTTATTCTTATCTATGGGAATATTCTCGTTGTTGTAGCTAACGAATCTATTCTTATTCATACGTTTAGATTGGCCTCAAGATTCTCAGCGGCCTTCCACCCCGTGAAGGGACTCAACTCAACTATATACTGTGAGTGGACACTTTCCCTTTTTCTTGATTTCCATTTCATATTTTCATATCAGACTTACATTTTACGTTTTAGGGCGTTAGAAGCTTTTGCTTTCAGTTATTGTTGTATATTTTTGTGTTTTGAGAAAGTAAATGATTTTTAGAAAACAGTATTTATAATTTAAGATTTAAAGTATATTTTTTATGTTTTCGGGGCATGAGGTAAAACCTCATCCCAGTATGTAACTATTACAGTTGGAATTGATGGATACAAAGAACATGTGCATATGTAGGGCCATGATGGCGGCTTAGGATTGTGTACCTAGCACCTAGTGGTGGCTACACTGCCAGTTGAGCTGTTGTCCTGGGTGTAGAGCTCTACGTTGCCAGTTGAGCTGTTGTCTTGGACGTAGGGCTCCACCAGCCTCAGAGATGCCGCAGTTGAGCTGTTGTCCTGGGAATCGAGTATTTTCAGTTTTCAGTATATAGTTTTCAGAAATAAGATTTTTTTTAATAAGCATTTTTCAATTTTCAGATCTCCAGTATAAAGCTTTCAGATTTTCAGCATTCAGATTTCAGAAATAAGAACTTAGTTAAGAGTTTTCATAAACCAGTATTTTAAAGACGGTTTTCTTTAGAAATTTGAAGTTTTCAGAAACAGAGTTTCCACAAAAGATATTTTGAAAATATGATTTTAAAGTTCAAAGACTTTTACTTCAGTTTTTAGTTTTTGTCCCCTCACTTAGATCGTATAGAAATCTAACCCCCCACCAGTCTTTAATATTTTGTTGGGATTCCAGGAGGACAGGCTCGGGAGGATGGATACTGATGCAGTCACCGGGGATGGAGTCCACCAGTTTATAGTCAAAAGTATAATAGTCTGGTCAGAGTTGTATATATACATTTAGTGATTGATAGTCATTACAAGTGCTCCATAAAATGTTGTAAAGAAGCATTTCTCAGTATGCATTCATGAGTAATGAAAGTATTTTATGATTGATTTAGTTAAGGTTTTCATGTATGACATATCATTCAAATAGTTTAGAAGACAGTCAGTTAGACAGAGGCTTATGGGTTAGTACAGCTATCCCCTACCGATAACATCTCCTAGATCGGGGATGTTACAAAGATGATATCAGAGCATGGTATAGGGAGTCAGTGACTGCAGTGGGCAGAGTGTTGGGGTCTTGTATACGTTGTATGTCCGGGATACCCGTATATGAGGCACTATCTCTCCAGTATTCGATCCTCGAGTACGTCCTCAAAGCTTCTCAGATAGGTTAGTAAATATTTCCCCTGCTATTTGAATTTCCTCTTTCCTCATTTTAGTTAAGGATCATTCTGTAGTAATCTTAGATTACTTTCCAAATATCCGAATAAGCTAGGAAACCAGACTGATAAGTCCCAAAAAAAAAATGAGAAAAAAGCAAGAGAGAGAAAAGATGAGACTAGAAGAACAGATACCTAGAAGTTTGAACCGGTTAGAGACAGAGATGTATAGAGATAGAAAGAAATAGAAAAGCCTAATGATATCTACCCAGAATAGTAGAAAAGAAAAATAAAGCTAGAAGAAATGTAAGACAAGATAGAGGACATAAAAACAGAGTAGTAAACAAAACACTAGAACCCACAGCAGTAAAAGAGAATAACGAAAGCCCCAATAAGTATTAGAGTTGCCCAGCAAGGTTAAGATTCCATTCCTACTCAAGAAATCCTTCCAAGTAATCCAATAGTCTTCAAGATCCTCTCATAGATAATGAACTTCCCGAGTAGCGAAAAATAGTTAGAGAGACAACAAAAGTAAGAAATCCAGGATAGTCTTGAGAGCCCCAATTGATCTAGATGCCAAAAAAAAAGGATTTCAGATACCCAAACTCCAACATCGATTTCCAAGTAAGTAGTAGAAACGGATTGTTACCTTATTTCCTAGAAAATTTGATAAAGACAAAACCCTGAACTATCTAACCTTCAATACCCTCCGATGACACTAGATAAAAGAGTTACTCTGATATAACTTATCTTATATGCATAGATGTTCATAAGAGATTTGACAAGAGTTCACCTAGGAATTTGGAAGGTAGATTAGTCTAAAGTCATGTAGAAAAAAATGAGAATATACAAAGATAAACCCATAAGGACAAGAGAGTTAGAAGAGACAAAGTAACAATATAAGTGTATAATAGAGTGCTATAGTAGAAAACCTATAGCAAGGATGGAGATAAGTATTTGGGAAGTAGGAGTATCATACAGAAATAAGAAAAGATAAGGAAATAGAAGAAGATAAGAAATGAAGGAACTATAGAAGTATGAATTAGAGACATGAAGTTAAGTAATAAAGGATAATACCAAGATTAGTAGTAAAGATAAACATGCTAAGATTAGAACGGGATAGGAAATAAAAGGATTAAAGAAAAGGTTCTTTTATTAAATAAGATACCCTTCATACTTAGAAGAATTCCTCTGAGACGATTCAATATCCTGTAAACCATCTCGTATAGCTAGCGAATCCTAGAATTAACAAAGACCGTTATAAGATGGAAAAAAATAAGAACTCAAGGTTGATCAGGGAACCTTGTAATGGACACGAAAATGCCAATAGAGAAAGAGAGGCTTTAGGACCTTCAAAACTCAAATTTGTAGGAAAACAAGATGAAATGACGAATTAAAATAATGATAGCTCCCCATAATCAAGAGATCCAATAGAAAAGACTTTTATCTATTCAGATTTTCACTCATTCAAAATACCAGATTATAGAAGTTATCCTGATAGGGTCTATCTCATACCTATCTTACATGAGCAATGGACTCCCTCAGGACATAAAGTACTAGAACGAGGATAAAGAAACTTTCTGAGGCATAAAGAAAAAGGATTAGTGAGATATGAACAGTTCCTATTAGTATAAACAACTGTGAGGAAAACCCAATGGGGTTCTATTTAAAGGATAAATAGGATTTTCTTTGGGTGTATAAAGAAGGAAATACTTAAGATAGTTCATTGATTAAGAAAGTTAGGGTAAGGAATTGCTAGACTAGTTAAGGATCACAAGAAAGCCAAATATCGTAGAAATCACAGATAAACTGAGCTACTAAGGATTCGTAGGAAAGCATAAGGATAAATATAAGAATAAATCTATAAGATTGGAAGTATTTAAGAAGTGATAAGGGTACCAGTATGGATGATATGACAAAGCGATCAAATCAAGGTCTATAGCACGACTAGAAGGGTAAAATTTAAGAAATAAATATGAAAATGACTTACAATAGTCTTAACAGTGCGAAGTATGGTAAGAAAATAGAATATGCAGACGGTGTGAGGATTACGAAGAGTAGAAAGGAAATAATTGAATTAATGATTGTATGACCCTAGAACTTAGTAAAAGAAAGAACCTGCAAACGAGAATAATTAAAGATCAAACAAATCACGTGATGGGTCGATAAATAGGTAACAAATCTGGAGGAATTTGGACTTGGAATTTGAAAAAAAAAGGTTTCGTGGGATATAGTGAGAGACTTGTAAAAGAACCATATGGTATTAAAAAAAAAGGATTTTAGGAAGAATGAAGTGTATGAATCAATGAATAAGGAACCGAGAGACTAAGATTAAGAAGAAACCTTCAAGGAATCAGAAAGATTAGAGGAATGAAGATTATAGTGAGGACCTCATAAAGAATAAAAAAGTAAGGAGCGTAAGACAAGAATAATATATTGGTCGGAGATTAAGTAAGGAATGCTCGTAGTAGACTAGTAGAAATAGTTCTTAGAAAAGTAAGTCAGTAAAAGGTGAAGGACTAGAATAAGGAAGGAGCTATCATAGTAAAATGAGTTTATAAGGAAGATAACAAAAGGATTACATTAATCCAAAGGAAGAGTGTAGTATCATCAAGGCACCGAAAGTTTGAGATTAGCTCCCACCCTTCCAACCCTCGAATGTTACCAACAACGAATAGGACGGAAGTGCAACCTTGAGATACTCCAGGAACAAGTACAAAAAGTAGTGATAATAAGAAAATAATAGATAGTTCAAATGATAGATAGTAAGTGGAAACATTAGATAAAGTAATTAGAGAAGAAGTAGTAACTAAATATATGATAAGAATGTAAATGATAATGTTAAGGATAACCAAGGACAGGTAAGATCAGATATCCTTCAAGTAAAGAAAGAAGATATGACCTATAATAGGTGCAGATAGAGAATGAAGCAGAAAATTAAATCAACAAAATGGTTGATACCAGTATGGAAAATGAGCTAGTTAAAGGGTAATAATATTAAGGGAAAACATACTAGATAAGTATTGATAGAAGAGCAATGTAATATAAAAAACCAAGAGAGCTAGTTTACCTTAATATGGAAATTAAATAAAAGAATATACTTAGTTGCGACCGCATGTGAGAAGACTAGTGAACATAAAAGAATAACGGTGAAAGATCGAGAATTGAGATCTATAAGATATAGTCCAAGAATAAAACATAGACTAAGTAAGCTTTGAGTGAAATAAAGAATGGATGAAAAGAATACTAAGAAAAAGTTAAAGAGGAATTGTATAAGGTACGCAGTCATAGCTTAAGAAGACCAAACCACTACGGGTTTGGGATGGTTTAACCGCGGGTTATAGGTGGTTTGGTAAGTCGTATTATAGTACAGGAATGATGAAATAAATTAAAGCCGAGCGGTCGTTGAAGAAGAAAAGCTTAAAGAATGCTAAAGAATGAAAAAGAATTATAGGAAGTTAATAGTTGAGTAATGGGAAATAATGTTAAGTTCAAGTTGGACAAGAAGGATAGAGAAGTATCAAAGGAAGATATGAGATATTAGGATCCTCAATGAGAGCCAAGAAACTAGCTATTAAGAGATTGCTCATGAGGCATAAATAAAAATCTATAAGGAAGGAATCCTAGAAATAAGAAGTATAAGGTACAACGAAAGTATGGAGTGATAATAGTCAAAGTACTCATCAAGTAGTATTACAGAATAAGAATTCAAGAAAAAGGAAGTGAGGGAGACCTAGTTGTCAGCATAGGCAAGAAACAAGAGCTCAAGGTAGTAGCATCTTTGGATATTTACGAAGCTAGAAGATCACGGATAGATGCCAGAGAGGATTCGAGGACGAATCCTATTTAAGGAGGGGAGAATTTGTAACGACCGGTAGTTTTTACTACTACCTATAGTAATATCGTCGCGTACAAAAATGAAGTCATGCAAAATAAATTATGGTGGGACCCAAGTATATCCATAAAATGAATTAAGATATGATCGGTAGACTTCTCGAAGTCCCGGGGTGGGACTGTTCCGTATTTCCTTCGAACCGCTTTAGTATTTCAGGTATAACTTTTTCATACGATCTCTGAATTTTATGAAGTTTATATTGCCGGAAATCATAGACCGATACCTACAACTTTTGCGTAAATATTTTTCCAAATTCGGACCAGAACCGGGTCAAAAATACAAAACAAAATCTGAGTGAATAGTGATTTCGGGCTTAAATGGTAAAACACCAAAATTCTTCCTTTTTCTAGACATTTATACACTTCTCTTGTATCATTTGTGTCCTAATATAAAAGGGGGCCACTATTCATGAATACAAAAGAAATAAGAAAGAAAAATAGAAAGAGAGAGAAGATGAGAGAAAAATCGTAGAGAAAAGGTAGGGAAAAGAAGAGGAAGAAGAGAAGAAGAAGAAGAAAAGAAAAAAGAAAGAAGAAAGAAGAGAGAAATCAAAGAAGAACCAAAAAGGAGAGGGAAGACATCATTGGAAGCTTGGAAGGTGTAAATCAACTATAAAGTAGGTAAGAACTCTAAGACCCATTTTTTTGAAGTTTTAAGGTTTTGGTAATTTGATATCCATATTGTGATAATGATTTGATTTTGATGATGATAGATGTTTGTAAGAATTAAAAACAGGGAAAGTTAAAGAATTCCAACCTATGATGATTTTGGGTAGAACTTGGAAGAATGCATATAATAGATTAAGAATTAATTTGATGGTAAATTGATGTTTTAGATGATGAAAACTAAGTGGAAAATGATGTTTTGTATTTTGGTTTGTAGCTTGGAAGTGTTAAAATGAAAGTAAAGAAATGAGTTGTGATATTGGATAGTTGATATAAAGTGTTTGTGGAAATACCCCAATGACTAAAATATTTATTTAGGTTAAAAAGAATACTAAATGGCATGTATTTAGGTGTTGGAAAATGAAACAAATGGGTTTGGAGTGAAAGAAGTTTGTTTGGAAAATTTTGAAGTTATAGTGACGTTTTGCCGCAAATCGATCCACCCGGATGGTACATACTCTAGCGGTTGTAACTGGGTTTCGAGCGTCCGTTTTATGAATGTTAATTTTAAGTAAACTAGACACATAAGGAAATCACATACTCAAAAATCAGATTTTTTAGACTTAAAATGAAATTGCAGAAAAATTCAGAAGTTGGAGTTAGAGCAGTGGCGAACTTGTCCAGTTCTCTGCTGCGTAAGGTGCGGAAAGTGCCTTATATCCTGAGTTCTAGGAGTCCAAATCGAGATCCGTAAAAATGACATAATTAGACTCATAGAGGAGTATTCTATAACAAATTCAGATCCAGAACTGATCCCCTCTATTTATACCGAATTTTCAAATTCAGGTCACTGTCGGTGACCTTCTATTTTGATGTAGGAGTTGTAGACGCGTAAAATGATTTGCGTAACCGCGAAACGAACCTCGTAAAAACTCTATAGGGTGCTTTACCGTGTTAGAAACAAAGCAGGGGTGATAATTCATGCATTTAACATTTATTCTTATCTAGGGGAATATTCTCGTTGTAGTAGCTAACGAATCTATTCTTATTCATACATTTAGATCGGCCTCAAGATTCTCAGCGGCCTTCCACCCCGTGAAGGGACTCATCTCAGCTGTATACTGTGAGTGGACACTTTCCCTTTTTCTTGATTTCCATTTCATATTTTCATAGCGAACTTACATTTTACACTTTAGGGCGTTAGAAGCTTTTGCTTTCAGTTATTGTTGTATATTTTTGTGTTTTGAGAAAGAAAATGATTTTTAGAAAATAATGTTTATAATTTTAAGATTTAAAGTATATTTTTTGTTTTTGGGGCATGAGGTAAAACCTCACCCCAGTATGTAACTATTATAGTTGGAATTGATGGATACAGAGAAGATGTGCACATGTAGGGCTAGGATGGCGGCTTAGGATCGTGTACCTGGTCCCTAGTGGTGGCTACACTGCCAGTTGAGCTGTTTTCCTGGGTGTAGAGCTCTACTTTGTCAGTTGAGCTGTTGTCCTGGACGTAGGGCACCACCAGCCTCAGAGATGCCGCAGTTGAGCTGTTGTCATGGGCATCGAGTATTTTCAGTTTTCAGTATATAGTTTTCAGAAATATGATTTTTTTTAATAAGCAGCTTTCAATTTTCAGATCTCGAGTATAAAGCTTTCAGATTTTCGGTATTCAGATTTCAGAAATCAGACTTTAGTTAAGAGTTTTCATAAACCAGTATTTTAAAGACAGATTTCTTTAGAAAGATGAAGTTTTCAGAAACGAAGTTTCCACAAAAGATATTTTGAAAATATGATTTTAAAGTTAAAAGACTTTTACTTCAGTTTTTAGTTTTTGTCCGCTCACTTAGATCGTATAGCGATCTAACCCCCACCAGTCTTTATTGTTTATAGGGATTACAAGAGGACAGGCTCTGGAGGATGGATACTGATGCAGTCACCAAGGATGGAGTCCACCAGTTTAGAGTCAAAAGTATAATAGTCTGGTCAGAGTTGTATATATGCATTTAGTGATTGATAGTCATTACAAGTGCTCCATAAAATATTGTAAATAAGCATTTCTGAGTATGCATTCATGAGTAATAAAAGTATTTTATGATTGATTTAGTTAAGGTTTTCATGTATGGCATAACATTCAAATAGTTAGAAGACAGTCAGTTAGACAGAGGCTTATGGGGTTAGTACAGCTATCCCCTGCCGGTAACATCTCCCAGATCTGGGATGTTACAGTTGTAATCAACTTTTAAGTGGGTTTAATCTAATTTGTCCAAATATGTATAATTAGGTGTGACTAATCTCCATTATCTCCCACTTTGATTTAATCCAATTAAATCAAGCCAATGATTAGAAAATGGATTAGTTCAATGTTTGCCACTTTGATTTAATCCATTTAAATCAAGCCAAAACCACCTATTATTACCATAATATCCTCAAATGGTAGAGATAATTATAATTTTATAATTAAGCCCTTGTGTAATTATTGAATTAATCCAATTAATCCAATTAGGTCAAAGTAAATAATCATTGTTATCCTATAACACTTAATTATCTTGGTTGATAATTACAATATCTAATATTCTCTTTTGTCAAAATTATTCGGCTACCCAAGTGCTCAACGAGTACACTTCATATTGGGACTCTCTAAGTTCATACACGTTCGTCATATAAGTCTAGCTAATATGTACGCAGTTCAGCCACCTCCGAATTTATGAAGAACACAAATGACCTTTCTGAACTATACAAGTCGAGGACATCACATATGTTTAACAATCCCTCCGTCGTAGACTATTCGAATTGTGCTTAGGAAACATAGAATTGTTAATGTCCTACACATGCCACAAGATCTCTAAACATGATTTGTGTGTGAATAATCAAGTAGGGTTGCGGAAAAAACTTACATTGATTGGTTGAGAAATATCAAAAATTTCTTTGAAAGGATGAAACTCCAAGCTTTGATTTGTTGTTACAACTTTTGGGTGAGTTTCCCTATCACCTTAATCCAACTCTCCAAGTGCTAGCTAGTATGAATTTTTGAAGCAAAAATACAATTCCAATTTGAGGGAGAATTCGACAATGGCTATGGAGAAGAAAAAGAGAAGTGTGAATAATATTGTGTTTTGGTTGTTGTGTGTATTAAATAATCCAATTACTTTTACCAACTACTTTCATCATATCTGACAAGTGATGTAAGTTGTGGGTCCCACCACTTTAAATTCCATATTTAAGTTGGCTCACATAATTAGACTTTGGGCCCGGGTTCGTTAATTCGATAAATTGAATTTTCCGTCGCTAAATAATTAAATCAAATTTAATTAAATAATTATGCCTCACAAAATTATTACGATAGTCGCTTATGAATTAATTCCAAATTAATTCGTTCGCTTGAATTAAAATCCAGTTTTAATCTCGTATTGAAATCCAATTTCAATTAATATATCTGATATATTATTTTAGCCTAAATAAATAAATTGAATAGAAAAATCCAATTTAACTATTAAATTTATTTAATCAATTAATTCCAAATTAATCGCATTTTCTCTTCTAGACGAATTTAATCACAGATAAATTCTTACCGTAATTAATCCTAGATTAATTTTCTCTCGCATAATTAATTCCAGATTAATTCTATTCGAGTCAAATGTCATTGGTGAATCTCTGGGAAGCGACCCAAGAGATTCCTGGATATGTTGGTCGTAAATACGGTTATCGGTCTATCCGAACACGTGCGTACCCCGTACCACGTTCTCACCAATTTACAAGACATGGTTGGCTACCCAATTCTCCAGAAATATCCTCCGAGGAATATAATCTGTATCAAGCATAGTAATACAATATAATACGTAATACGATCCAGTATCAGATGTCATGCTCGCTCTGTGTCTGCCTCATAAGAAGCATATATATGATCCTGAGTAACTAGTCTATATAATTAGATAATCATGATCTAGTCATACTATCCCGATAGCTGAAACATTTAAGAACACTAGTTTCGTATCCTGTGTGACCATCATCTTCATATGACTGAAGTGATACTCTCATCTTGACATCACATCCAATACACTACGATTCTCAGTAAACCCAATAGAGGCATACACAGAACCTATTAAAGCCCAGGACGATCAATACCAAAGTAAACTGATTGTCGCAAATATTAGCGACGTAAGTCTCAGGTTAAAGATCACATACACCTACCCTGATTCGGATTCTCATAGACATATAGTCATACTACCAATGGGATTCCAATTGGGTCTATCCAGAGTGAAACTGTTCCCGGTCCAACGACTAACAGAACCTCTTATTACACTTGCATAAGTATCCAATACCTAAATATATGAGAACTATATCGTTAAGCTTCCATAACGCACACAAATGTAATACTATTCCGCATTATCTATGTCCAGTCTCGATAATACGACGACTATGGATATTTAATGATTAAACTGTTTGTGGATTAATATGGTCTCATATCTTATTAATCCGATTTACCATATGGATTTTATCATTATATATATCCAAGGAATCTCATTACAATAATGATAAAATAACAATTTCCTTTTGTCACATAGTTAATTTGTACAAAAACACAATGTCTTTTACAAATAGTGATACATGGGTCAAAATTATCCAACAAGAATATACCACAAGTTTCCGAGGCGCACATCTCTTGTCGACATGTCTACGATTCTTCATAACTGATGTGATCCACCATAGGTGATCGACTTTGGCCAAAGATTTAAGAATCATGACTTTCTCACATGGATACCTAAACCCTTTATGGTATACATACGGGCCGACGGATCCTATCTTGCATTGCTCTTGATTACTGAGAGCATTGGTCCACACACAACGAACATCTAGAGGCCATAACATAAAAGGTTTCTGACATACATGGCATCTAAGTATGAAGGATCTCACATAAAATCAATGATATCATATAGTCAAATGATTACATATACTACTCGACTTGAGGAGATTCCTATTAAAGGTGGTGTGTACATCCAACTATTAGGAATCACCTATGAGTCATTCAGTGTTTGCTTCAACGAATACCCACACGTCTATACGAGTTTCCAAAACTCATGGTACATTGGGTTAAACTATTGGAACTCCAATTCTAATATACGACATGTGCTAGTCTTCTAGGTTATAGGAATTCGACCGTATTCTAAAACCAACGACTAGGAATATTTACTTTAAGAATAGTTTACACCTAGTGTCAAAACTATACTAAGGTCGATGTCATTCTTAGCATATCTATACATCAATCTAATACGCATAATAACAATACCATTAATGAGGTATGAAATGAAAAATATAGTTATTGTATTAATAAATAAGTAAATGTACAATTCAGATTGTCACTCCAATCACCAACTCCATCAAACTCCCATTTACTTAGTACAAATCTGGATGGTACCGTAGTCCCACCTCCTCCACATGTTTATCGAATAACTTAGGAGATAATGCCTTTGTAAGTGATGGTATGTTTTCTTGTCATAGAACCTTCAAGACCATTATGTCTTTTCGTTTAATAATCTCTCTAATTATGTGGTATTTTCTTTCCACGTGTTTATACTTGGATTGCGCCCTCGGCTCCTTAGCCTGTGCGATGGCTGCGTCATTATCATAGTAAAATGGGATCGAATCCGAAATACTAGGCACAATGCCAAGTTCTGTGATAAAATTTCTAATCCAAACAGCTTCTTTATCAGCTTCTGAAGCCGCTATAAATTCTGTCCCAGTGGTGGAATGAGCTGTGAGCCTTGCTTTGAATAATTCCAACTAATTACACCACTGTTATGGGTAAATTGTTGGACAGTTATGACCCATAGCGTCACTGTTTGTAAAAGATATTGTGTTTTTGTACAAAATTAACTATGTAGTAATGAAATTGCCTTTTACCGTTTTATAATTTATTTACTTTGATATATAAATGGTAAAAGTACTTATGATTAGTTCCGGATTGAGATGATATGAGATAATATCAATCCATAAAGGTTTAATCATTAAATATCCATAGTCGTAGTATTATCAAGACTGGACATCGATAATGCGGAATAGACTAGTATTGCACTTATGCGTGTTGTGAGGGCATAACGGCATAGTTCTCATATATTTAAATATTGGATACTTATGCAAGTGCGATAGGAGGTCGTGTTTTACCGATGGTACGGAAAATAGCTTCGCTCTAGATAGACCCCGCGGAATCCCATTGGTAGTATGTATATGTGTCTATGAGAGTCTGCATCAGGGTAGGTGTATTTGGTCTTAACCTGAGACTTGCATCACTAGTTTTTGCGACAATCGATATGCTTTGGTTTTGGTCGTCCAGGACTTTAACAGGTTCTGTGTACTCCTCTTCTGGGTTTATTGAGAATCGTAGTGTATTGGATGTGATGTCAAGACGGAAGTATCACTTCAGACATATGGAGATGATGATCACGTAGGGATTCAGAATTGGTTCTCTATTGTGTTGTAACCATCGGGATAATATGACAAGGTCAGGATTATCTGATTCAAAGATACTAATTGCTTGATATCCGATATGTGCTTCGTACGGGGCATACACTATTCCAGCCCCAGGCCTTGCACGTGAACATCTGATACTGGATCGCAATACGCAATACTATGGTATACTACGCCTGATATAGATCATATATTCCATTAAGAATATTTCTGGAGAATTGGGTAGGCATGGCGCTTTGCTAGAAGCCAACCTTGTCTCGTAAATCGGTAAAAAGCATAGTACGAGGTACGTACGTGTTCGGATAGTCCAACGACCGGATTTACTGCCAACATATCCAGGATCTCTTGGGTCACTTCCCGAAGATTCATCGATGACGTATGATTCGAGCTTGATTAGTCTGGGATTAATTACGGAGAGACTTTATTTGGATAAAGTACTATGTGAATAGAGAGAAAGATTAATTTTGAATTAATCGATAAATGATATATTCGATATATTAAACAAAATTAGATTTCGACGCGGAATTAAAATTGGATTTTAATTCGGGCAAACATGTTATTTAGAATTAATTCGTTAGCGACATGAATAGTAATTTTGCTAGGCATAATTATTTAATTAAATTCGATTTAATTACGTCACGAAGGAAGTTCGTTAATTTGGAATTAGCGAACCCGAGCCCGGGAGTATTTGCGGGCTCACTTGCATTTGGAATCAAGTGAGGCTCACATGTCACATCAAGTATCACATCACTTGTCACTTTAAAGTAGCTTTATTGTGATGTGTTTTGGTGAAGTTGGTGGTGACTTATTATACACTCCAAAGTGATGGCTTGAGTGACCTTTTACTAAACATTTGGTATTAGATTTATATTGATTTTTTGAAAATCAAAATACAAGTCTTCATTCTCTCTTGTTGGCCGAAACTACCAAGAAATATTACTCTCCCCTTTGTTCTTCATCTTGGCAGAAAGTTTGAAAGAACAAGTTCAAAAATTATGGCCATTTTTGTGAGCTAGCACTCATCAAGGAATCATTCAAGGTGTTAGGGAAACCAACTCAAGGGCTTGGAATCTTCAAAAACTTGGAGCTTGATCATTTTCTTCCTTGGACCGCCTTGGCCAAATCCTAGAAGGGATTATTGTTGTTTGACGCATCCAAAATCCGATCAATGTAAGTGTGTTTTTGCCACTCTTCTTTAAGTATTCATTCACATTTTATGCTTGATTTGATCTTGGGACTAACCTAGAAACTCAACAATGGTATCTATGACCAATTGAGCATGGAATGAATTAGGGTAAAATTTAGATGAAATCAATTTGAGCATGATTTGATAAAATTGATTGATTGAGTATGCTTGAATGATGATTTTATGAATTTGTCTATGATCAATTTCTTGAAATATTAATTGGATCAATTTATTGCCCAAAATTAGGCTTGGCCGAATATAGACATTACCCTAGGGTCATGGTATTTTTTGTTTCGTTGATCATTGGATGACTTGGAACACTTGGAAATGTTGATTTAAATTCAATCGGATTGAAAAACAAAATTAGGACATGAAAAACCCTTGAATGCCGAGAGCCATCTAGCATGTAATGAGTTGATTTTTAGGTTCAAGAATGTTGGACATAAGTTGAACAAATAGATACATAATTAATTAATTAAATTTGTATTTTGGAAATATTAATTTAGGTAATTAATTGATGTATGACACTTGGTTAATTGAATTATAAAATTTGGAATTTGAAAATTTGATTAATTAGGCTTGATTTTGAATTGGGCTTGAAATTTTTGTATTTGGGCATACTGCGCTTGGTTGGGCCAAGTTGGTTTAGGCCAATTGGATTGGATCCATATGGGGCCTAAATCATTCCATTAAGTCCAAATATGACAAATGGGCTTTAAAAGTTTAATTGGGCCTTATGGGCCGAAATTGGTTTCTTTACAAATGAGGGTGATTCCTTAATTGGGCTTGGTAATTGGGTTTGACCCATATTGACCAAAGCCCATGCCTCATGAAATCAATTGAAAGCCCATCGGACTTTAATTAAACGAACATTGGATGTTAGTTGGGCTTTGAGACCCGATGAGATTAGATTTGGAATCTAAGTCGTTAAAGCACATTAAAAGTGTAGTTATTTAATTTTGAATTAAATAAATGAATTAGTATTGAATACAAATTAAATTAGATTTAACGAGTAGTTCGATATAATTCAAGAATTCGTACTTTGAGTACTTATTCACAAATGAGTTGGACTCGCGCAAAATCAAATCGTTATTTGAATATTGGATGATCACATAATTCAAAGATTAATTAATTGGATTAGATTGATTGAATTGCATGCTATGAATGAATACATGGATGTGTTGAATGAATAGCGTATATCGGATGGATATTAGAGGGAAATGGCATTTTTGGAAATTATTGTAAATTTAGAATTTATTAAATTGGACCTGCGTGTCCAGCCTTATCTCTCATTATTTCTTTGTATTCTCTTCTCACCTAATTCCCCTCAATGTAATGAGGTTTCTATTATTGTTATTGTAATTAGGTAGAAGTAGAATAGTGCTAGCCGGGGAGAGGAAAGTGAGTGATTTGTTCTAGGAACAATCTGTTAATATCCATCCGCATATTGTTATTAATTTACTTTCCGCGCCTTATTATGCTTTTAGAATGCATGCTTAAGGGTGTATGATGAGACCTAACAAAGATAATTAATTGGTTGCCAATTACGCGAAAAACCCTCAAATCATATTAAGCATTTTTCCTTCCGTTGAGTGATTCTTACTCAAGATCCAAAGTTGGCATTGGTTTGTTGGCCAAAGTCAAGGCCTTTGTCAATTGCGGATGTGTTTGAATCTTGAAGGCTTTGTTCCACATCGGTGTCTTGTCCAGGTTGTGATTTATTGGCCAAAGTCGAGATCACTTCTTGTCCATCGACATTGATTACGAAGCTTTCCATGTCAATGGGTCCCGCTTAACTAGAATCAATAATCTTGTTGTGCCAAAGCCAAGGCTTAGTTGATTCAGAGGAAAAAGGTTAGGCAAATATATTAGATATATTGGCATATATATTGTATATATGTTTTGGACTTGGATGTCCACCTACCGGATCTAGGAATTGGATGAGATCCAATTGATCTTCGAGATCTACCTAGTTAAATATCATACAGCTTGTTGGCCAAAGTCAAGGTTGTTTGTTTATTTAACGGGATCCTATCCCACTAGGAAACTGGGTTTCCCAAGTACTCGACAGAGGTTTAGAGGCTCGCCGAAAAATAGTGGGAGGCTAGTATTGAATTTGCAATTTCGTTAAGATACTTAGCTTTACGCGCTTTCAAATTATTTCATCAAAATTATTTTATTAGTTGGACTAATACAATATTATTTTTCTTGTAACAGTTAGACTGTACCCATATATAGTTGATTAGATAGTTGGACTATCGTAATCAAGATAACGGGAAAGGGCAGTGTCCGAGAACATTATCATGGGCTAAAATGTCTTTAAGGGCACAAATGTTTCCGATTGGGAAATGAATCTGAGGATAGTCCTTGGATCCGAGAGGCTGTTATATACTATAGACACACCTCTTGGGCTTAAACCAAGACCTGATCAGTCACTTGAGCTGGAGCTTTGGAAGACTCACAGCGATGACAACTCTACTGCTAAGTCTATTATGCTTGCTGTTATGACTCAACATTTCCGTCGACAGAACAGGGACTTGGATCCCTATAACATGTTGGCGAGGTTGCACGATTTTCACCGATCTAACCGAAGATCGCAGAGATATGAGTTACAAAAGAAGCTCTTTCGTTCACGTATTTCAGAAGGCATGTCTGTTGAGTCCTATGTGGCACAGATAATTACTAACATAGATAAGCTGGCTCAGATGGGGATAGTCTTAGAGGCTGAGACTACCATAGATTTGATCTTATAGTCTCTCCTCGACACTTGGAGATGGTTCATAATAAACTATAACCTGATGAGCCAAGATGATACTCTTGGAGAGTTGTTGTCAATTCTGAAGGAAGCTGAGAAGGAGCTTCTCAAGGGCAATAAGCGCGAGGTGCACTTTGCTTCGACATCTCAGACACCGAGGGCTGGGCCCAAGGCGACTGGAGGTGTGAAGAAGAAGAAGCATAAGAGAAAGGGCAATGCCAAATCGTCAAAGGCTTCTGGAAAGCCGAAGGACAAATCTCAGGATGTTTACCTCCAGTGCAGCAAGTGGGGTCACTAAAAGCGTGACAGCCGCGAGTATAAGGCGCTCCAGAAGGAGATTAAAGCGGGCAAGGCACCAACTTCAGGTATGTTTGTTATTGAAATAAACATGACTACTTCTTGTTTTAAAAATTGGATTTTTGATTCTGGTTGTGGTACATATATATGTACTGATGTGCAGGATCTTCGAATTAGCAGGAGACTGGCCTCAAGGGAGATTGATCCACACATCGGAAATGGGGCACCGGTCGCCGTTTTGGCCGTTGGCACTTTTGTTTTAGAACTACCCTCGGGGCATGTACTTGAATTATCTGACTGTTATTATGTATCTAGTTTGATTAGGAATATTATTTCTGTATCTATGTTAACCCAATGTGGGTATACTTTTGTATTCAGGAACACTGGGTGCTTTGTGTATAAAAATGATGTAGAAATTTACAGTGCTATTGTAAATAATGGTCTTTATATTTTGAATATAAATCAATCTCAAACATATAATATAACAAACAAAAGGGTTAAAATGAGTAACAAAGATGAAACTTATATGTGGCACTGTCATTTGGGACACATAAATAAGACTTGCATATCCACACTTTCGAAGAGTAGGAACTTGGACAGATTTGATCCAAATTCATATGACGTCTGCGAATCTTGCTTATTGGGCAAAATGCCTAAATCACCTTTTAGCGGTAAAGGTGAACGTGCCACCGAACTGTTAGCCTTCGTTCATAGTGACGTATGTGGGCCCATGTCTAGCTAGGCTAGAGGTGGATACGAATACTTCATAACCTTTACAGATGATGCATCGCGTTATGGTTATGTGTATCTTATGAGATATAAGTCGGAAACTTTTGAGAAATTCAAAGAGTTTCGACATGAAGTTGAAAAACAGACCGGTAAGAGTATAAAGACATTACGGTCGGACCGTGGTGGCGAATACTTGAGCAATGAGTTTCTAGATTACTTGAAAGAATATGGTATTCTTTCACAGTGGACTCCTTCTAGAACACCGCAATTAAACGATGTGTCTGAACGGAGAAACCGAACTTTGTTGGACATGGTATGGTCTATGATGAGTCGTACAGAGCTACTTATTTCCTTCTGGGGATATGCATTAAACAGTGCAATTCTTATTTTGAATAAGGTTCTATCAAAGTCTGTTCAACAGACTCCATATGAGATATGGACAGGAAAGAAATCGGGTTTCTCATTCCTGAAAATTTGGGGATGCTAGGCATACGTCAAATGTTTGGAAGGTACCAAACTTGAACCCAAATCGGATAAATACCTATTCGTACGATATCCTAGGGAAACCAAAGGATATTACTTCTATCACCCATGAGAGAATAAAGTATTTGTTGCTCTACATATGGTTTTCCTTGAGAAGGAATTCCTAAATGAAGTGGTTAGTGGAAGGAAAGTAGAACTCGATGAAAGTCGGAGTGATACTGTTCCTGGAATCCTCAACGGAGCAAGAACAGTCCATCTAGGATGAGACTGTACCACAATCTTCTATTACATAAGGACCGCGTAGGTCGGAGAGAGTCATGAAACAACCTGAGAGGTATGGGTTTCTGATCTCACCTCATGTAGATATTAATCTTATTGAGGATAACGAACCGGCTACGTATGAGGAAGCGATACAAGATATTGATTCCGCTTTATGGCAAGAAGCCATGAAGTCCAAAATGGATTCCATGTACACCAACCAAGTTTGGACACTGGTTAATGCATCAAAAGGCGTAAAGCCTATTGGTTGCAAATGGGTCTTCAAGAAGAAGACCGATATGGATGGCAATGTACAAACATACAAAGCTAGGCTTGTAGCGAAGGGGTATCATCAACGACATGATGTCGATTATGACGAAACTTTCTCACCCGTTGCCATGATTAAATCCATTCGAATAATGCTTGCAATTGCTGCATATTTTGATTACAAGATATGGCAGATGGACGTTAAAACCACTTTCCTTAACGGAAACCTTTTGGAGGATGTTTACATGCAAGAACCTGACGGTTTTATCGTGCCTAGACTTGCAAACAAGGTTTGTAAGTTAAATCGATCAATTTATGGATTGAAGTAAGCATCGCGGTCATGGAACCAATGTTTTGATGAGATCATAAAAGAATATGATTTCATTCAAAACGAAGATGATCCTTATGTACATAAGAAAGTTAGTGGGAGAACACTGACATTCATTGTCCTTTATGTTGACGATGTATTGCTTATTGGCAATGACATTCCCATGTTAACGTCGGTGAAAGCTTGGCTTTCATTGAAATTCTCCATGAATGATCTGGGAGAAGCAGCCTTTATTTTAGGAATAAAGATCTACCGGGATAGATGTAGAAAGCTGCTTGGACTTTCCCAGAGTACGTACTTTGACAAAGTATTAAAGAGATTCAACATGGATCAGTCCAAGAGAGGACTATTGCCAGTGTCACATGGCATCTATCTATCTAAGGATATGTGTCCTAAAACTCAAGATGAGAGAGACAACATGAGTCGGATATCGTTCGCTTTGGCAGTCGGATCGATCATGTATGCCATGATATGTACGCGACCTGATGTCTCCTATGCTTTGAGTATGTGTAGTCACTATCAGGCCGATCCAGGTGAAGGTCACTGGATGGTGGTTAAGAATATCCTTAAGTATCTTAGAAGAACTAAAGATGCTTTCTTAATCTATGGAGATGGAGAACTTGAGGTAACCGGGTATACCGATGCAAGTTTCCAAACCGACAAAGATGACTGCAAGTCACAATCCGGGTACACATTTTGTATGAATAACGGAGGAGTAAGCTGCAAATCTTCCAAGCAAGAGACTGTTGCTGATTCAACAACAGAAGCGGAGTATATTGCTCCAGCTGAAGCAGCAAAAGAGGCAGTTTGGATCCGAAAATTCCTAATTGGATTAGGAGTAGTTCCATTAGCAGCTAAGCCCGTTCCATTGTATTGTGACAATAACAGGGCTATAGCACAGGCTAAGGAACTGCGGTCTCATCAATGATCCAAGCATGTTCTTCGACATTTCCATTTGATTCGTGAGATCATACATCGTGGCGAAGTGAAGGTCGAGAAGGTCGCATCAAATGACAACATTACACATCTGCTGACGAAAGCTATTCCTCAGCAAAAGTTTGAGCGACATGTACATAGTTCAGGTATTAGATGCTTGAGTGACTAGCTATATGCCAAGTGGGAGATTGTTGGACAGTTATGACCCATAGCGTCACTATTTGTAAAAGATATTGTGTTTTTGTACAAAATTAACTAAGTAGTAAAGAAATTGCCTTTTATCGTTTTGTAATTTATTTACTTGATATATAAATGGTAAAAGTCCTTATGATTAGTTCCAGATTGAGATGATACGAGACAGTATCAATCCATAAAGGTTTAATCATTAAATATCCCTAGTCGTAGTATTATCGAGATTGGACATCGATAATGCGGAATAGACTAGTATTGCACTTATGCGCGTTGTGAGGGCATAACGTCATAGTTCTCATATATTTAAGTATTGGATACTTATGCAAGTGCGATAGGAGGTCATGTTTTACCGATGGTACGGAAAACAGCTTCGCTCTGGATAGACCCCTCGGAATCCCATTGGTAGTATGTATATGTGTCTATAGGAGTCCGCATCAGGGTAAGTGTATTTGGTCTTAACCTGAGACTTGCATCGCTAGTACTTGCGACAATCGATACGCTTTGGTTTTGGACGTCCAGGAATTTAACAGGTTCTGTGTACGCCTCTTCTGGGTTTATTGAGAATCGTAGTGTATTGGATGTGATGTCAAGACGGAAGTATCACTTCAGACATATGGAGATGATGATCACACAAGGATTCAAAATTGGTTCTCTATTGTGTTGCAACCATCGGGATAATATGACAAGGTCAGGATTATCCGATTCAAAGAGACTGGTTACTTGATATCCGATATGGGCTTCGTACGGGGCAGACACTATTCCAGCCCAGGCCTTGCACGCAAATATCTGATACTGGATTGCAATACGCAATACTATGGTATACTGCGCCTTATATAGATCATATATTCCATTAAGAATATTTCTGGAGAATTGGTTAGGCATGACACTTTGCTAGAAGCCAACATTGTCTTGTAAATCGGTAAAAAGTGTAATACGAGGTACATACGTGTTCGGATAGTCCGACGACCGGATTTATTGCCAACATATCCAGGGATCTCTTGGGTCTCTTCCCGAAGATTCACCGATGACGTATGATTCGACCTTGATTAATCTGGGATTAATTGTGGAGAGACTTTATCTTGGATAAAGTACTATGTGAAGAGAGAGGAAGATTAATTTGGAATTAATCGATAAAATGATATATTCGATATATTAAACGAAATTAGATTTCGACGCGGAATTAAAATTGGATTTTAATTCGGGCAAATGAGTTAATCTAGAATTAATTCGTTAGCGACGTGAATAGTAATTTTGCTAAGCATAATTATTTAATTAAATTCGATTTAATTACGTCGCGATGAAAGTTCGTTAATTCAGAATTAGCGAACCCGAGCCCGGGAGTATTTTCGGGCCCACTTGCATTTGGAATCGAGTGGGGCTCATATGTCACATCAATTATCACATCACTTGTCACTTTAAAGTAGCTTTATTGTGATGTGTTTTGGTGAAGTTGGTGGTAACTTATTATACACTCCAAAGTGATGGCATGAGTGACCTTTTACTAAATATTTGGTATTAGATTTATATTGATTTTTTGAAAATCAAAATACAAGTCTTCAATCTCTCTTGTTGGCCGAAACTACCAATAAATATTACTCTCCCCTTTGTTCTTCATCTTGGCCGAAAGTTTGAAAGAACAAGATAAAAAATTTTGGCAATTTTTGTGAGCTAGCACTCATCAAGGAATCATTCAAGGTGTTAGGGAAACCAACTCAAGGGCTTGGAATCTTCAAAAACTTGGAGCTTGATTATTTTCTTCTTTGGACCTCCTTGGCCGAATCCTAGAAGGGATTATTATTGTTTGATGCATCCAAAATCCGATCAATATAAGTGTGTTTCTGTTGGACAATTATGACCCATAGCGTCACTATTTGTACAGATCATGGTGTTGTTGTACAAATTAACTATGTGACAAAGGAGATTGCACTCGTATCATTTGTGATTAGATCACCTAGATAAATAAATGATAAGAGGTCCCTATGATTTGTTCCTGGACGGAGAATGATACGAGACAGTATCAGTCCATGAAGGATAAATCATTAAACATCCATAGTCAGAGCATTATCGAGATTGGACATCGATGAATGCGTAAATGACTAGTATTACACTTGTGCGCGTTGTGAGGGCACAACGACATAGTTCTCATATATTTGGGTATTGGATAATCATGCAAGTGTAATAGGAGGTTGTGTTTCACCGATGGTGCGGGAAACAGCTTCGCTCTGGATTAGACCCCCTCAGAATTCCATTGGTAGTATGACTACGTGTCTATGGAAGTCCGAAATCAGGGTAGGTGTATTTGGTCTTAATCTGAGACTTGCACCGCTAATACTTGTGACAATCAATATACTTTGGTTGCGGTCGTCCAGGGCTTTAACCGGTTCTGTGTACGCCAATACTGGGTATATTGAGAATCGTATTGTGTTGGGTGTGATGTCAAGACGGAAGTGTCACTCCAGTCATATGGAGTTGATGATCACGAAGGGATACAGAACTCGTTCTCTATATAATGTTGCAATCGTCGGGATAATATGACTTGGTCATGATTATCCGATATTAAAGAGACTTGTTGCTTGTTATCCGATATATGCTTCTTACGGGGTAGACACTGTACCAGCCCCTGGCCTTGCATGTGATCATCCGATACAGAACAGAAATATGCAATACTACGGTATACTACTGTGGTGACACAGCGGAACCTGGGCGACGCATGCTGTTCCAGGCTCGCGGCCCGGTTGGGAGTACGGAGTAGCCACGGGGGACTAAACCGGAGAATGATGGAGTCGCCACCCAGTGTGAACCGGGAAAATGAGATTTAAGGCCGCACTCACCCCTCGCAAGGGAAGACCTCAAACCATTGGGTTCGGAATGGTCCCTTACTTATGCCACTTGTAATGTAAAGATTTATGCAATAATCCAACCAAGCCTATGACATATATTTCCAAGTGCACCACAATCCTAAATTCACATGCTTAAAAGTAATGTTTACATCTAACATACATGAAATCAAATCTACATGCTTAAAGGTGAAGTTTACATCTAACATACATGAAATCAAATCTTATTGCCAAATTCACATGCTTAAAGGTAGACCTTTGCAACAACAAGCACATAACGTCATAAGAATTCAATCATTCATGTAAACATAAACACAAACAGTCATGGTAACATTTGCATGTAATATAAAGGAGATCAAAATGACAACAAATAATGTAATAGGCGCATTATGCAAAGAAGCATATAAAATATGGTCAAAATACCCGCATGATAAATGAAGTTAATACAAACACATAACTTGAAAAGATGAAGAAAGACACAAATTTAAATATGCCAATCAAAGATGCAATTTTACATTAAAGATGAACATGCCATAATGTGATGCTAAAGGATGCAACTAACATGAGCACAAACATGCATGTGAATACTTTTTCCAAGTGGTACGTGGAATTGTATCCCAAGTACAGACCGCACTACCGTCCATTCGGAATCGGCTACAGAATTTACGTCTGGGTTTCCATCCGATATACCACAAGGAATAATGTCCACACGCCTTCACAACATGGATGCATAAATTGTAATACATTAAGCCAAGAGTGAGGTAGATGATGCAATTATATGGAATTTCATAATACATGCATGAATAAGGCAATGATGTATAAAAGAAAGTAAACACAAAAATACTCGGCGCGGCGAAGCATCGTGGTAAGGATCTTATCCCCGTGAAACGGAGGGCCTTTAATCCGACTTACTAAGCCCATGCGCAATGAACATATAATATGCATAAATAAAGATGAAAGTAAACACAAAAACTCGGCGCGGCGAAGCATCGTGGTAAGGATCTTATCCCCGTGAAACGGAGGGCCTTTAATCCGACTTACTAAGCCCATATGCAATGAACATATAATATGCATAAAATAAAGGCATAATAACAAAGACAAGATATCGGACTTTGTATATCCGATTGAACACGTCTCACGTCCAATCGAATATACGTCATCCGGAGCGGCGAAGCATCGTGGTAAGGATCTTATCCCCGTGAAACGGAGGGCCTTTAATCCGACTTACTAAGCCCATGCGCAATAATCACATAATATGCATAAATAAAGACAAAAGCAAACATGAAAATACTCGGCGCGGCGAAGCATCGTGGTAAACGATTTTAACCTCTTCAATTAGAGGACCTTTCATCGCACTTACTAAGCCCATGCGCTTTTCTCATCATTACATAAATAAATAACATGCAGAAAATTTAATGGCGGAATAATTAAACAACTAAAAATAACATAAAATAAAATATGCGTCGTTTGCTCAAGTGGTACGTGGAGTTGTATCCCGAGTGCAGATCATACTACCGTCCATTCGGAATCGGCTATGAAATTTACGTCCGGGTTTCCATCCTATATACCACGAGAAGTCGACACATTTTTCATTTTAATCAAGGGCCACAACCATGCATCAATCTATAATAATCATGCAAATAATACTCAATAAATAATAAAAAATAAAACAGAAAAAATAAGTGTGAAAAAGTACCCTCAGGTCTAACCGTTTAAGTCGTCTTCGGACTTGCGTTTCACGGAGGTCGGAAGGGGTAAAAGCTCCTTACTCTTCCGGTTCACTAGCTTAGCGTTTCAACTCGTCGTTCCACTATTTTTCTCGCTGTTTAGGCTTCGTTTTGCTGCTGTTTTGGATGCGTTTTCTGCTCACTGTTTCAGGTGTGTAAGGTTACTGTTTTATGCGGTTTCGGGGTACAGTTTCGGGTAGTTTTGGGGGTTATTCTGCGTACTGTTTTAAGAGGATTTGTTATTGTTTTGGATAGAATTTCAGTGGATTAGGGAGCCTGTTTATTCGGTCAGGTTGTTGGCTTCAAAGGGGCGTGCTACGGACGTGTTGAGTGGAGTTTGGCTGTGGGTACATGGAGGCAATAGCTGTGTTGCTCTTGGTTAATGGTCAAAGGGGCAGTTTAGTGAAGGTTTGTGGGTGTAACGTGAGGGGGCTGGTGCATGGCTGTAAGACTTTGGCGTGAAAGGTTCTTTTGTGCGCTAAGGGGCAAGCTGTGTGCGTTAAGGGGCAGGTGGCATGGGGCGTTGAAGGCTGCTGTTGCTTTGGCGTGAAAATAGTGGCGATTTTGAGGGTTCATGAGTAGTGAAAGGGCATGATTCTTGCTAAGGGCTGTCGAATGAAGGGTTTATTTCACGTGTAAACTGTTTCTCTTATTCGGTCAGGGCTGCTTTGTTTTTTGTTTACTTTGGTCGGTGAGTAATTTATGAGGTTGTGTGTCGGCAAGATGAAGGGCTGTTGAATGGGCTCTTTACGTGAGAGGGGGAAAGCAGCTTTTTTTGGGTGGCTCTCGTCAGTAGGGCTGCATGGTGTGTGAGGAAGAAGAAGGTTAGGGACTTTTGTGATTTGTCGTGAAAAGAGTGTGAATGAGAGAGGGAGACTCTAGGGTTTCTGTTTAGTTATTTTTTTTTTGGCCGTGTATTGTTGTCAAGAGAGAGGGAGAGCCTAGGGTTGATTTTGTGTCATGTTTATATATTAGTGCAGTTTAGGGTTTTGCATGGATTATTAGAAAGGAAACAAATCAATCAATTTATGGATTTTTGTTAATTAAATGATGGATTTAATTGGTTTATTAAGGGAAAGAATAATTATATTTTTGGTGAGAATTTCTTAAATTGGTTTGTGATTTATTTATTTTTGGAATTAGAATATTTTAATTTGTGTTAATTAGGCATGTAATTTCTTTAATTTCTGTAAGTATTTTTATTATTTTGGTAGGTTATTATTTAGATTTTATTTGTTTTATTTTAATTGGTATATGATTTACTTAGATTTAATTTAAATTTAATTTGTGACACATATATTTTAAATGTTTTAATTATTTTAATTTGTGACATATATTAATTATTTCTTTGGATTGGGCTTGGATGAGATGGGCTTGGTTAAGGTTTAAAACGGAGATCCAACAGCGAACCCGAAGCTAAACACGTGAACTAAATCCAATAAAACCGTCAATTCTTGACTCTTCCCTTCCGACGTCCGTTTCCGCGATTTCCGCGACTTAAAAGATAGTGCCTCCAAATGAGGCTCATCATCGGGTTTCACATGCAGAAATGCAATGCCTACAACTACGCTTGATATAAATCCTTATTCCTATAAGGATATTTCCGGAGAATTTGGTAGGCATGGTGCTTTGCTAGAAGCCAACCTTGTCTTGTAAATGGGTAAAACGTAGTACTTGGTACTTACGTGTTCGGATAGTTCGACGACCGATTTTACTGCCAACATATCCGGGGATCTCATGGGTCGCTTCCCAAAGATTCACCGATGACGTATGACTCGCACTTTTAATTAATCTTGGATTAATTAGATGAGAAAAAAATTTATCTGGGATTAATTTCGGAGATATTTTATCTAGGATAAAATAAGAATAAAGAGAGAGAAAGATTAATTGGAATTAATCAAGGAATTAATATATTTGATATATTAAACGAAATTAGATTTCGACGCGGAATTAAAATTAGATTTTAATTCGGGCGAACGAATTAATTTAGAATTAATTCGTTAGCGACGTGAATAGTGATTTCGCTAGGCGTAATCATTTAATTACGACGCAACGGAAAATTCGTTAATTTGGAATTAGCGAACCCGAGCCCAAGATTATTTGCGAGCGCATTTGCATTTCGAATTCGAGTGCGGCACGTCAAATCAAGCGTCAAGTCGCTAGTCGCATCTAGCATCACATCAAGCATCAAATCATGTCACTTTGAGTGATGTGACAATTGATTGGATTGATTGATTGATGTGAGTGATGTGACAATTGATTGGATTGATAAAGTGATGTGAGTGATGTGACTTGATGTGATAATGTGATGTGTGTGGTTGGCAATTAAAGCCAAATGTGTGTGAAATGAATTTCAAATGAAATTCATGTGTATTAGATACAAAACAACCCACCAAAATCGTATACACACTTTACCCATTTTTCCCTCCTCTCTCTCCTCTTCTTCTTCCTCTCTTCACTCACGCCATTTCTTGTTCTTGTGAGGCAGTGGACTGCCGAATTTGATAAAAGAAAATGGAGGGAAGCAAGTGTGTTTTATGGCAAAACAAGAGTGCTAGAACACTCCGAGATCAATGCAAATGTGATAGGGTAGTTCACCCATGAGCCGGGAATCAAAATGATGAAGCTTGGAGCTTCAAATCTTGTTGATGATGGGTGAAAATCACTATTCACAACAGCCCACTGCCGCCCAAAAAGTGAGCAGAATTTCAGTTTTGTTGTCTCCGCATCGCTCAACCGCTCGATGTAAGTATTCCGCAACTTTCGTCGTTGTATTCACTTGTGATTCATGCTTGAGTTTTGATCTTGGGACCTTTAAAAACTCCAACAATGGCATCAAGAGCTTAGGTTAAAAGCATGAGAAAGTTTGGGATAAAATTTGGGCAAACTTGATTTTGAGCATGATATAAATGAAATTGGATGGATTTGTATGCTTAATGTGTTTGAATTGAAGATTGATTAGGTCAATTTCAAGATAATCTGATTGGATCTTTTTCCCCCCAAATTTCCATCTTGGCCGAAAATATGAATGTATTTTAATGTCTTGGGATTTTTGATTTTTGACAATTGGATGTGTTGGAAATCATTCGGGATGATGATTTAATGTCGATTGAGGAATCAATTGGATTGAATTCGAATCGGACGTAAAATCCCCAAATTGCCAAGTATGTCATAAAGCTTGAAATTGGGTAAAATTGATTTGAGCATGCAATTATGAAATTTGATGATTAAGTATGCTTGAATGTATTTTAATTGATGATTGGTTGGATCAATTTGATCAAATTTGGTTTGGAAAAAATTTGCCCAAAATCATGCCTTGGCCGAGAGTTATACCCTTATTGTGTTCTGGTGATTTTGATTTTATAATTCATTAGATGAGTTATACCTTATCATGTTATAAATCAACATAAAATTAACCTCATTGCCAAGAACAAAGTAAAGCATGTAATGGGTTTGATTTTAATCTTAATGTGTTGGACATGTGATGATGAAATTGAGCATGATTAATTAGCCTAATTTGTGTTTTGGAAATAATGATTTAGGTGATTAATCATGATACACACTTGGAATTAATTAGATTTTGAAATTGGATTTTATGATTTAATTAATTGGGCTTAAAATTGGATTTGGGCTTGTCATGTTGTAAATGGGCTTATTGGGCTTTGTTGTACAAGTTGGGTTTAGGCAAATTGGATTGGATCCAATTGGGCCCAAAACCGCATCCATAAAGCCCAAATGCGACTAATGGACATTTAAAGTTTAATTGGGCCTAATGGGCCAAGATTGATTCTAGGCTTATGGGGGTAACTCCCGGATTGGATTTTGGTTATTCGGTTTGACTCGAATTGACCAAAAGTCCACGCACTTAAGAAATTAATTAAAAGCCCATTAGACTTTAATTAAATTAATATTGGATATTCATCGGGCTTCGAGACCGAAACGATTAAATTTGGAATTTAAGTCGTAAGGTTCGTAAATAAAGTGTAAGATTTAATTTGGAATTAAATAATTGGATTAGTATTAAATACATATTAAATTGGATTTAATTATGTAGTTTAATTTAATTCGAGAATTCGTACTTTAAGTACTTATTCGCAAAAACGAGTTGACTCGAACAAAAATCAAATCGTTGTTTGAACATTGGATGATCACTAATTATCAGATTAATTAATTGGATTAGATTGATTGATAACATGCTTGAGTGAATACATGGTTGCGATGCATGAATAATGTATATCGGATGGATATTAGTCGGGTGGGACAATTTTGGAAATTGTAATAAATTTGATTTATTAATTGGACCTGCGAGTCCAGCCTTATCACCTCTATACTCTTTGTATTCTCTTCTCACCTATTCCCCTCAATGTAAATGAAATTTCTTTAGAAGTGTAGTGTAACGGGTAGAAGTAAATACATGTGCTAGCTTTGGAGAGAGAAAAATGAGAAATTTGATCTAGGATCAATGTAAAGTATCCATCCGCATATCATTATTATTTTATTTCATATGCGCTTTATTATGTGTTTAGAATGCATGTTTAAGGGTGTATGATGATGAGACCTTAACAAAGATAATAAATTGGTTGCCAATTTGCACGCGAAAAACCCTCAAATAATATTAAGCGTCTTTCATTCCATTGAGTGATTCTTACTCAAGATCTAAGACGGCATTGGTTTGTTGGCCAAAGTCAAGGCCTTTGTCTGTCAAAGATGTGTTTGAATCACGAAGGCTTTGTTACATGTCAGTGTCATGTCCAAGTTGTGGTTTGTTGGCCAAAGTCAAGACCACTTCTTGTCCATCGACATTGATTACGAAGCTTTCCATGGTCAATGGGGTCGCGCTTAACTGGGATCATTAAGCTGTTGTGCCAAAGCCAAGGCTTAGTTTGATTCAGAGGAAAAAATGTTAGGTAATACATTGGATGTATTGGCATATATAAGATATATGTTTCAGAATTGGACGTCCTCCTACCGGATCTAGGAATTGGATTGGATCCAATTGATCTTAGAGATCTACCTAGTTAATCATCATACAATTTGTTGGCCAAAGTCAAGATTGTGTGATATATAACGGGATCCTAGCCCACTAGGAAACACAGTTTCCCGAGTACTCAACAGAGGGTTAGAGGCTCGCCGAAAAATAGTGGGAGGGAAAATTGAATTTGCAATACTCGTTCAATTACTCGCCATACGCGCTCATTCAAATTATTTCGTCGTATTATTAAATGTTAGTTGGACTAATATTTAAATTGTTGTTTTAATAACAGTTGGACTGTATTATAGTTGATATATATAATTGGATTATATTAATCAATATATTTGAATTAATTAATTTCAGTTTAAAGTTGATTTTATAATTGGATTATAGTATCAATGTAATTGAGGTTAATTAATTTGTATTATATTTGATTATATAGTTGGACATATAATCATTATAATAAATAGTACCACTAATCGTTGATTAAATAGTTGGACTATTGTAATCAAGATAGAAATGAAAGATTAGTGTTTAAAAACATAATCCTGGGTGAAAATGTATTTAAACGACTTTAATTTTCAAATTGGGAATAATTTCAAGATGGTCTTGGAAATTAATAAGTTATTTTATTTGATAAAATAATAAATTATGCCTAAAGCCCGGAGTTAAGAAATAAGTGGAATATGATATTTGGAATATTCGTATAATGATAACTTTAGTGCTTAATCCATTAAGCTTGTCGAAGTAGACTCCTTAATTTCCGAATCCGAATTAAGGATTAGATCCTTAAAGTACGATAATGAAATTGAAGGATTTTCATGGATCTATTTTAGATCTTTGAAATACTAAATTGCAATAAATAATTCTTGGAGAATTAATGACTATTCTCAAGGAGGCAAAGTCAAAGTTTGCAATTAGGCAAGTAGTGCAAGGCATACCTTACTTCAATATTCTAGAAACCCGAGGCTTGGCCAAGGCTATCGGAATGTTGAAATTGACAAAGGAAAAATCATAATAATCTTTTGGGAATATAAAAGGATATATCCTAAGAAGGAATTGAAGACGAGCAAGGCTCTTACTTCAAATATGTTTGTCAAAATTATGTTCACAACTAGTATTGAAATTGGATTTGAAATACTTAGTGTGATACATAAATATGAACTGTTGTGCAGAATCTGCTTTAAGCAGAATACTGACTTCAGACGAGATTACTCTGTGAATTGAAAACGGGACGATAGTCGTTGTTTTAACCATAGTTACCTAACTTTAGGAATTACCATCGGGGTGTGTACTTAAATTAGGGAACTGTTATAATGTAACTAGTTTGACTAGAAACATTATCTTTATATCAGTGTATAACCCGCTGCGGGTGTACCTTTATATTCTAGAACACTAAAGTGTTTTTATATATAAAGATGATATTGAGATAAACACATTAGATGTGAATAACAGAATTTATATTTTGAATATAAATAATATCACAAATATATAACATGACAAATAAATAGCTCAAACTGATTTGATCAGTTAAGAAACTAATTGTGGCATTATTGTCTAGGACACAATTAAACAAGACTCGTATATCCACACTTTTGAAGAGTGGGTACTTGGACTGTTTTGATTCTATTCAAATAAAGTCTACGAATCTAGTTTATTAAGCAAAGTGCTTAAAACACCTTTACTCGGTAAAAGTGAAAATGCCACCGATCTGTTAGCCCTAGTTCATAGTGAAGCAAGTGGGCCCATGTCTAGCTAGGCTAGAGGTGGATATGAATATTACGTGACCTATACGGATGTGGCATCGCGTAATGGTTATGTGTTTCTTTGAAGAACACAAATCAGAAACTTTTATAGTTTCGACACGAAATAGACAAACAGATCGGCTATAGTATTATACCGTCACGGTAAAACCGTGATGAAAATACTTAAACAGTACGTTTCTCGTATACTTGAAAGAGTATAGTATTCTTTCAATGAGGGCTCCTCCCGGAACACGTCAGTTTGACGGTGTGTCCGAACAGGATTAACCGAATTTTATTAGACATAATAAGGTTAATCACGAGTCGCTCTGAGCTACCATTTCCTTCAACGGATAAGCTTTAAATAGTGCAAGAACTTATTTTGAATAAGGTTCCATAATAATCTGTTTGACAGATATCATATTAGATATGAACGGGAAAGAACCGGGTTTCTCATTCCTGACCATTTGGGTATGCTTGCCATATGTTTGGATGATACCAAACTAAAACCCAAATAGGATAAGTGCCAATTGTAGGATATCCTAGTGATACCATAAGTATTGTACTTATACACCTCACAAGAGAACAATTAGATTGTTGCTCACCATGCGGTTTTCCTAAGAGGAATACCGATATGCAGTGGTAAGTGGGAGGATAGTATAACTCGATGAAAATCGGAGTAATACTGTTCAAGGCACCAAATCATAATGGAACATATATAGTTCACCAAGGATGAAACTATACCATTAATCTTCGAATACATGAGAACTAAGGAAGTGATACTTGGTATCAACTCCCTATTATGGTAAAGTGCCATATAATTCGAAATGGATTCCATGCATTTCAAACCAGTTTGGATACTAGTTGAAGTACCACAAGGCATTGTGCCAATTGGTACTATATAAGTCTTCAAGGAAGACGTACATGGATGGCAATATACTAACGTATAAAGCTAGGCTTTTAACGGAAGGTATCGTTATCGACATTGTGTTGATTACGATTCAACCTTTTACTTATTGCCACGGTAAATCCATTTGGATAGCTTGCTGATGCGAGCATGAGTTCTTGGAATTATCGTTTTGATGCAATCATAATGGTATATGATTTAATTCAAAACGAAAATGATTCTTGTGTAAATAAGAGGGTTAGTGGGAGTGCACTGACAGTGGCTGTCCTATAAAATAATGATAATATGTCATTTCTTGGAAATGATATTCCCATAAAATAAATATCGGGGAAAGCTTGGCTTTCGAAATACTCTCCGTGGAACTATATATTGAAAAATGTATAAGACCTGGTGTATCATACGCTTTGAGTATATGGATTCACAAACAGGATTAATCCGAGTGATAGTCACTGGATTGATGTTAGGAACATCCGTTAGTATCTTAGAGAACTAAGGATGCTGTCTTAGTCTATGGAGAAGGAGAAATTGAAGTGACTGGGATCACTGTACCAAGTTTTCTATAACCGATAAAGACGACTAAAAGTCGCAAACGGTACTATACAGTTTGAATAACGGTGCAGTGAGCTGGAAATCTTCCAAGCAAGATACTGTTACCGAATAAACAACAAATGCGGGTTAATTGTAGCAGCTGAGGCAGCCGTACATAGTTCGGGTGTCAGACACTCGAGTGACTGGCTATAGGCTAAGTGGAAGATTGTTGGACAATTATGACCCATAGCGTCACTATTTGTACAGATCATGGTGTTGTTGTACAAATTAACTAAGTGACATAGGAGATTGCACTCGTATCATTTGTGATTAGACCACCTAGATAAATAAATGATAAGAGGTTCCTATGATTTGTTCCTGGACGGAGAATGATATGAGACAGTATCAGTCCATGAAGGATAAATCATTAAACATCCATAGTCAGAGCATTATCGAGATTGGACATCGATGAATGCGTAAAAGACTAGTATTACACTTGTGCACGTTGTGAGGGCACAACGGCATAGTTCTCATATATTTGGGTATTGGATACTCATGCAAGTTTAATAGGAGGTTGTGTTTCACCGATGGTGCGGGAAACAGCTTCGCTCTGGATTAGACCCCCTCGGAATTCCATTGGTAGTATGACTACGTGTCTATGGAAGTCCGAAATCAGGGTCGGTGTGTTTGGTCTTAACCTGAGACTTGCACCGCTAATACTTGCGACAATCAATATACTTCGGTTGAGGTCGTCCAGGGCTTTAACCAGTTCTGTGTACGCCAATACTGGGTATATTGAGAATTGTAGTGTGTTGGGTGTGATGTCAAGACGGAAGTGTCACTCCAGTCATATGGAGTTGATGATCACTCAGGGATACAGAACTCGTTCTCTATATAAGGTTGCAACCGTCGGGATAATATGACTTGGTCATGATTATCTGATATTAAAGAGACTAGTTGCTTGTTATCCGATATATGCTTCGTACGGTGCAGACACTGTACCACCCCAGGCCTTGCATGTGATCATCCGATACTGGACAGAAATACGCAATACTATGGTATACTACGCTTGATATAGATCCGTATTCATGTAAGGATATTTCCGGAGAATTGGGTAGGCATGGTGCTTTGCTAGAAGCCAACCTTGTCTTGTAAATCGGTAAAACGTAGTACTTGGTACTTACGTGTTCGGATAGTCCGACGACCGATTTGACTGCCAACATATCTGGGGATCTCATGGGTCGCTTCCCAAAGATTCACCGATGACGTATGACTCGTACTTTTAATTAATCTTGGATTAATTAGATGAGAAAAAAAATTAATCTGGGATTAATTTCAGAGATATTTTATCTAGGATAAAATATCTCTGAAATTAAGAGAGAGAAAGATTAATTTGGAATTAATCGAGGAATTAATATATTTGATATATTAAACGAAATTGGATTTCGACGCGGAATTAAAATTAGATTTTAATTCGGGCAAACGAATTAATTTAGAATTAATTCGTTAGCGACGTGAATAATGATTTCGCTAGGCGTAATCATTTAATTACGATGCAACGGAAAATTCGTTATTTGGGAATTAGTGAACCGAGCCCAAGATTATTTGTGAGCGCATTCGCATTTCGAATTCGAGTGCGGCACGTCAAATCAAGCGTCAAGTCGCTAGTCGCATCTAGCATCACATCAAGCATCAAATCATGTCACTTTGAGTGATGTGACAATTGATTGGATTGATTGATTGATGTGAGTGATGTGACAATTGATTGGATTGATAAAGTGATGTGAGTGATGTGACTTGATGTGATAAGGTGATGTGTGTGGTTGGCAATTAAAGCCAAATGTGTGTGAAATGAATTTCAAATGAAATTCATGTGTATTAGATACAAAACAACCCACCAAAACCGTATACACACTTCACCCATTTTTCCCTCCTCTCTCTCCTCTTCTTCTTCTTCTCTTCACTCACGCCATTTCTTGTTCTTGTGAGGCAGTGGACTGCCGAATTTGATAAAAGAAAATGAAGGGAAGCAAATGTGTTTTGTGGAAAAACAAGAGTGCTAGCACACTCCGAGATCAATGCAAAGGTGATAGGGTAGTTCACCCATGAGCCGTGAATCAAAATGATGAAGCTTGGAGCTTCAAATCTTGTTGATGATGGCGAAAATCACTATTCAGCAGCAGCCCACTGCCGCCCAAAAAATGAGCAGAATTTCAGTTTTTGTTGTTCTCCCGCATCGCTCAACCGCTCGATGTAAGTATTCCGCAACTTCCGTCGTTGTATTCACTTGTGATTCATGCTTGAGTTTTGATCTTGGGACCTTTAAAAACTCCAACAGTTTCCGCCACTATTCTTTCATATTCATTCACATTTTATGCTTGATTTGATCTTGGGACTAACCTAGAAACCCAACATAAATATGTATCATGATGTAGATTTTTTATCATCTAGATCTCCCTGTAAGTCGGAGTCTATATAACCCTTAACTTGTAGCTCATTTTATCCATTTATCAAAAACTTTTCCTTGGTGCCTTTAAGATATTTTAAGATATGTTTCACGGTTGTCCAATGATCATTATCTGGATCAGATTGATATTGACTGGTCACACTGACGCTGAAATTGATTTTAGGTCTAGTATATAACATACCATACATTGTGCTTCCAATACAAGAAGCATATGACAAGTTAGATATTCTAACTCTATTTTCCTCAGTATGAGGTGCCATTTTCTTTGAAAGATGTATTCCATATCAGAAAGGTACATTTGCTACCTTACAGTTAGTAAACTGTACCTTTCTAACATCTTGTCTATGTACGTCGATTGTGGCAACCATATAAGCTTCCTAACTCTATCAAGGTAGAGCCTTATACCTAATATATATGAAGCTTCACCAATATCTTTCATAGAGAAGTTCTTGTAAAGGTAGGCTTTCACACTTTGCATCATCCCTATATCATTTTATATGATAAGGTCATTTTATATGATAAGGATGTCATCTACATACAAGACTAGGAAAATTATCATGCTCCCACTACTAGGAAAATTATCATGTATCATGCTCCACTAACTTTCTTATAAACACATGGTTCTTCCTCATTTTGATGAATCCATATAATCTAATTATCTTATCAAAATGATAATTCCAGCTTCGGGATGTCTGTTTAAGTCCATAAATAGACTTTTAGTGCTTACAAACTAATTTTGAAGTCTCATTGGATACGAACCCTTTGGTTATTCCATATAAATATCCACTTCAAGGAATTAATTTAGGAAAGCGGTTTTCACATCCATCTACCATATCTCATAGTCGTGATATGAAGCAATGGCTAAAAGAATCCTAAAGGATTTTAGCTTGGAAATTGGTGAAAAAGTTTCCTCATAGTCAATCCCAGGACGTTGAGTGTAACCTTCGCTACTAGTCGGCCTTAAAGATTTCCACCTTCCAAAGGGCCTTTTTTTTTTTTTTTTTTTTTTTTTTTTTTTTTTTGTAAACCAATTTAAAACTAATAGTTTTAACTCCTTCAGGAAGTTCAACTAAATTTAGACTTTATTGGCATGCATTGAATCCATTTCAGATTTCATGGCTTCTTGCCATTTTCCAAATCGATATCCAATATTGCTTCTTATACGTAGTCGGATCTGTTTCCTCCAAGAGGAGAACATCAAGGCTCACATTAGATGTTAAAAACAGTCTCTCCGGAGGCCTTGATATTCTATTCAACTTACATAGAACCTGTGTTGTAGATCCTTCACCTAGTTGGATCTCTTGTTCCATCTCAGGTTCATTACTGTTGGGATCAAACTCATCAAGTTTAATTTCTTTACAATTCGTACTTTCTCTCAAAAATTACTTTTCAAGAAAAGTTGCAAAGTGAACAACAAATATATTTCGTTGTTTAGAATCATAGAATTGATATCCCATGGAATTATCAGGATATCCAACGTGTTGGGTTGGTGCTCAAAGCGCCAATTCCCGTTTGTATTTCCTTGAAAATACTTTTGTAAACATTTTATTATGAATAAAATAAGCAGTTTCTATAATATAATATATCTTTTAATATGGTAAAGACGTAACAGACCTTAGGATGACTATTCATGATACAGTTGTAAATGCTTCACAACTGATATTGAGTTGTATCATGACGTTGTCACTCTCAGACATTTTAGTTAACGTTTACACTACTTTGTCAGTAAAGTAAACCCGTTCAGACTGG
>SKCR01030614.1:0-96049 GCA_019454045.1 Zanthoxylum bungeanum
CAGTTCGACAGATCATTTGACCGACCTCATGGAAGCCGACGTGGGATCAATTACATGCTGTCATCATTAATGATAAAGTGTGATAATGTACTTTTATGGCGTGCTGTGACAGAAAATCAGATGATAGGTTTTACTTTCGGCAAGACAGTTGGGGAAGAGAACTCGTCAAGTCACTGGAATCCTGCAGCGCTGATGTCACAGAGATATGAGAACAGTGTTATATATTTGTTAGTATATAAGGGGATGATATTCTCATTTGTAAGGGTTGGAAAAAATTTCATTTAAGCATTATTTGTAAAAGGAGAACACTACTTGTAAAAACTTGAAAGATAAACAGCTCGGTTTTCTTTATACCTGCTCAGAAATAGGTCAACCAAGCTAGTTTTGATAATAAAAGTAACACTCCACTTTGTGCCCGTGGACGTAAATTGGACTTGCTCCGCCGAACCACATTAAACTCTTTTTGTCGATTTTTTGTTCATTTTGCCTTTTGCCACATTTGCTTTTGGTCTCCCATAACTAAATAAATTCAAAGTTGAAAGAGGATTATCTCGGGAGAATTATTTCGAAACTGCCCCTGAGACGAAAATTACCCGTCAACATATGTAAAAAGAATATTTAATCTAAACAGAAAGAGAATCTAATGTTCAAGACAACCTTACCTGAGAGATTTTGTTGGGTCTCAACAATTCTTCTTTCCCATAAAAATACACTTGAAATTTTAGCATCTTGATATGATAACTTGACAAGGCCTGTGAATCCAAGTATTTCTTCCCAAACACATCTGAGACTATCTTTAAAAAGGGTCTGGCAAGCATAAAGTTCATGCAAATATGGGTAACCTTGGGTTTTGGATTGAGGTTTTAGAAAATTTGTTAGAAAAAAATATATTTTTTTTTAATTTTCTTGTTATAATGGGTATTAATTATGACATTAATTTCATTTTAAATTTAAAAATCCTGATCGCCATCTATGTAGGCTGTCAAGACTGCCTATATACGCAAATTTATCCATTCTGATTAGAGATGATAAAAATTCTAACGAGTTCGGGTTCCCATAGGGATTCACCTCAATCGAGGTGAGTTCGAGACCTCAAAACATATAAAAATATGAATGAAATGATAATGAGCCCCGATTCAATTTTGGCTCTCGAGTTAGGACTAAGATTTGGAGCCCCGAACCGAAATAAAATTTCCAATTTTTAAAAAAAATTAAAAAATATATATATTACAAACAAACTGTCTATTGTATTTTTTATAAAATTTTCACGTAAAAAATGAAAATTAACAATTAAATAAAGTTTTCGTTTATTATCCATCCTCATTCGAAGATAATAGGAAATATCTATATTTATCCTGAAATTCTGAAATTAAAGAAAGAGATTTAATCAGGAAATAAACAAAAAATCAAATGAAAATTCTAAAATTTATCAAGAAAGAAAGACAACAAAACATTGGAGAATCTGTTTTGTATTTCGTCTCTATACATAAATTTTGATTTCTTTTATTACTATTATTCAATTAAAGGTTTTACTCGAATTTTGGGGCCAATAACAATTATCAACCAAAAGATTATCACAAACCTACCGAATCATATCCCTCCACGTTTCCCTTCCCACTCGTGTTATAAATATCTTTGCGGTCCCATTTAATTTCTCCCTTTCTCGCATAACCCTCTCTTCTAGGGCTCAGTCTTTCCTCCTCATCGGATCTGGAAAAAAAAAATCAATAAATTACGATTTAATTAATTTTACGATGATGCAACAACCGCCAGTGATACCGCCATCACAGCCTTCCGATCAGAATAGCCAGTACCAGCAGCAGTGGATGGCGTATCAACAGCAGTTGCAGCAGCAACAACAGCTAAATCCGGTGCCGCCTCCGGCTGGATGGACTCCTCAACCGGTGCCGCCGCCAACTCAGCAGACGCATCCCTACGGTGCCGCGCCTGATGCTTCCTCCGACGGGATCCGCTCTTTGTGGATCGGAGACTTGCAGCCGTGGATGGAGGAGAGCTATCTCGCCAGCATCTTCGGCCATACTGGAGAGGTATATAAATACAAACTATTCATTGTAACGATTTGCTTAAGCGACAAAATTCATATACAGTTCATTTTAACTAGGTTGGGTCTAATTCAAAAAAAAAAAAGTAGGTTGGGTCATATGCATGATTCATGCTTTGTTAATTAGGCCCGCCCTTTTTAACTTGCACTTCATATGTTATTTCTCAGTGGGTGCTTGCAGCTTTTCAATTACGGAAACATTGGAGCAATTTTATTCACTAATCTGTAATTTTTATTTTTGTTAGCTTTTCCTTGGAATTTGCATGATCACATGTTATGCTTGGATCTACCAAATACAATGTTCCTTAACTATTAGGAGCCATGGTTGCATGATACTCATGTTACACTTTTTATTCCTTAAAAAAATTATCTGATTTGGGAACAATGTGTTTTCCGGAAGAGGGAACAAAGCATTAAGCTTTGGGGGATATATCGTGAGGAATAGGATATTTTTCAGTTTTTTTATGCAGGCTGTTCGGGGTGGGGTTTTGGGAATCATTGTAATCTAGATTTTCTCATTGGATATTTGGATGAATTGATTGTTAGTTTTTACTTTTTAGCTCTTCCTTGAGTTGTCTGACTGACTGGTCTTTGTAACTTTTTCTAAGATTTTAATGAGGTTCCTTTTTAGTTTCTTGTTAAAAAAAGTATACGTTTAAAAAGGTATATGTTTAAAATTTAAATAGGTGAGTATTGTGTTTATGTATGCGGTTTGTATGTAAGCTGTGTGTTTGGTTTTAATAATTAATTGAATAATTGTATAAGTGGATATGATATATAAATGTACGATTGTACATTTCTCTAGTCAATGTTAATTTATGATGGTGGTGGTTATATGCAAATGGATCATTACAGATTTAAACTTATAAATATTTAATTTAGCATGTTGGTGCACAATTTATTGCATTACGTAAGGTTTCCTCCCCGTTGACGTCTCTTCCCAATTGGTTTACTGGGTTGTTTCTTAGAAACACATTTCGTTTGCTTACAGGTTGTTTCAGCAAAGGTTATTCGCAACAAGCAAACAAATTTTTCTGAGGGTTATGGTTTCATTGAGTTTGCCAGTCATGCTGCTGCAGAGAGGGTTTTGCAGACTTATAATGGCACTCAAATGCCAAGCTCTGAGCAGAACTTCAGACTGAATTGGGCAACTTCTGGTGCTGGTGAGAGGCGCCAAGATGACGGTTCTGATTTTACAATATTTGTGGGAGATTTGGCTGCTGATGTCACTGACTATATGCTACAAGAAACGTTTAGTGCTGTCTATTCATCAGTGAAGGGTGCTAAAGTGGTTACTGATAGAACCACTGGACGCCCTAAGGGGTATGGTTTTGTGAGATTTGGTGATGAAAGTGAACAGCTTCGCTCTATGACTGAAATGAATGGTGTGCTCTGTTCTACTAGACCTATGCGGATTGGGCCAGCTGCTACCAAGAAACCTGCCACTGGCCAGCAATATCAGAAAGGTACGCTTGCAGTTGGTGTGCAGCTAATGCTTTGATGTAATTACCAATAGAATGCTGTTTGAAATTTGTTTTGATCTGTTAGATATTTTTTCTCTCCCTGTTGTACCTTATGGTACAACTTTAGGGTCATTTGAAGTGGTAAGTTGAAGTTTGTTGATTATATGCAAATGTCTTAGGGTTGAATTTGTTGAATAGTATTCTAGTTTCACCTTCTTGCAGTTAAGCGCTTGAAGATATGTGGAATTTACAGTCATTTCCTTCCAGTAATTGCCTTGTAAAATTGGGAGCATTTAATTCAATTGAAACATGTAAAAACTTATATAAAACTCATGTTGTCTTAAAGCAGGATACCAAGAGGCTCTCATTTTGGGGGGCCTGGAACTGGTTTCGGGTGAAATGATTCCACTTAAATACGTGGCCTCATTTTAGGTCAGTGATTTTGTTTAAATCATAAGAATCTTCGCTTTCTCTTGACATTTATTTCCTACATTCGTGAATTACTTTTCCAGTCACTTTTATGTGAAGAGTTACCAGTTATGTTCCAGATTCCGAAGTTCTTTTCCGTCATTCTTTACTTTACGCAGAACCAAAAGAATTGTTGATTTCTTCGTGGATCAATTTTCTTTACAGTTACATTTCTTCTTCTCTTTTTGTCTGTCCAATTGTAAGTGTGATTTGTTCATTAAGAAAGAACCAAGTTAAACTTCTGACTTTGAGGAATAGTAATAGCTTGAAGCCGAACAAATGTGCACTGTTATCCAATCCATCATAGATAGGCTCTGTCATTGGCCTATAATTTTCTACTTTCTGTCTGTTCAGTTATTCTCAACTACTTTTATGTCCACCCAGGGGTGAAGACTTGGATACACTTATTTTACATTTCCTAAGCACATTTGTTGGTTTTTGTTTTTTTTTTCAAAACATACATACCTCAATAAATCAATGACAAATCACATTAATTATGTTATCTCACAATCTTTTTCGAAACTTTCATACATCTATTAGAGAAGTTAAATGTATTTGTTTGTTTTGTTAGTATGGTTATGCTATTCCACCTCCATGTTCATTGATAATAGAGAAACATATTTGACTATTTGTATAACCCTATCTGTTTGCAATTTGTGACTTCATTTGGAAGCATTATTCTGCATGACTGGATTATCCATTGGAGATTGAATAAGCTGCTACGATGCAATTTTTAAAAAAGTTGTATTTGGTTTTTTTCAATTTTTTTCCTTTAAAATTTTCTATTATTTGTTAATTCTGTTTTTCTTTTCTAATTGACATGTGCTTGAAACAAATAGCTCACGACTAGTCAATTTGTTTGTGTTCTTGCTTGCTGTGAAGTATGAACAAATAATGAGTCGTCTCAGTTTCATGTATGAATGTAATAATCCTCAAGGAATCACTAGGGGTGGCAGTTTGGGTTAGGAATTGTTTATTCGTTTGATTCGATTCACTTTAAAACAAATACAGGTTTGAAAAAATAGATACTTTTAATAAAGGGATCAATTCGATTTTATTCAATTCGTTTATTAAACGAATTAAATACGAATTTAAGCTCATTGAGTCGTTTTATTATTTCCTTTTACTAGTTATTGTTATTTTTCAATTAAGATTCGAGAAATTATGGCTAATTACCATAGAAAAAATAATATTGTCAATATTTGGTGAGCTGTTTTTAGTAAATATATTAATTATATATTGCATATGTATATATTTACGAAGAATTAATGTAAATAAATTATGATAATTTATGTTATTGAATAATTTCATGACTAAACGAATATTTATATTCGATTCATTTAATAAACGAATTGAATACGAATTCTGATATTTGGATTTGTTTAATAAACGAATCGAATACGAACATTGTTTAAAAAAATGCAAGACGCCGCCTCTTCGCCTCCCTACGTTGGCCGTAGGGGTGTTCGCGGTGCGGTTCGGGGCGGTTTTTTCGTTTTTTCACTTCAAACTGCGCGGATTGGCGGTTTGGGAAATTAGAAAACGAAACCGCAAATTTGATAAGGAAAACCGCGGCGGTTCGGGTTGGCGGTTTAGCGGTTTGGGCGGTTCGGGTCGGCGGTTTGGATTATAAATTTTTTAAGAAAATTTTGTGTGTTTTCACATTATAATTGAAGAAAAAATTACATAATTTTCATTTATTAATTACATATTGTTATATGATCATTAAATATCTTAATTTTCATAGTTAAAGAAGAATAAAAATATAAAATAATATTTAATTTGAATCGGCGGTTTAAGCGGTTCGGTCGCGGTTCGAGTCAAAATTTGCGGTTTGGGCGGTTCGCGGTTTGACATGGGTCAAAACCGCACACCGACCCGAAATTTGCGGTCCGATTCGGTGCGGTTCAAAATCATTTTTAATATTTTTTCAAACCGCGCGGTTCAGTTCGGTGCGGTTTGCGGTTTGACCCGAAATTGTGTTCATCCCTACGTTGGCGTGTTGAGGCGCTTGCCTCTTGCGAGTTTTTAAGAATTCCAGCGTAGGAGGCGTGAGGCGGCCGCCTCACGCGCAGTGATTACCAGTGGCTATTTAAAAAAAAAAAAAATTAAAAAAATGGAACAAACATATACAAGGCAAATTAGAAAACAAAAACAAAACATCATCTCTGCCGATCTCATCTCTGCTTCTCAGCGTCTTCTTCGGCATCTTCATCGTCGTCTCTGCTTCTTTGTCCTCTTCAAAACGATTGGACCATTTTGGTACATGAATCGAATAATCAAACAGAGAAACGGAGATGGGCTCAGGGAGCGCGAGAGAGAGATTGAAACATTTTTTTTTGTTTTGCAAGAAAATAGAGATGAAACAATATGAATGCTGCTGCAGCAGAAGAAGAAAATGAGAGGCGGTATATGAAAAGAGAATAGCCGAAACCATAGTTGATAGATAGGCAAATAATATTGGTTTTGGGCTAGGCTGTGTTGGGTTTGGGCTTTAATATTTGGGCCTGTATTTGGTTTTAGACTTAATTAATTTAAAAAGAGTGACTTTAATCTGGTTGAACAGCGTTAAAACTTAATTTGACAAATTAAAAATTGAACATATTTAAATATTAATTTTACAAATTAAGAATTGACATTCCGATTGAAGCGCCTGCCTCGCTGCCGTGAGGTGGTCCGCCTCGAGGCATTATCCGTATTTTTGAACATTGAATATGAATCCATCACATTTTCGATTCGTTTAGGATTTGATACAAATTCGATTTGTCAATTTGTTTTGCCACCCCTACCGAATCACCACAAAAAGACTGCCTAAAATGTTCTTCATGTTTACAGTTTGAACATGAGAAGATGAATATTGTTTGAACATGGCAGACTGGTTAAATGCCCAGGTGGGAAGGCATGTGGGACAAGAATTGCAGTTAAGAATTTTTTCCACTATGTTCCTGACATATATTTGTCATTTGCAGCTACTTATCAAAGTACTCAAGGAAACCAGGGCGAGAATGATCCAAATAATACTACAGTGCGTAGTTTATTTTAAGTTGATACTAGTTAAATTGTTGATATACTCAAGTGACATTTTATGCTCTTGATTACAGATATTTGTTGGGGGTTTGGATCCTAGTGTTACAGATGACATTCTGAAAACAGTTTTTGGCCAATATGGTGAGTTAGTTCATGTAAAAATACCAATGGGCAAGCGCTGTGGGTTTGTTCAATTTGCTAACAGGTGAATGGTGGACTATCTTAGTTTGTTATATTATCCGGTGTACAGTCTGTGTTCTTATGCTTCATATGATTTACTTTAGAACTTGTGCGGAGCAAGCACTATCAATTTTGAATGGAACCCAATTAGGAGGACAAAGTATTAGACTTTCTTGGGGGCGTAGTCCTTCAAACAAACAGGTAATGCGATTTCGTAAGGCATCTTAGCAAATTTTTGCTTTTAGTGCATGCTTTCATAAGTATGATTATTGATAGTGCCATCAATTGGTTGGCTTTGGCTCAGCTGGATCAGACTGAGTGGAATGCAGGATACTACCCTTATGCACAAGGATATGAGGCATATGGATATGCGCCTCCTCCACAAGACCCTAACATGTACTACGGGGGCTTTCCTGGATATGGGAATTACCAACAGCCAGGGAATTACCAGCAACCACAGCAGGTCGGCCATTTTAATTTTTCACATTATTTTTGAAGTATTTTCATAAGTCTTTGATATTCAATAATAATAAGGATTTTAATTTGTAGAAGCTAGATGGCCACCTAGGGTTGTTTCATTGTTTGACATTGGACTGGTGAATAGTTTTATGTATAATGAGTTTGCAGTGGATTTCATCATGTGGCTAGAGTATGCTGTACTGTCAATTGGATATAACATACATAAAAAGTTACTCGGGTCTGTCAATCTCAAATTTTCTTGAGGTTTCGTTCAGTTTGGTTAGCGTTTGTGGGATATATAAATCATTTGGATATAAATTCAATCTCAAATGCATGACGTGCTGTCATTTCGATATAACATACACAAAAAGTTACTTGGGTCTTTCAATCTCAAATTTTCTTGAGGTTTTGTTCAGTTTGGTTAGCAGTTGTGGGCTAATATTAATCATGTCAAGACCATAGGTGGCTACGAGCTGTTAGTGACATGCATGTCTAGGTGCTATTTGAAATAGCGCATTTGATAATTCTCTTGCTACGTGCAGTGATGTTTTTATCTTGGAGACTGGAAGCTGGGTTGCCACTGTCAAATTGAATCTTAGGAAGATGCAAGTGTTTGGAGTTATTTTATTTCTTTTTTATGTCTCCTTTTTTAATTATGTTTTTTCCCCATTTAGTTGATGCAATATTGTGTGTTGAAGCATTATTTATTTGTGGTAGCAGCCATGTGCAAACAAGATAATTTATGGTGATACTGCAGTTGCTTTGAACAGATGTTATTTTTGTATTATTTGCCATTTTAATTTTCTTATTGTGATGTGCTTTTCAAATAAATTTATGTTTTTATTTATTTTTAATTTTAATTTAATTTAATTTAATAAAATTCAAATAAATAAAATTTTTAATTATATTTATTTGATAATAATATCCAATTATAAATTTCTTCAAAATTTAATTTTCATTTTTTAAAATTATTAAAAAAAAATTTAATCGGTTTCGGGTTCCCGGTTCCACATTCTTGTGGAACGGGAACTGAACCGAACCAAAATTATCCGGTTCGGTTCTTGTTCCACAAGAGTGGAATCGGGAACTGACTTATTCGGTTCTAATTCGGATCTGAACCGAATCGGTGGTCAGGTCTATGTATATATAGATATAGTTGTGTGCTGAGAGATTATCATACTGCGTTCTCTTAGTAAAATTTTAGTTTTTTTGTTAATATTGGCGAGGGAGTAGAGAAGAACGATGAATGATTCAGTTGGGGATGCGAAGCAGTCCCAAGTCTGCACTAATAGGAAAATGGTTTTGTATCAAATCTATTTATTGTGCTTTATGACGGTGCTGCTGTAGCAGAATTTTATTTTTGGGATGATTAAAATATTTTCTGTAATATTAATGCATTAAATATTTTATTGTTATTTTCATTACAAAATTAAAAAAAAAAAAATAAAAATTATAGGATTGTTACCAGATTTGGACATGTGTAGTCCACTCATATGCCTGATGCCGTTGAGAAATGTAGTATAGTGATTTTGACTCCCTTTTAGTTATGTCTATAGGCATTATAGAGGCGGGTGAGATGTTCAGGAGAGCGTGAATAATCGCGTGTTCTTTGTTAAAGTATAGGAATATTGATTGAGAATATATAGTATTGATTGATAATATAAGTTAATTTATAAGTATTGTAATGAGAAAATAAATTTTGTAATTTTCCAAAAAAAAAAAAAAATAGTGAATATACAAGTATTAGTTCAATAAAGTTGATAACAGACACTATCATTTTAATTTATTATTTATTTATTTATTTTGTTTAATTTGCTTAGACGGCGTTATATTGAGTTCATGAGTGTGACATACATTGTGTACGTCAGTACATGCCTGTTTGGTAAATAGTGGAGGTAAAATAGTTTTTTTTTTTAATTTCACAAGTTCTTTTCAAAAAATTTGGTAATGTTTAGAAGATATTTTGTCCCTATTAGTAGAGTTTGATTTTTTTTTTTAAAGATTTAAATTGTCTATAATACTTTTATTTATTATAAAAATATTATTTCATTTATTTCATAACACAACTTAAAATTATTTCATTTATTTCATAACACAACTTAAAAAAACTTGTCAACTTAAGCAATTTTATAATGCTTAATAAAAATTTTCACTCACAATCAAATACCTAAAATTTTTTTTTTTTTCAAAAATTTCACTTCTAAAAGCTTTATTAATAAAAGCTCTATTTGAAGAAGTTCTATTTAAAAAATTATACCAAACGGACCCTAAATCTCTTATCATATGTCTGAAATATCGAATGGAAATATCGAATGGCTCTATGTATGACAATAGGCTGGGCCGGGCTCAGGCTTTGATAAGTCTGGCCCGAGCCCAGGAAGTAATATTTAGGCGCAGATCTAGGAAAAGCTCGACCCGAGCTTGGACCGGGCTTTATCCGGTCTGATTTATTAATATAAAAATTATATATATTATAAATAAATAAATATTTTTTTTAAGCTCGAGTCGGGGCCAGGCTTTTTGAGTCGAGCCCGGATCGGGCCTAGACCTGAGCCGAACCTTTAATCCAAAGACCAACCCTATTTTTTGATCCCAAATTAGACCAAAGCCAGAGCGAGTCGGGCCGGACCGAACTTTGCCATGCATAAATGGATCTAACCAAAAGTGGTAAATGCACAAGCGGTATAAAAAAATATACAAAACTACAAGTAATTTTTTCTAATTAAATATTTTTTTTTGTACATATTTATTGTGCACTTACCATTATTTGAATTTAGAGGCGTTGCAAGTATTTTGATTCAGCAGAAGACAAAATTTGATTTTCGGCAAATTCAAATTATCTCGTTAACAAAACAAAATTTTTAATTAATTTTTATAAGTTATTTTAATAAAATTGGATTAAGCGAAGGCGAGTGAGAATTAAATGGCTCTGCCATAGTGATAGGGGTGTATTCGGAAATTTTGTTCAACTGAGGCACGTTCAAAATTTATTATAATTATTTTTTTTAAAACTAATGTTATAATATATAATATAACATCTATAATATTTAATTTATAATATTTTTATTATTCAATAGGAATTAATGTAATGAAAATAATATATAATAGTTTTATTATCAATTCATGTTTTGTATAGCCGACACTGAGTGGTGGAAAAATAACGATAATATTGAAGAATCAATATCAATGAGATTACAAGATAAATTTAAAGTTTCACTTATTAGTTATAGATTTTTTCTAAGAGAATCGCAAGTTTACTTGGAGCAAGCTTTATATATATATATATATATATAAGTTATCACTTATTTAGTGTGTAATCGATTTTCATGAAATTAAAATAATAAAATTATTTTTTAAGTAATTATATTTTTATATCATAAAAAGTGAAAGCTTTTAAAAATTAGTTAGATCATTAACATAATTTTAAAATTTAAGTGAGTCACTTTCATTAAATTAAAAGAAGTTAAAATCAATTTTAAAATTATAATATGAATTTTTTCAAAATACGTCCGGACCAGTGACTCAATTGGTCCCAACATGGATCTGTCCATGCTCTGTCATAGTTCAAATCGAAGTATTTATATTTTAATTATAGTAAAACGAGACCTGGTCACGGTTCCGATTCGGAATCGAAAATAAACCCGTAGGAACCGATCAGTTTCGGTTCCAACTGGTTCCGGAATCGGAACCAGAACCAGAACCAGATTTGTTCGGTTTGATTATGGTTCTATCCTAACGAAACCGAATAGAACCGGACAGTTCCAACCGGTTCCATGATTTTAATCGGAACCGTTTTGCCCAATAGCTAGTCGGTAAGGAGCAACGGCTCTCTGCTGCCTGTAATAGTTTATTTATTTTTTGTAAAATTTAATTACTAAATTACCCTTAATGACATTAATAAAACGACTAGTTTTAGGGGTGATTTTGGGTATCACAAAAATAATCTAAAAATGTATAAATAGAAGGTCATTCTTCATTTTTTCAACACACTAATTTTCGATTATCTCATTCTCAATTCTCTCATCTTCAATTTCTTCTATTGATTTAATTTTGTAATTCTTCAATATTAACAAAAAATGGCAAACTCATCCGAAGACACCCTGTCCAACGTGCCAACCCAAGAGAGCGGCCAAAGTATCGGTACACGAAGAAGAGAAGTTAAGTCTCGATCTTTCGATATTTTCAAAATTTATTTTCATTTTGTCGAGAGTGAAAATGAACGTCCAAGAGCAATATACAACTATTGTAGTGTATCTTACAAATTTACTGGTGGTTATGACAATATGATCAAGTACTTGGATAGACATCATGTCTCTAAAATTTTATTTGATACAACACAAATTCAAATGGACATGTACGTTTCATCTAGTAGGAGTACGAGTTCTTTAGATTTATTTAAATATTTTGATGCTAAAAATAGAGAAAAATTTGCTAAATTTACTTGTATGACACATTTTTTTTAAAGTTTTGATGAAAATTTACTTTTACTAATTATGTTCGAAATGCTTTAAATCCCGCTATCTATAAAATGCCTAGAAATACAACAAAACAAAAAATTTTTAAATTTTATAAGGATGATAAAATTATTTTAAATGAAATATTTAAAGATATTAAAGGTCGTTTTTCTATTTGTTCTGATATTTGGAGTGACCAACACACTCATACATGAGTGTGACTTGTCATTGGATTGATGTATCATGAAACATGTAAAAACGACTTATTACATTTAGAGTTTTTGATGAGCATCATAATGCATAAAATATTTATAAAATGGTTAAAGTAATTTTTGATGAATAAGGTTTATTAGGTAAAATTTTAAAATTGATTTCAATAATGCATCTACAATACTACATCAATTAAAGATTTAAAAGAAATATGCCAACCAAATTTGGGTGGTTGATTTTTTTCATTTTCGTTGCATATGTCATGTCCTTAATTTATGTGTTTAAGATGGTATGACTTTTTTTAGAACATCACATTAATCCTATTAAGATTGTACTTAATTGTATTTGGTTATATTCTAATGTAGAAAAAGAATGAACCAAGTTTTGTAAATTAAACGATGTAAAATCAGTAAAATTTTCATGAGATGTTCCAACTCATTGACATTCAACTTATTTTCTTTTAAGTCAAATTTTTCAATACAAAAATATATTATCTAGTTTTTTTTCCCAACATGTTCAACATATAATACTTTTTCCTAGTCAATGAGATATTTGTGAAAAAATTAAAATTTTTAATATTTTTTAATGATGCTACAAATATTTTTAGTGAAGTTTAATATCCTATAACAAATTTATTTCTTGTTGAATATTTGAATATTGTTGGTACTCTATATGAGTATGCTAAAAGTTCAAATATTAATGATATTGTTTTAATTGAAACTATTGCTGTTATGGAGAGAAAATGATTGACTTATTTTATAGATATTTTTCATTATTTTATCTTATTGTCATAGTTTTTTTTATCATATATTTAAATTAGAAGGTTTGAATACGGGTCTACAAATTTACTATACATTTTTAGGAATAAAATGATGAAACTAATATTAGAAAATAATAGACGGGATAAAAATTGATTTAATATATTTATTTAATGATTATGTTAGTAGATATAACTTGCAATAATCAGGACAATCTAGTAGCGATCCCGAAATACATTCAAGACTTAGCTTTGGTGATCGTTAGTTATTACAATGAAGTAAAAACAGAGGGATAACATGACTAACAACCCGATTTAATAATTATTTATCTAATAATTTTGAGTTTCCTTTTGAAAGTTTATTAAGTAAAAATTTTCAAGTACTTGACTGATGAAACCGACATCAAAATATCTATCATGTTTTATCAATTATTGCTAAAGAGGTGCTGGCAACACATGTTTCTCCCGTTGCGGTTGAACAAGCCTTCAACTTATGAGACAACATTTTAGAAGCTAGACAGTCTTTATTACACCCAAGCACTTTGAAAGCAACAACATGTGTGAATGATTGGACCCGAGTTGATCTGAGGTAATAAGAAGATGCCACGATGACTTTGAAGACTTGTTTCGCAGTGCACCTGTAAGTGCAAGCGGAACAAGAGCTGAAAGATCAACAACATGCACAGATTATGATGATGAGTAAATAATTATAATAAGGAACTATCTAAAAAATATAAGAAAAACCGTGACATTTGATTCCTCTCACCCCTATTATAATTATTCACTCATCATCATAATCTGTGCATGTTGTTTATCTTTCAGCTCCCGTTCCATTTGCATTTGTAGATGCATTACTGAAACAAGTCTTTAAAGTCATCAGGGTATTTTCTTGTTACCTCAGATTAGCTCGGGTCCAATCATTCACATACAGATTATGATAATGAGTAAATAATTATAATAGAGAACTATCTAAAAAATATTAAGAAACTACGTGAGATTTGATTCCTCTCACCCCCAGAGGATATGTACACAACTTAAGTTTTTAAAATTTAAGTTCAATTTTTTTTTTGTTTTTTTTTTTTTAATTTAATGTAATATAAATTCAAGTTAATAGTTTTAAATAAATTTGAAATCCCATTTTTTTTTTTTTTAAAAAATTAAAATTAAAATTTTAAATTAATTAGAAATCCGGAATCGTCCGATTCGGTTCCGATTTCACATTCCAGTGGAATCAAAAATCAGATGATTCGGTTCCAGTTTGAAATCGATAGCCAATTCTAAGTATAAAACACACGAATGCGAATTTTGTTATTCCAAAACAGTACAAAAATTATAGAAAATGAGAAGTATAGATTCTTTTTGTATGAATGCATCAACGTGGTAATTAATGCAAAACAATTGGACAAAGATGTGCTTTCAATATGAAGAATCTAAAATGATGAAAATGCGGGGATATCCCCGTGCCTCTAAAAGCAAAAGCTCCACAATCAAAATTGCATAATACCGGAAACTAGAAACATCAGAGTATGCTTTTCTGGGTACAAGTAATTCTTAAGAAACTTCAAATAATAATTGAAGATAAAACTTGCAAAACCTCAATGGTAATTTTTTTTTTTGGAATGTTGGAAATTCTTGTATCCGATCTGAGTTTAAGCGGAATAGGTAAAATCCCGACTATCACATACTCTTATAAAAAATGTATCTCTTATATTTAAATTCAGGATCTAAAAATCAAATTCTAAACCTTACATCATCAAATCACGTCTTTGGGACTCAAAGATTACTATGCAGTATTCACTTAAAGAGTGCAATAAGTGCTCTGCCAGAGAAATGGACCCAACATTAGCACCATTGTCGTCCTTGTTTTGTTTTCCCTCGTTGTTATCACTTTCAGAGTATATTTTTTTAGACTTTTTACATCATCCCTGCTCCATTGATTTTTCATCTGACCCAGAAGAATTATATATCCTTGTTTTTTAAAACCCAGTTTTTTAAAAAAATGAACATCAGTCAAGTTTTACCGGCCATGAATAATAAAATGCTTATTTTCCTTCAAACTTTCGAAAGAAAATTTAACAATTTTTAAATTAACAAGATATGAAAATGAGCAACAAGAGAATGCTAAATGATGTTTATTATGCATAAAATGACGGTCCAGAGGATATGTAAGAAGTAGAGAGAGGAGATAAGTGAAGGTCTGAAAACTAATTTGGAGATTATTAAAATTTAATATATTTTTATAAATACATATTGGAGGGTGTATGCAATTACTATTTTAATTGATTGTGTTATTATTATTTTTTTTAATGATTTTACAAAATCCATGATTTTTTTTAATTCCATCCAAACTGCCATATATTTTAAAAAAATTATTGACAACTGTTTTTCGTTTCAAATGTAATATAGAAAACACACCATTCGAACAAACATTCTCCAACTATGAATTTATTTGATTAGTGGGGACCACACTAACGTACAGAAGACAAACAATCACATAAAATTAGGGTTTAATGTGGTTCAACGGAGAGTGGCTCCAACCTACGCTATGAGAGAAAAGGATTATTTTATTATGCTCGGGTAATAACCTACCTAATCACTTAAAGGAATTACATAAATTACAACAAATAATCCTTTAGGTTAACAATACGGTCGGATCAAGACTCACTTTCCCTCTATCATTTAGCAAACTTTACTCTCAATTTTCAAGTGTTGGAAAATGTAAAAGTTGCTAACCCTTCTAAAGTGACTACAACCCTTTTATATAGGCTCCTAAAATCATTGTTCCATTGACTCTGACGTCAGCTTACGTCACTTAACCATCATTACAACAATAACTCTCCTCAACCACTCTAAAATCAGTCAATCAGATTAGCTCAATCCTTTGCCACCACACCGACTTACAATAGTCTCTGGTGGCCTTTGGCGGCCTACGATCCTACGACAGCTATTGCGTACTACACCAGCCTAAGACAGCTGGTAGGGCCTACAACCACTGTGAACCGTTACTTTATTTCCTTAATCATTAACTTTATAGAAACGCCCCTCCCCAGACACGACATACGTCATACGCTCTTATTCTGGTTGACTAATGATCTCATTTTCGTTCCTCAGGTCGAACTACCAAGAAAGATGATAATTCTCAAAGTTCATCCTCTAACTCGACCGAGTCGGGATCATACAAAGTGACACGATATATGTTGTGATATAAACAATCATAATAGAGGAGAAATGAGAGGAGAACTCTTATTTATTACTCAATAAAAGAATTACAAAGCTTAAACCAAAGCTTTACAAAAAACCTCTCAAACGCTCTTTACTCTCTATATTGCTCTCTGTTTTGGGATGAATTATAATGAGATTTGAGGCTCCTTTTATAGTGCCAAAATGTGTGCTATAGTGCCACACGTTTTGGCCAACTTTTGTCAGCTGGTAACGCGTTACGCGTTTTTGTATGCTGGTTTCTGTGATGCATGCAAATGCATGATTGCTGGACTCCAACAAATCTCCCAATCGGTGAAAATTTGCCCTAAAATCTGAGCCGACCATCAATCACCCAAACCGGATCCTCAAAAAGATCCACCACTGGCTACATCTGTATGACTGCCTACGTACCTTGAGTTGGGATCAAGCCAATCGAAGTTCTCTGTATCTCCATACTTTGACTATATGGAAAGTTTTGTCATCCCGGCAATGACATGACATATTTCAAGCTTCTCTTTCGATAAAAATTTTATGAACATATCAACACTATTATCATTAATGTGAATCTTTCTGAGTTCTAACATCTTTGAACTCAGGATGTCCCATATCCAGTGATACCTCACATCGATATGTTTTGACATCGAGTGAAAAGTAGAATTTTTACCAAGGTAGATAATACTCTGGCTATCACAGTACAAAGTGTAATTCTCCTGCTTGAAACCCAATTCCTAGATAAATGTCTTCATCCACAGTAATTCATTGCAAGCTTCTGTTATTGCAATGAATTCTGCCTCTGTTGTAGATAATGCAACACATCTCTGCAATCTTGACTGCCATGGCACAGCTCCCCCTGAAAGAGTAATTAGATACCCCGAAATAGACTTACGAGTATCTACATCACCTGTCATATCTGAATCAGTGTAGCCCATTATCACTGACTTGTTGCTTCCAAAACATAATCTCATTTTAGATGTGCCTCAAAGATACTGCATTATCCATTTGATAGCATTCCAGTGTTCTTTTCCTGGATTTAACATAAATCGGCTGACCAATCCAACTGCGTGTGCTAAGTCTGGCCTTATGCACACCATGACATACATGAGACTTCCCACTGCTGAGGTGTATGGAACCTGTTTCATTTCCTCATTCCCTGTCTCAGTAGAGGGACTCTGTTCGTACTCATTCTAAAGTGGGTAGCAAGAGGAGTGATAACCTCTTTAGCCTTGTCCATCTGAAATCACTGAAGTACCTTCTCGATGTACTCCTCCTATGACAAGTATAATTTCTTGGCTTTTCAATCACGACCGATCCTGATGCCAAGAATCTGTTTTGTTGGACCCAAGTCTTTCATCTCAAAAGACTTACTCAATTGCAGCTTCAAATCACCAATCCTCGATTGATTCCGACCAACTATTAACATATCATCTACATACAACAGTAAGATGATAAAGTCATTGTCAGAAAATTTTTGAACGAAAACACAATGTTATGAAATAGTCTTATTGTATCATTGCTCCCCCATAACTGACTGAAACTTCATGTACCACTGTCTCGATGTCTGTTTCAAACCATAGAGGCTTTTCATGAGTTTGCACACATAATATTTTTTTTTTCCTTTGACTCTGAAGCCTTGTGGTTACTCCATATAAATTTCTTCTTCCAGATCCCCATGAAGAAATGCGGTTTTGACATCCATCTGCTTGATCTTCAAGTCTAGGCTTGCTACAAAGCTGAGTACCACTCTGATGGATGACATCTTCACAACTGGAGAGAAGATTTCATCAAAATTAATGCATTTCCTTTGATTGAATCCCTTGACAACTAGTCTGGCTTTGTACCGGGGTTGTGAAATATGTTCTTGTTGATTCACTCTATACACCCATTTGTTCTTCAAAGCCCGTTTGCCTTTTGAAAATTTCACCAACTCAAAAATCTGATTGTTATGCAAAGACTTCATCTCATCTTGCATGGTTTCCTCCCACTTTTATTTGTTCTATGTTTCCATAACCTCCTTGTAGCTCTCGGGTTCTCCCCCGTCAGTAAGCAGCACATACTCATATGTAGAGTATTTCGTTGAAGGTCATATTTCTCTGTCAGACTTTCTCTGTGGAACTGTTGGTGCAGTTTCTGGTACTGGTGGTTGATCATGATCATCATGTCTGAGAGCTTCAACAGTTATACCCTCATAATTGGGAACCTCATCTTCAACATGTATTGGCACCGGTGTATGAGGTTCTGGATTCTCATCAACATTTCTGTAATGCTGGGGCATTATCTTTAGCTCTTTTCTATTATCTTCTATAGTCTGATCTTCAGCGAAGACAACATCTCGGCTTCTGAGAATCTTATTCTCAATATGATCATAAATTTTGTAGCCACAATCATCTAAACCATAGCCAATAAAGACACATTGTCGTGTCTTTACATCAAGTTTAAATCTCTCGTCCTTTGAGATGTGTACTAATGTTTTGCACCGAAAGACATATAAGTAATCATATGACACTTCTTTTCCTATCCATACTTGATTAGGAACATTACCTTTTAGTATGACTGCTGGGGACATGTTCAAAATATGTGCGGTTGTGCTGAGTGTCTCCCTCCAAAATGTCTTCGGTAGCTTGGCTTGTGAGAGCAAGCTTCTGACTCTTTCGCATAAGGTTCTGTTCATCCTCTCAGCTAGGCCATTCAACTGAGGTGTCTTGGGAGATGTCGTTTGATGTCGGATTCCTTGAATCTTATACTACTGATCAAATGGACATCTGTACTCTTCACCATTGTCTGTTCTGATGCATTTCAGTTTCTTATCGATTTCTCTTTCTACCAGGGCATAAAACTCCTTGAACACTCTCAACACTTGATCTTTTGTCTTCAAGATGTATACCCATATCTTCCTTGAATGATCATATATAAATGTCATAAAATAAAGTGAACCACCAAGTATTTTTGTCTGCATCGGACCACATACATCTGAATATATGAGATCAAGTACCTCTAATTTTTGTTGAGGCGGGGAGCTCTGGAAGGACACTCTATTCTACTTTCCAACCATGCAGTGTTCACAATTCTGTAAGTATGAGATCTTCAATCCGGGAAGAAAATTTCGTCGGCGCAGTGCTTCCATCCCCGTTTGACTTATATAACCGAGCATTTTATGCCATAGCTCGGCTGCCTCATTACTGTTGACAATATTTATGCTGCTATTGGAAAGTTTAGTGTGCATCAAATACAGTGTTGATTATTTCTTACCTCATGCCATCATCGTTAATCATTTAGTGAGCTTCCATGTACCGTCACTAAAGGTGCTGCAAAAGCCTTCATCATCCAACTTGCCTGTTGAGATCAGGGTTAACCGAATATCTGGGATGTGCTTGACTCCCTTCAACACTAGCCTTGTTCCATTATCTGTTTTAAGGCAAATGTCTTAAATACCGATGGCTTTGGACTGGCCATCATTTCCCATCCTTACAGTACCGTAGTCGCCTGTCGTGTAAGACGAAAAGAAGTCCATGTGAGATGTGACGTGTATGGAGACGCCACTATCTATCACCTAACTGGTCTCATGGCTAGTAAGATTCACAATATTTTCCTCGTAGATAATGAGGAATTCTTTGGAGGTTTTGTTAGTGGTGACTGTAGCAACGCTTTCTTGATTAGAGTCACTATCATTTATGTTGTTGTCTTTGGACTGCTCGTTCTTCAATTTGTAGAAATCGCTCTTCATATGGCCTTTCTTTTTACAATGATAGCATTTTATATCTTTTATTCTTGATTTACCTCGGTTCTTGTCTGATCTATCTGGGCCTCAACTTTTACTCCTCCCATTTCTTTGTTCTTCTCAGTCACTAAAGCTTCCGAGGTTGAGGCTGATATCATCTCTTGCATTCTTGTCCTTTTTATTCCTTGAAGATTCTGATTTTTACCATCTCCAGTGTGACTCTCCCATCTGAGGCTGAATTTATTACCGTAGATCTAAATATTTCCCAAGATTCTGTTAATATATTTAAGAGTATTAAGCCATTTACCTCATCACCGAAGTCTATGCCCAATCCAGATAATTCTTTCATGGTACCGAGGAAATAATTGATATGGTCCGCTACAGCTGTACCTTCATCATATTTCAGCCCCATCATCTTCTTGATGTAGTACAGCTTGTTGCCAGTCTTTGCTCAAAAAAACTCCTCCAGCTTTCTCCATAAGACACATGCATTAGTATCTTCAATAACAAAGTTCACGATACTATCGTCGATCCACGACGAATTATACTGCATGTTTTCTGGTGAAGATTATTCCATTTTTCATCGGATATTGCTTCTTATTTCTGCTCCAGAAAAACCGATCCATCATAGTCATTCACATATAGAAGGTCTTTCATCCTCCCTCTCCATGTGAAGTAATTGGTGCTTGTTAACAAAATCAAATTTTCATTGCCCTCATCCATCATAAAAATTCAAAGCATAATTTCAAAAAACGAAGCTCACTGTTGAGTCCAGAATAGTCAAACATGGTGGAAATGATACTTCATTTGTCAAAATCTGACATAGGGATCAAAATATAAATTTTCGGATGTTACATGGGTCAAAGTATAATTTTTGAAAGTTCATGGGCTAAAATATAATTTATAGAAAGTATAAGGATCTTTCTGAAATTTATCGAAAATTATGCTGACGTGGCAAACACTTGTCAGACACGTGGCACCAACTGGATGACACTTGGCTGCTGATTAGTCTGCTGACTATGCTTGACGACTGACATGGCGACTGACTCAGCGTCTTCAACCTTCAGCAGGCGCGTGTGGCACGTGGGACAGCCTCTGTTCGGTGCACGCGGCGCGTGACGCTACATCTAACCTCCGTTTGATCACTGGAAAATACCACTGTGCTCGTCTCACCATGAAAAAACTGATGGTATGCCCAAAATTGATTTTTGACAACTTTCATCCGAACCGATTTTCCGAACCGAAGCTATGTTTCTGAGTTTCGGGATCCCTCCGTGTAACCTTAGCTCCTGATACCACTTGTTATGATATAAACAATCACAATAGAAGAGAAATGAGAGGAAAACTCTTCTTTATTACTCAATAAAAGAATTACACAGCTTAAACCAAAATTTTACAAAAAACCTCTCAAACGCTCTTTACTCTTTATATTTCTCTTTGTTTTGGGATGAATTACAATGGGATTTGGAGCTCCTTTTATAGTGCCAAAACGTGTGCTATAGTGCCGCACGTTTTGGCCAACTTTCGCCAGCTGGCAACGCGTTACGCATTTCTGCATGCTAGTTTCTGTGATGCATGCAAATGCATGCTTGCTGGACTCCAACAATATACAATCCCCCTATAGTTCCTATGAAGATATCCAAGAAGAAATTCAAGCCCAAAGTTATCAAGCCAAGTGCAAGAAAGTAGATCCAAGTACATCATGCCTAGCAATGTCATGAAGGGATCCAAAAATTAACGGAAGATGCCTCCAAGGTCAAGAGAGTTTGTTATCGGTCGAATGTGGCATTAGTTATTTTCTTAGTTTGCTATTTATTTTTATTAGTTAGGTTACTTGTCTTGGGGGACAAACACATGGTTAGTTAAATAGGATAAATGCCATGATTGTGTCTTGTTGGGTATAATTAGTGTTATTTATTTAATGAGACATGCACGTTGGTCATCAACGTGAGCCGTGTAATTTTACTTTAAGGGGAGCCATGCAATTGGTTGCTATTAATTAGGGGTGGCAAAATGAATCAATGAATCGAATTTGTATTGAATTTTAAACGAATCGAATCAAAATATGATAGATTCATATTCAATTTGTTTATTAAACGAATCCTAATATCAAGATTCGTATTCGATTCGTTTAATAAACGAATCGAATACGAATATTCATTTAGCCGTGATATTATTTAATAATATAATTTATCATAATTTATTTACATTAATTCTTTTTATATATATATGAAATATGTAATTAATATATTTACTAAAAATATCTCACCAAATATAGACAATATTATTTTTTTCTATGGTAATTAACCATAATTTCTTGAATCTTAATTGAAAAATAACAATAACTAGTAAAAGAAAATAATAAAACGAATCATAAACGAATCAATGAATTTAAATTCATATTTGATTCGTTTAATAAACGAATCAAATCGAATTGACCAATTTATTAAACGAATCCATTTTATCAAATCTGTATTCGCTTTAAAATGAATCGAATCGAATGAATAAACGAATCCTAACCCAAATTGCCACCCCTACTATTAACGTGAGCAATTAGATTAGATTTTAATTATCCATATTGGCATACGTTAGGAGGGGCTTTAATGGGATTAAGATTAAAATTGTTTTAGTCTTTTAATTATATTAAAATTAGGGTCCACTTGTATTATTTAAACATTCTTTTGAGAAATAAAATTTCATATGACATTGGGCCCTAACTGAAATTAACGTGAGTCTGGACAGAGATTGATGTGATCAATTCTAATTTTGTTCATTAATTTAGACATCACTTATTAATGATTGGCATTCTATTGGCGTGTCTTGCCATTCAAAAATTTTCAAAGAGCTGAGGATTTTCAATAATACGGATTCTTGGAGGTTTTAGAGGGTCTTGGGAGAGGCTTGTTCCTACAAATCTAAATTGCGGTTCTTGGGATTGCGTTTCCTCATTGAATCTTACCAATTGGTATAAGGAGTTCAGGATTTCAAGATCAAATATTCTATTTTATTTTAATTTTGTTTCGGTCAATCACATTTGCGTCAGTTTCGCAAACATATTATCGTAAATCGTAAGGTCTGATTTGAGTCAATTTCGCTAACTGCTCTTTCAATTTGCGTCAGTGTTTGGTTGTCTTGTTATTGTTTCTTTTGTGCATGCAAATTAAAATGCTCTCGTCAGTCAATATTTTTTTGCTTTGCATGCATTTAAGTTGCTTAGTTTGCATTCATATTTCGGTTTGATCTTTGCATGCATATTAGGTCTGATTTCGTCAGTTGCTTAGTTTCGTCACTTGCATCCAAAATTCGTTATGTTTGAGCTTGAGATGGTGGACCAAATTTCTGTTAGAATTACGACAATATGGGGTAAGTTTGAGAATTTGAGTGTGGAATATGCGAAGGTGTGTGATTCTCAAGATAAAATACGTGAGACTATGGAGGGTTTATCAAGAGGTATCGCTAGACTTTAACCTAGTAGTGTCCAGAGGGAACAACCACTACCACCAATAGTGCCATCGCCATAAAATGTGCTGCCACCACCAACGTGAGTATGAGGATGAGAATACCTACAGAAGTTTTGATGATACAGATTACATAGGAGAGATATATAGGCCTCGAGATAGGAGGTATGAGCGGAGGCATGAGAGGAAAGATAGGCGACTTGATAGAGATCATAAGCAAAGAGATAGGTATGGGTATGATGATTGAAGATACCACGGTGTGAGGGATGAAGTAGTTGGAGATTTGGGGAGTATTAAGATGAATTTTCCTTCATTCCAAGGAAGAAACGAACTAGAAGCATATCTTGAGTGGGAAAAGAAAATCGAGCTAATCTTCAATGTCATAATTATTCAGAGGGCAAGATGCTTAGATTGGCAGTTATTGAGTTCATGGATTATGCTCTGATTTGGTGGGATTAGTTAGTTATTGGCAGGAGAATGGACCGTGAGAGGCCTATTGAGAGTTGGTCAGAATTGAAGACTCTCATGAGGAAGCTATTTATACCTAGCCATTACTATCGAGAGTTGTACCAAAAGTTACAGAATCTTTATCAAGAACCTATAGGTGTCGAGGATTATTACACAAAGTTGAAGGTTGCTATGATTAGTGCAAATGTAGTGGAAGATATATAGGCCACTATGGCGAGGTTTTTTGATGGATTGAATAGGGAAATAACAAATATAGTGGAGTTGCACCATTATATAGAGTTGGAGAAGATGTTATATATGGCCATCAAGGTCGAGAGGCAATTAAGAAGGAAATCAACCTCTAGATATTTGTCAAAGTCATCATCTTCATGGAAGGGTAAATGAGATAATGAAAAAAAGGTTGAAGAAGTGGCCGAAGCTATGGTGCCTAGGACTATAGATGTATAATGTTTCAAGTGCAATGTAAAAGGTCACATTACATCACAGTATCCTAACCAACAAACTTTGATTATTGGTCAAGATGGCGAGTTAGATTCCACAGATGGGGAATCAAAAGATGAGATGCCACCTTTGGAGGATGCGAGTGATAGAGGTGTTGTGTATCCAACTAGGTTGCAATATTGGTGTCTAGGAAGGTGTTGACTATCCAAGAGGTTAAGGAAGTGTTGGACAATTATGACTCATAGCATCACTATTTGTAAAAGACATGATGTTTTTGTACAAATTAACTATGTGTCAAGGGAAATTGCTCTTTTATCATTTTATAATTGGATTACTTGGATATATAAATGATAAAAGTCCATATGATTAGTACTGGATTAATAAGATTTGATACAATATTAATCCACGAAAGGTTTAATCATTAAATATCCATAGTCATAGTATTATCGAGACTGTACATCGATAATGCGGAATAAGCTAGTGTTACACTTGTGCGCGTTATGGAAGCTTAACGACATATTTCTCATATATTTAAGTATTGGGTACTTATGCAAGTGTGATAGGAGGTTTTGTTAGTTGTTGGAGCGGGAACAGCTTCACTCTGGATAGACCCCTCGGAATCCCATTGGTAGTATGACCATGTGTCTATGGGATTCCGAATCAGGTAGGTGTATGTGGTCTTAACCTGAGCGCTAATACTTGCGACAATCAGTACGCTTTGGATTTGGTCGTCCAGAGCTTTAACAGGTTCTCTGTACGCCTCTTCTGGGTTTACTGAGAATCGTAGTGTATTGGATGTGATGTCAAGACAGAAGTATCACTTCAGTCATATGGAGATGATGATCATGCAAGATACAAAACTAGTACTCTTAAATGCTGCAGTTACCAGGATAGTATGACTAGGTCATCATTATCCGATTACAGAGACTAATTGCTAGTGGTCCGATATATGCTTCGTATGGGACAGACACAATTCCAGCTCTAGGCCTAGCATGTGACATCTGATACTGGATCGTATTACACAATACATTGTATACTACGCCTGATACAGATTATATATTCCTCGTTGAATATTTCTAGAGAATTGGGTAGACACGATGCTTTGCTAGAAGCCAACTATGTCTTGTAAATCGGGAGAACGTGGTATGAGGTACGCACGTGTCAGATAGTCCGACAACCGTATTTATTGCTAACATATCCAGGGATCTCTTGGGCCACTTTCCAAAGATTCACTGATGACATTTGACACGAACAGAATTAATTTGAGATTAATTATGAGAGAGAAAATTAATCTAGGATTAATTACGGTAAGAATTTATCTGGGATTAAATTCATCTAGAAGAGAGAACGCGATAAAATATATTTAATAGTTAAATTGGATTTTTCTATTTAATTTATTTATTTGGGCAAAAATAATATATATAAGATATATTAATTGAAATTAGATTTCAATATGCAATTAAAATTGGATTTTAATTCAAGCGAACGAATTAATTTGGAATTAATTCGTAAGCGACTTTCGTAATAACTTTGCGAGGTATTATTATTTAATTAAATTGGATTAAATTATTTAGCGACATAAAATTCATTTAATCGGATTAAAAGAACTCGGGCCCAAAAGTGGTTGTGAGCCAATTTAAATTTGGAATTTAAAGTGGTGGGACCCACAACTTACATCAAGTGTTTGACATGTGATGTGAGTAGTTGGGAATAATGATTGGATTATTTTTCTAGTTGGCCGAACATACCTCTTCTTGTTCATGAAATTTTGTTGAAAAATTTCAACCAAGGTAGCACTTAAGGAGTCTTTTAAGGTGATAGAAAAACTCACCCAAGAGATTGAAACTCAAAAAGTAGGCTTGGAGCTTCTACATCCAACAAAAAAAGTTTTGAACTTCAACCGATCAATGTAAGTATATTCCATAACTTATCTTGGTAAATTCACACACAAATCATGATTTAGAGATCATTGGCATGTCTAGGACACTTATAGGAAGAGAGTAAGGATCAACAGTTTAATATTTTTCACACTCGATATATTATGAATGACAATGGTTGTTTTGTTACTATTGATTGAGGTAAGTACTTGTATACTGTTTTTATGGATTTTAACCCTCTGTGGCGCCTTTCTGGGGTCCAGACAATCAGAAAATGGCTTATCCACTATCCTTTGTCGACATAGTCCTGTTCGGACATTGCTCAATCTTTGCGCGCGACTTAGGTAATGGCCGCATGGTTAGTTTGATGATTCTTTTTTTGAAAATTTCTGATTTTAGAAGGATTTATTTCTATATAAGTTAAATTTTATAAGACGACTACTGTATATTTTGATCTATGATGACTGTATGGAGTCTGTAATGTGATTTTCGATTCTGATAATGAATATGTTTATCTGTAAGGAATCCGCATTGTCTTTTTTGTTTACAGTAAAAAATCTGTAAGAAATCTATGTTGTGTTTTTTATTTTTGATAATTAATGTATTTATTCATAAGGAATTTATATTCTGATTTCCGTATTTGCTAACGAATGAGATCGGCTTATGGTGTTTATATTTTGATTTATGTTTCTGATAATGGGTGAAATATACTATATGGAATTTGTAACGTGATTTTCGTATTTGATATAGAATGTGATTACCTGTAAAGAGTGTGTAATATATTTTATGATAATGTGTGCAACTGTCTATAAAGAATCTATATTACGTTCCGTTTCGGATAATGAATATAATTTGATTGTATAGTGATCGTTTGTATGTTTCTTTTTTCGTTGTGTTAAGGTTTATGATCCATAATATTAGTATTGATTGGTGTACAAAATAATTCATATAACAATAGAAATAAAGAATTATTCCAAAAATACATATTGTCGATCATCCCAATTTATAAAGAACTAAAATACGTAAAGAATTACTCTATTTTTGCTAACTTCATCTCATGTTTACTCATGATTTTCACCTTATCACCTCTCTTGTTAATCTACATATATCTTGTAGAGACATTATTCATGTTTTGTATTCATTATGTATTCACTAGCTGTTTGCTTTCAATGATCATCCTTTTCATCTAAACCATTCACTTAGTTTTTGGCATCAAAGGAAAAGCATACACTAAGCTTGTTAATCTACACTAATATTGGTATTGGGTTCAAGTGAGCTGCATTCTTTCACTTTTTGATTTGATGTATCTGTTAAATTCCATTAATCTTGCAAATGAGTTCAAGTGAACATAGACTAAGCTTGTTTTAAAATTAGATGAAAAGTAACTTATTTAATATAAAATATTTAACGGCAGGGTTTAAGTTTGTTTTTTTTTTTTTTTTTGAAAAAAAAATTATAGGGGACTAAAGCTTGGATTTCTGAAACTGTAAGGATTACAGTGTCATTATAGCAATCTGTAGGCTATATGAATTTCATTTTCCTTTTATTTAATTTTGAACACAATGGCAAAAAAGAAAATAAAAAATTGGTCAAAACTTGTTGATGGCGTTTTTTGTGACAAGTATTTTGTACAGTAAAGCAAGGGCAGAGATGTAATTTCTCTTTTTGGAAGGAAAAATGTTTGGGTATGGGTTATTCCTCGGCCAGAAAGAGAGTCCGAACACAGTTTTCCAGATCTGATCGACCAGAGCACACAGTATGGTACATATTCAGAGACCGACCACATTGGAGTAGAGACCGGTCACAGAAGATGGGTCGGACAGTTCAGGATAGTTCAGACCAACCACATCAGGAGCCCGGTAGCTCAGTTCAGTTCTGTTTCACCTTCAGTATCACGAAAAATGAGCTCGAACATTTTAGGTCGGGCCGATATCAGTTTGGTAGTCCGATTAACCATTTGGCCGATCATTTGGAGACAGATGTGTGATCATGGCATCTCTGATACGTGTTACTGTTCGAAAGATTTAAAGGCTGGATCCAGTATATTGCGTGTGGCGGAAGATAAATAGAGTGATATGACAGATCGTCAGGCGACAGGCTCGCTTTCGGCGACGACAGTTTTGAGGCAGAGAGCCCGTCAATCAACAGAAAATCTGCGTGACTGACGTCACAGAGATATGGGAACAGTGTTGTAATGATCTTAACATATAAAGGGAGGGTAGCCTCATTTGTATAGGTTGGAAAATTCTTATTCAAGCATTACTTGTAAAAATAAAAGAGATCAAACAGCTCGGTTTTCTTCAGACCAGCCTACAAACAGATCGGCCGAGCTCGCTTTGGTAATAAAATCAACACCCCACTTTGTGCTTGTGGACGTAGGTGGACTTGCTCTGCCGAACCACGTTAAAACCCTCTTGTCGATCTGTGTGTTTATTTTGCATTCTGTTAAGTTTGCTTTTGGTCCCCCATAACCAAACAAGTTCAAGGTTGAGGGAAGGTTGTCTCGGGAGAGTTATCTCGAAACTTTCCATGGGACAAAAAGCATCCGTCAACAGTTGGCGCCGTCTTTGGGGATAGAACAAGAAGCAACTCGCGTTGTAAGACGATGGTAGAAGGCGAAAACCATGGGCCGTTGGAGAGTTCAACAGTAGAGTGGTTTGGAAAAATGAGGGAAAGACTGGATAAAAAGGAAAAAGGGAACGAGTGGAAGCTGATCGGAATGAAAAAGGGAAAGAGATCGCAATGAGAGAGAAGATTGACAATAGCTCTCCTCTTTGAGCCGAAAAATTATCAGATGATCGGACTGTAAAATAAGAACCATAATATTTTTGTAAGAGCCTCTCCTGAAATGATTCACAAGGAGTTTTAAGAAGGGCGGTAGGTCTCTTGAATATGAATAAAGTTATCTCTTTCCAATTAAAAAACTTGTCCATTTTACTTGTTTATTAATCGGATACAAAAGACCTGTTCAATATTCATGGGATGTGCTCGAAGCGAAGGGGTGATCGGTGGTCGGGAAAGACACTAAGCCGTGGCACGCCAATCCCGAGTTTCATTATCAAACCCCGGGTGGAAGTGTTCTGACCTGCTTCCTTTCACTTTTGAGGATCCATAACGCATCAAGGGATGAAGCATATATGGGAAACGCGCAAACCCCTCGTGGCACACCACTCCCGGGTTATTAAACCCCCGAGGCCGGAGCGTTACTACCACATGACTCATATTTTTTAGGAATAGCTCAGATAAATCGGACCCAAGGACGTTTCTCCCTCTGCAGGTCGGCTGGTGAGTCCCGTTGAAGAATATCAGAAAGTATGGCGTTGTGATGGCTTAATTGCCTCCATGACCATCATGCTCCCGTGTAAATCAGACCTAGGGAGGTTTCTTCCCCTATTAGTTGGCTGGTGAGTCCCGTTGTGAGCCATCAAAACACGTGGCTCGGGCTTGGCCAAATGGCCCCCCTTAATTATATGAGTCTCGAGTAAACCGGACCTATGGAGGTTTCTTCCCCTGCGAGTTTTCTGGTGAATCCCATTGAGCATCACCCAGGGAGGACACACATAAGGAGCCTTCTTCCCCCGTGGGGACTTGCCTGACCATCCCAGATCATCGTATCTGTAGCCTGGTTAGCCGAGACACTGGACTGTAAGGTTCAAAATTGTGTTTTGGAAGACCCGGGCAGAACGCTGCCTTGGACCACCCGAGTTGTTGTTTTTACTTCTTGATTTTTTACATGGGGTATGTGCTAAGTCACCCTCACTTTTTTGTTAACTTTACTTTGTTTCAATTTTTGATTTTCGCTTGTCTGGCAAGATGACGCCCACGCCAAGATCCGCAAAGTCTCAGAGGTTGAAGATCTTCCCTCTTGTAAGTCTTAAATGTTCCACTAGCTCGGGGCTAGATTCATTCCGCCGAGTCTGTTATGTTCCATCAGATCGGGGCTGGATTCGTTCCGGCGATGCTTTATTCCACCAGCTCGGGATTGGATTCGTTCCGCCGAGTCTGTATTGCTCCACCAGCTTGAGGTTGAATTCTTTCAGTCGAGTCTGTATCGTTCTACCATCTCAGGGCTGGATTCATTCAGTCGAGTCAGTATCGTTCTACCAGCTCGGGGATGGATTCGTTCCACCAAGTTTGTATTGTTCCACCAGCTCGGGGCTGGATTCGTTCCACCGAGTCTGTATCATTCTACCAGCTCGGGGCTGGATTTGTTCCGCCGAGTCTATATTATTCTACCAGCTCAGGGCTGGATTCGTTCCATTTGTATTGCTCCACCAGCTTGGGGCTGGATTCGTTCCGCCGATGCTTTATGTTCCACTACCTCGGGATCGGGTTACATCCCACCAAGAGGTTTTTCATCGGCATTGGAACAGAGCATCCCCCATGGTTGGATCTTTATTGGTCTGGGGAGGTGACATTCCCCTAGAGTTAAGTGTTTCTTCTACCTCGGGGTCGGGTTAAATCCCACCGAGAGGCTTTTCATCGGCATGTGGACAGAGCATTCCCCCATGGCCGAATCTTTATTAGTCCGGAGAGGTGATATTCCCTCAGAGCCAAGTGTTTCTTCTATCTCGGGTTCAGGTTACATCCCACCGAGAGGCTTTTCATCGGCATAAGTACGGAGTATTCCCCCATGGCCGGATCTTTATTGGTCTAGAGAGGTGACATTCCCCCAGAGCCAAGTGTTTCTTATACCTCGGGGTTGGGTTACGTCCTACCGAGAGGCTTTTCATCGGCATGGGGAAGGAGCATTCCCCCATGGTCGGTTCTTTATTGGTATGGGGATGTGACATTCCCTCGGAGCTAAGTGTTTCTTCTATCTCGGGGTCGGGTTACGTCCCACCAAGAGGCTTTTCATCGGCATGGGGACGGATCATTCCCCCATTGTCGGATCTTTGTTGATTTGGGGAGGTGACATTCCCCCAGAGCCAAGTGTTTCTTTTACCTCGGGGTCAGGTTACGTCCCACCGAGTACATCATCATCGGCTCGAGGACAGAGCATTCTCCTCATGGCCGAGTTTGAATTGGTCAGGATCAGGACCTCTTCTCACATCCAGGTTCGAATGAACCAGTTAGCAAGTTAAAATTTGGAATCATGCTGAGTATGAGAGACAGGAAATGAAGCGTTCAGAGATAAGCATCAGAAGAGGAAATTGGGCAGCATGTTTATCTTGATCTGGTCCGTGAGGCAGGATCTCTGATATAGGCTCGGCAGAAGGGATTTCAGTTTCAGTCTAGACGATAGGAGGAGCTCCGTCTTCTATTGGGACCACTACCAGAAGCTAAATGGGGAATTTGCTTCAAGTCAGGGAATCATTTGGATGGGCATCAGAATCCTCAGTGATCGAGCGCATGAGGATGGCAAGGGCAAACTTGATTGGTAGCAGAGGCAGTTTTATATGTGTTTCCTAGAGCGACCACCAACCGGTTGATCAACACGTAATCTTTTTTATAGTTCCCGACATCAACTCGTTAACTCGTTGATACCGAGAATTAGGGGACCGATGTTGATGGTGTTTTTTGTGATAAGTATTTTATACAGTACAATAAGGGCAGATAGGTAATTTCTCATTTTGGAAGGACGAATGTTTCGGTATGGGTTACTCCACGGCTAGAAAAAGAGTCCGGACACAGTTTTTCGGATCTGGCCGACCAAAGCACACAGTATGGTAAAGATTCTGAGACCGACCACATTGGAGTAGAGATCGGTCACAGAAGATGAGTCAGACAGTTCAGGACAATTCAGACCGACCACATCAGGAGCTTGGTAGCCCAGTTCAGTTCTATTTCACCTTCAGTACCACGAAAAATGAGCTCAAATATTTTAGGTCTGGCCGAGATCAGTTTGGTAGTCCGGTTAACCATTCGGCCGATTATTTGGAGACAAATGTGTGATCAGGGCATCTCTGATATGTGTTACTATTCGAAATATTTATAGGCTGGATCCAGTATATTGCGTGTGGTAGAAGATAAACAGAGTGATGTAACAGACCGTCGAGCGGTAGACTTGCTTTCGACGACGACAGTCTTGGAACAGAGAGCCCGTCAATCAGCCGATGTGTGACTGGTGTCATAGAGATATGGGAACAGTGATGTAATGCTATTAGTACATAAAAGGAGGGTAGTCTCATTTGTATAGGTTGGAAAATTCTTATTCAAACACTACTTGTAAAAACAAAAGAGATCAAACATCTCGGTTTTCTTTAGACCAGCCCACAAATAGGTCGGCCGAGCTCGTTTTGGTAATAAAAGCAACACCCCACTTTATGCCCGTGGATGTAGGTGGACTTGCTCCGCCGAACCACGTTAAAACCCTCTTGTCGATCTATGTGTTTATTTTATCTTTTGCTAAGTTTTCTTTTGGTCTCCTATAACCAAAAAAGTTTAAGGTTGAGGGAAGGTTGTCTCGGTGGAGTTATCTCGAAACTTCCCCTGGGACGAAAATCATTCGTCAGCAGTTGGCACCGTCTGTGGGGATAGAACCAGAAGAAACTCGCGTTGTATGACGATGGTAGAAGGCGAAAACCATAGGCCATTGGAGAGTTCAACAGTAGAGTGGTTTGGAAAAATGAGGGAAAAACTAGATAAAAAAGAAAGGGATCGAGTGGAAGCTGATCAGAAAGGAAAAAGGAAATGGATCGCAATGAGAGAGAAGATTGATAATAGCTCTCCTCTTTGAGCCGCAAAATTATCAGATAATCGGACTGCAAAACAAGAACCATAATATTTTTGTAAGAGCCTCTCCTGAAATGACCCACAAGGAGTTTTAAAAGGGCCGTAGGTCTCTTGAATATGAATAAGGTTTTCTCTTTCAAATTAAAAAACTTATCCATTTTACTTGTTTATTAATCGGATGTGAAATACATGTTCAATATACATGGGATGTGCTCGAAGCGAATATGTGATCGGTGGTCGGGAAGGACACCAAGCCCGCGGCCCGCCAATCCCGAGTGTCATTATCAAACCCACTGGTGGAAGTGTTCCGACTTGACTCCTTTCATTTTTGAGGATCCAGAACGCATCAAGGGATGTGGCACATGTGGGATACGGGCTAACCCCTCGTGGCACACCACTCCCAGGTGTCGTTATCAAACCTCTGAGGATGGAGCGTTACTGCCCCATGGCTCGTATTTTTGAGGAATAGCTCTGGTAAATTGGACCCATGGACGTTTCTCCATCTGCAGGTCGGCTGGTGAGTCCCGTTGAAGAATATCGGAGAATATGTTGTGGGGATGGCTTAATTGCCTACATGATTATCATGCTCCCGGGTAAACCGGACCCAGTGAAGTTTCTTCCCTTACGAGTCGGCTGGCGAGCCCCGTTGTGAACCATCAGAACATATGGCTCGGGCTTGGCCGAATGGTCCCCTTGATTACATGAGTCTCGAGTAAACCGGACCCAGGGAGGTTTCTTCCCCTGCGAGTTAGCTGATGAATCCCATTGAGTACCACCCAGAGAGGGCATACACGGGATGTCTTCTTCCCCCGTGAAGACTTGCCTGACCGGCCCGGATTAATTGGATTAATTTTGCCCAAAAATGAAGGCTTGGCCGAATGTAGAGTAATGCCCTAGGTCATGGTGATTTTTGTTTTAAGGCCATTGGATGTGTTTAAAGACATTGGATATATTGATTTATGATTTAATTGGATTGAAATCAAAATCGGATATAAATTCCTTCAATTGCCATGACAAAAGAAGCATGTAAATGAATTGATTTTATTTCAATAATGTTGGACATGAATTGAAAATATTATAGCATGATTAATTGATTAAATTAGTATTTTGGAAATATTAACTTTGATAATTAATTAATGCAATACACTTTGATTTATTAAATTGTGAATTTTGGAAAATTAGAATTTAATAAATTGGGCTTAATTTGGAATTGGGCTTAAAATATTGTATTTGGGCCTAATGGGCTTGGTTGGGCCAAGTTGGTTTAGGTCAATTGGATTGGATCCAAATTGGGCCTAAACCATTCCATTAAGTCCAAATATAACAAATGGGCCTTTTATGTTTAATTGGGCCTAATGGGCCGAAATTGATTTCTTGACAAATATGGTGATTCCTTAATTGGGCTTTGGTATTTGGGTTTGACCCATATTGACCAAAGTCCATGCCTTAAGAAATTAATTGAAAGTCCATTTGACTTTAATTAAATGACATTAGATGTTAATTGGGCTTTGAGACCCATTTAGATTAGATTTAAAATCTAAGTCGTAAATGCGCATTAAAAGTGTAGTTATTTAATTTGGAATTAAATATGGAATTAGTATTGAATAGAATTAAATTAGATTTAAATTGTAGTTCGATATAATTCAAGAATTCGTACTTTGAGTACTTATTCTTAAACGAGTTGGACTCGCGCAAATCAAATCGTTGTTTGAACATTGGATGATCAATTAATTCAAAGATTAATTAATTGGATTATATTGATTGAATAAAATGCTTTGTGTGAATACATGGATGTGTTGAATGAATAATGTATATTGGATGGATATTAGAAGAGAAAGTGCAATTTTGGAAATTGTTGTAAATTTAGAATTTATTAAATTGGACCTGCGTGTCCAGCCTTATCTCTCTCGATTCTTTGTAATTCTCTTCTCACCTGATTTCCCTCAATATTCATGAGGTTTCTTTAATTGTATTATGTAATTGGGTAGAAGTTAGAATAGTGCTAGCCGGGGAGAGGAAATGGAGTGATTTATTATAGGAATAATTTGTGAGATATCCATCCGCATATCATTATTAATTTATTTACCGCATCTTATTATGCTTTTAGAATGCATGCTTAAGGGTGTATGATGAGACCTAATCAAAGATAATAAATTGGTTGCCAATTTACGCGAAAAACCCTCAACAAATATTAAGCGTTTTCCTTCCATTGAGTGATTCTTACTCAAGATCCAAGATTGGCACTGGTTTGTTGGCCAAAGTCAAGACCTTTATCCATCGCGGATGTGTTTGAATCATGAAGTTTTTGTTCCATATCGTATGTCTTGTCCAAGTTGTGATTTGTTGGCTAAAGTCAAGATCACTTCTTGTCCATCGACATCGATTACGAAGCTTTCCAAAGTCAATGGGTTCCGCTTAACTGGAATCATTAAGCTTGTTATGCCAAAGCCAAGGCTTAGTTGATTCAGAGGAAAAAGGTTAGGAAAATATATTGGATATATTGACATATATATTGTATATATGTTTCGGACTTCGAGGTCCACCTACCGGATCTAGGAATTGGATGAGATCCAATTGATCTTAGAGATCTACCTAGTTAAATATTATACAGTTTGTTGGCCAAAGTCAAGGTTGTGTGTTATTTAACGGGATCCTAGCCCACTAGGAAACTAGGTTTCCCGAGTACTCAACAGAGGGTTAGAGGCTCGCCGAAAAATAGTGGGAGGCTATTATTGAATTTGCAATTTCGTTCAAATACTTAGCTTTACGCGCTTTTAAATTATTTCGTCAATTATATTTATTAGTTGGACTAATATTTCATTATTTTTCTTGTAACAGTTAGACTGTACCCAAACATCGTTAATCGAATAGTTTGACTATTGCGATTAAGATGACATGAAAGTTAAACATTATGGATATTATCATGGGCGATAATGTCTTTAATGGCACCAACTTTCAAGACTGGGATATGAATCTCAGGATTGTCCTGGGATCTGAGGAGAGACCTATTGGGCCTAAGCCCCAACCTGATCAGTTTCTTGAGCTAGAGCTTTGGAAGACTCATAGCGATGACAACTCAACTGCTCAATCGGTTATGCTTGCTGTTATGACTCTGCAATTCCGTCGTCAGAATAAGAAATTGGATTCCTATGAGATGATGGCGAAATTGCATGATCCTCACCGATCTAATCTTAGATCGCAAAGATATGAGTGGCAGAAGAAGCTCTTTTGCGCTCGCATGTTAGAGGGTACATCTGTTGAGCACCATGTGTCACAGATGATTGCTGATATTAAGCAGCTGGGACAAATGGACATTGTCTTCGAGGCTGAGACTTCCATAGATTTGATCTTACAGTCTCTCTCCGACACTTGGAGTGGGTTCATGATGAACTACAATATGATGAACCCATAACAAACTCTTGGAGAGTTGATGTCCACTCTGCGCGAGGCGCACTTCGCTTCAACATCTCAGACTTCGAGGGCTTGGCCCAAGGCGACTAGAGGTGTAAAGAAGAAGAAGAAAAAGAAAGGCAAGGCTAAATCGTCAAAACCTCATGGGAAGGGTAAGGATAAATCCTATGATGTATGTCTGCAGTGCAGCAAGCGGGGTCACTAGAAGCGTGACTGCTGCGAGTACAAGGCACACATGAAGGAAATCAAAGAAGGCAAGACACCAGCTTCAGGTATGTTTGTTATAGAAATAAACATGTCTACTTCTAGTTTTAAAAATTGGATTTTTAATTCTGGTTGTGGTGCTCATATATGTACTGATGTGCAGATTAGCAGGAGACTGGCCTCAGGGGAGATTGACCTCCGCGTTGGAAATGGGACACGAGTCACCGTTTTGGCCGTTGGCACTTTTGTTTTGGAACTGCCCTCGGGGCATGTACTTAAACTTGCAGACTATTATTATGTACGTAGTTTGACTAGGATTATTATTTCTGTATATATGTTAGCCCAATGTGGGTATACTTTTGTATTTAGAAACACTAGGTGTTTTATGTATAAAAATGATATGAAAATTTACACTACTGATGTAAATAATGGTCTTTATATTTTGAATATAAATCAATCTCAAACATATAATGTAGCAAACAAAAGACTTAAAGTAAGTAACAAAGATGAAACTTATATATGGCATTGTCGTCTGGGACACATTAACAAGACTCGCATATCCACACTTTCGAAGAGTGGGTACTTGGACGGATTTGATCCAAATTCATATGACGTCTGTGAATCTTGCTTATTAGGCAAAATGCCTAAAGCACCTTTTAACGGAAAAGGTGTACGTGCCACCGAATTGTTAGCCCTCATTCATAGTGACGTATGTGGGCTCATGTCTAGCCAGGCTAGAGGTGGATATGAATACTTCGTAACCTTTACGGATGATACATCGCGTTATATGTATCTTATGAGACACAAGTCGGAAACTTTTGAGAAATTCAAAGAGTTTCGACACGAAGTAGAAAAACATACCGGCAAGAGTATTAAGACATTACGGTCGGACCGTGGTGACGAATACTTAAGTAATGAGTTTCTTGATTACTTGAAATAATATGGTATTCTTTCACAGTGGACTCCTCCCGGAACATCGCAACTAAACAGTGTGTCCGAACGGAGAAACCGAACTTTGTTAGACATGGTAAGGTCTATGATGAGTCGCACAGAGGTACCTATTTCCTTCTGGGGATATGTATTGAGCAGTGCAATACTTATTTTGAATAAGGTTCCGTCAAAGTCTGTTCAACAAACTCCGTGTGAGATATGGACAGGAAAGAAACGGGTTTTCTCATTCCTGAAGATTTGGGGATGCTGGGCATACATCAAACGTTTGGAAGGTACCAAACTTGAACCCAAATCGGATAAATGCCTATTTTTAGGATATCCTAGGGAAATCAAAAGATATTACTTCTATCACCCACAAGAGAACAAAGTATTTGTTGCTATACATGCGGTTTTCCTTGAGAAGGAATTCCTGGAAGCATTGGTAAGTGGGAGGAAAATAGAACTCGATGAAAATCAGAGTGATACTGTTCTTGGCACAGAATCCTTAATGGAACACGAACAGTCCATCAGAGATGAGACTGTACCACAATCTTCGAATACACAAGAACCACGTAGTTCGGAGAGAGTCAGAAAACAACCTGAGAGGTATGGGTTTCTGATCTCACCTCATGTATATATCAATCTTATTGAGGATGACGAGCCGGTTACGTATGAGGAAGCGATACATGATATCGATTCCGCTTTATGGTAAGAGGTCATGAAGTCCGAAATGGATTCCATGTACACCAACCAAGTTTGGACACTGGTTGATGCACCAGAAGGCGTAAATCTTATTTGTTGCAAATGGATCTTCAAGAAGAAGATCGACATGGATGTCAACATACAAACGTACAAAGGTAGGCTTGTAGCGAAAGGGTATCGTCAACGACATGGTGTTGATTACGACGAAACTTTCTCACCCGTTGCCATGATTAAATCCATTCGGATTATGCTTGCTATTGCTGCATATTTCGATTACGAGATATGGCAGATAGACGACAAAACCACTTTCCTTAACGGAAACCTTTTGGAGGATGTTTACATGCAACAACCTGACGATTTTGTCGCACCAAAATATGCAAACAAGGTTTGCAAGTTAAATCAATCCATTTATGGATTAAAGCAAACATCGCGTTCTTGGAACCAACGTTTTGATGAGATCATAAAAGAATATGATTTCTTTCAAAACGAGGATGATCCTTGTGTATATAAGAAGGTAAGTGGGAGCGCACTGACATTCATTGTCCTTTACGTTGATGATGTATTGCTTATTGGCAATGACATTCCCATGTTAACATCGGTGAAAACTTGGCTTTCATTAAAATTCTCCATGAAGGATCTGGGAGAAGCAACCTTTATTCTAGGAATAAAGATCTACAGGGATAGATCTAGAAAGTTGCATGGACTCTCCCAGAGCACGTACATTGACAAAGTGTTGAAGAGATTCAACATGAATCAGTCCAAGATGAGACTGTTGCCAGTGTCACATGGCGTCACTCTATCTAAGGACATGTGTCCTAAAACTCAATATGAGGGAGACAACATGAGTCAGATATTGTTCGCCTCGGCAGTCAGATTGATTATGTATGCCATGATATGTACGCGACCTAATGTCTCGTATGCTTTGAGCATGTGTAGTCGCTATTAGGCCGATCCAGGTGAAGGTCACTAGATGGAGGTTAAGAATATCCTTAAGTATCTTAGACGAACTAAGGATGCTCTCTTAATCTATGGAGATAGAGAACTTGAGGTAATTGGGTATACCGATGCAAGTTTCCAAACCGATGAAGACGACTGTAAGTCGCAATCCGGGTACGTATTTTGTTTGAACAACGGAGCAGTAAGCTGGAAATCTTCCAAGTAAGAGACTGTTGCCGATTCAACAATAGAAGCGGAGTATATTGCTGCAGCTGAAGCAGAAAAAGAGGCAGTTTGGATCCGTAAATTCCTAATTGGATTAAGAGTAGTTCCGTTAGCAGCTGAGCCCGTTCTATTGTATTGTGACAATAATGGGGCTATAGCGTATGCTAAGGAACCGCGGTCTCATCAACGATCCAAGCATGTTCTTCGACGTTTCCATCTGATTCGTGAGATTATACATCATGGCGATGTGAAGATCGAGAAGATCGCATCAGAGGACAACATTGCAGATCCGCTGACGAAAACTATTCCTCAGCAAAAGTTTGAGCGACATGTACATAGTTCAGGTATTAGATGCTTGAGTGACTGGCTATAGGCCAAGTGGGAGATTGTTAGACAATTATGACCAATAACGTCACTATTTGTAAAAGACATTGTGGTTTTTGTACAAATTAACTATGTGACAATGAAAATTATATTTTATCATTTTATAATTTGATTACTCTAATATATAAATGATAAAAGTCCTTATGATTAGTTCCAGATTATTAGATATGAGACAGTATCAATCTATAACAGTTTAATCATTAAATATCCCTAGTCGTAGTATTATCGAGACTGGACATCGATAATGCAGAATAGAGTAGTATTTCACTTGTGCGTGTTATGGAAGCATAGCAGCATAGTTCTCATATATTGAAGTATTGGATACTTATGCAAGTGTGATATGAGGTTGTCTTTACCAATGGTACGGAAACAGCTTCGCTCTGGATAGACCCCTCGAAATCCCATTGGTAGTATAACTATGTGTCTATGGGAATCCGATTCAGGATAGGTGTATTTGGTCTTAACCTGAGACTTCCATCGCTAGTACTTGCGACAATCGATACACTTTAGTTTTGGTCGTCCGGGACTTTAACAGGTTCTGTGTACGCCTCTTCTGGGTTTATCGAGAATCGTAGTGTATTGGATGTGATGTCAAGACAGAAGTATCACTTCAATCATATGAAGATGATGATCACACAAGGATACAGAACTTGTGTTCTAATGTGTTGCAACCATTGGGATAATATGACTAGGTCATGATTACCCGATAAAAGAGACTAGTTGCTTGTGATCCGATATATGCTTCGTACGGGGTAGACACTATTCCAGCCCCAGGCCTTGCATGTGACATCCGATACTAGATCGTAATACGCAATAATACGTATACTACGTCTGACATAGATTATATATTCCTTTAAGAATATTTCTGGAGAATTGGGTAGGCACGACGCTTTGCTAGAAGCAAGCCATGTCTCGTAAATCGATAAAAACATGGTACGAGGTACGCACGTGTTCGGATAGTCCGACGATCGGATTTACTGCCAACATATCCATGGATCTCGTGGGTCGCTTCCCGAAGATTCACCGATGACGTATGATTCGAAAATAATTAATTTGGGATTAATTACTGTAAGATTTTAGCTAGGATAAAATACTATTAGAAGAGAGAGAACGATTAATTTGGAATTTATCGATAAAATAATATATTCGATATATTAAACGAAATTAGATTTCGACACAGAATTAAAATTGGATTTTAATTCGGGCAAACAAATTAATTTAGAATTAATTCGCGAGCGACTTTAACGATAATTTTGCGAGCCATAATTATTTAATTAAATTTGATTTAATTAAGTCGCAACGGAAAATTCATTAATTCGGAATTAACGAACCCGAGCCCGAAATGTGTTTGCGGGCCCACTCAGATATTGAATTAAAGTGGGGCCCACAATTCACATCGCGAGTCACATCACAAGTCATTTTAGTGATGGAAGTCAATTCACCTTTTTGTGATTGACATCCAGTCACTATTCATGATGGGGGTAGATGGAGGCATTGAATGCCAAATTTCCCTCCAAATTGCTTTATGCTTTTTGGAAAAGCCTATACCAAATTTGTGTGTTGACTTTTGGCAAGTATGGTAATTGTTTTAGAAACAAAATAAGACAAAAACAAAAACTCTCCCAACCTCTCTTTCTTGGCCGAATCTATCAAAGGTAGAAGGGAAAATTTTGTTGCAAAATTTTCCAAAGCTAGCACTTGAAGAATCATTCAAAGGTGATAAGGAAACCAATCCTTGAGATTGGAATCAACATCAAAGCTTGGAGCTTGGATTTCAACTTCAAAGAGGAGAGCTTGGAGACTTCTCAAAGGTATTTTTTTTTGTGTTCAACACCTCCAACATCCGTTCATTGTAAGTATGATTATGTCATTTTTACTTTTGTATTCACATTTATTTCATAGCTTAAATGATCTTGGGACAATTTAGAAACCCAACAGGATTGTCGTATCCATAGCCTGGTTAGCCGGGACACTGAACTGTAAGGTTCAAAATTATGTTTTGGAGGCCTTGGGCAGGACGCTGCCTCTGAGCACCTGAGTTGTTGTTTTTACTTCTTGATTTTTTGTATTGGGTATGTTCTAAGTTACCCTCACTTTTTCGTTAACTTTAATTTGTTCCAATTTTTTTATTTTGCTGGTCTGGCAAGCGAACGCCCGCGCTAGGATCCGCAGAGCCTCATAGGTTGAAGATCTTCCCTCGTGTAAGTCTCAAATGTTCCACCAGCTCGGGGCTGGATTCGTTTCGCCGAGTCTGTATTATTCTACCAATTCGGGGCTGGATTCGTTCTGCTTAGTCTGTATTGCTCCACCAGCTCGAGGCTGAATTCATTCCGCCGAGTCTGTATCATTCTACCAGCTCGGGGATGGATTCGTTCCGCTGAGTCTGTATTATTCTACAAGCTCGGGGCTGGATTCGTTCCGCCGAGTCTGTATGGCTCTACCATCTCGGGGCTGGAATCGTTACGTTGAGTCTGTATCATTTTACCAGCTCGGGGTCGGGTTACGTCCCACCGAGAGGCTTTTCATCGGTATGGGGATGAAGCATTCCCCCATGGTTGGATCTTTATTGGTCTGGGGAGGTGACATTCCCTCAAAGCCATGTGTTTCTTCTACCTCGGGGTCGGGTTACGTCCCACCGAGAGACTTTTCATCGGCATGGGGACGGAGATTCCCCCATGGCCAGATCTTTATGTTGGGGTTGGTGCTCATAGCGCCAATTCCCGGTTGTATTTCTTTATGAATAATTCTGTAAAACATTATTATTCTGAATAATATATGCAGTTTCTATAATATAATGTATCTTTTAATATGGTAAAGACGTAATGACCTTAGAATGACTAGTCATGGTGCAGTTGCAAAATCATCGCAACTGACATTGAGTTGTATCATGACGTTGTCATTCTCAGACAGTTCATGGTCAAGGTTTACACTACTTGGTCAGTATAGTAAACCCATTGAGACCGGTACATGTCGTATACTGGAATATATGATTCCAATGGTTTCTCAATGAACCATAAGTCTTGGAGACTAGTATAGACATGTAGGTGTTTATAGCGAATAAACACTGAACGACTCACCGAAGATTCTTAATGTATGGTACACCAACGTCAATAAGAATCTTGTCGGGTTGAGTAGCACTTGTGATTCTTGGACTTGAGATGCCACTGTGGGCACATGAGACATCTTCTACACTTAGATGGCAGTCACGTCACCGATCTATTAAGATCAGACTTCCGCATGTTTGTTGGGTGTAGACAGATCCTCAGGGTGTCCTGTGTGTATCAAGATGGGATCCGTCAGTTCTGTGTAACGGAGCGTAGGTAGTCTATATGATTAGCAATCAGATAAAATCCATGGGCCCGTGGTACAATTTAGAAGTTAGTTCAAAATATTCTTTTTGAGATTGCTAATAGAATAGTCGACTGTATAATCCCCATAGAGATTTGACGTTTACATCTATATCTCTGAGATATATACGGATACCTGTGACGGAGGAATTTTACATTTGCCATGAACTTGACCTGTATGATTCAGCGAGTTTATCCGTGGTCGTCATAATTTACGGGTGGATAAATTATGGACACGAAATTGGATTTCGTGACGGATATGCCTGAATCTAGAGAGTCTCACTAATGAATATACTCGTAGAGCACTAGGGAAACTTATATAAATAATATTGATTTTTTATAAAGTCGTTTAAAGGTTAAACGCAAAATACATGTGATGTGACCCGATAGTCATTTCCTTAATTTTTGTGTATTTGCATTTAATACTTGATTAATTCAAATACACATTAATTAATTGTCAAAATGAGATTTTTGACTAATATCATAAATGAATATATGTATTTAATATTTAATGTAAATATTATACATATATTTAATATTTTATATTTAATTAATTAATTGATTATTTAATTGTTAAATGATTAATTAATTAAAGTATATATATCTTAAAGTTATGATATTTGTTTTAATGGCTAAGTTGAAATTGTTGACTTGGTTGAAAATATTATTAAAGTGTAATGCTCATTTTAACAAGTTGCAAATTGAAATTCAAATGAAATGAAAAATACAATATCTTGTAAATTACCTTAGCAATTTTCGGCCAAGGGCAAAAATGCACAAGTATATATTGTTTTGTTTCATTTAGGGTTTAATAACCTTTTCACACTTTACCTAAAACTCCATTGAAAGAAGACATAGAAGCTTGAGAGAAAGAAAAGCAAAAACAAGGAAAAACTTGGAATTTAGTAAGTATTTCCAACTTGCCATTAGAGAGAAAAATGTTCCTCTTGTTGTGGTCTTGATCTTGTGATGTTCTTATGTTTTTCTTATTCTTTATTCTATGTGTTTTTGGAGAATGGAAGTTTTTGGAGAGGGTTGAGCATGTATAAAGATCATAGAATGTTACTAATGAGTTAATAAGCATTCTATTGATGGTTTAAGAATCTAGTTGCCATTCTAGAGTTATTGAACCACTCTTAAATGACCTAGAATTGTTCTTATAGTTGTTTCATTGTGGTGAGGCGTGATTGTAATGGTGTTTTAGAAACTTGATTTAAGTGTTGGTTTCAAGTTTCTGACCTTGTACCACCTTTTGGCTTTTCATTTATGTTGAGTATTTGGATTTGTATATGATGCATGTAAAATACTCGTCTGTTTGACCCTGGTCGGACATGATGTGGTTGGACCTCGTCTGGTCGGACATGGTCTGGTCGGAGCTCGTCTGGTCGGAGCTCGTCTGGTCGGACATGGTCTGGTCGGAGCTCGTCTGGTCGGACATGGTCTGGTCGGAGCTCGTCTGGTCGGAGCTCGTCTGGTCGGACCTCGTCTGGTCGGACATAGTCTGGTCGGACCTCGTCTGGTCGGACCTCGTCTGGTCGGACATGGTCTGGTCGGATCATGACCACATGTGGTCGGCCATGACTTGATGTGGTCGGACAAAGGGCATTTTGTGGTCGGATTATTACTTCATCTGATTAGATCATATACATGAGTAATTTTTGGGTATAGGTGAAATCCGAATAGATTATTCATATTAGATATTGAATAATCTACTCGGTATTTTGAAAAAGTTTTGAAATACGATTTCAGACCGACCCAAGTTTCCACTGCGCACGACCCGAATCCCTTACAAAATGGTATCAGAGCGAGTCTGATTATAGGCCCCCTAAAATGATTAGGCTTAATTAAATCAATGTTTAATTATGTTTTCTTGACTTTATACATGCTTATTATAATCTAATTTGGTTAGATTTAGGGTGTATGACACTTAGCGGAAAATCCCTAATTAATAAGGTTTAAATGTAATTATTTATTGATGCATGTTATATGGTCCGACTTGTCAATACGGTTTATGAATATTTCTCTGTGACTACATCCGAGACCGTGCCTCTGCTGTGAGGGTGTAGCCGATGAAGATTTATTTATGTCGGATGTATATTAGATACTAGATAAATTCAAGCGAAAGCGGAATCCTGAACGTGCCTTAGCTGTCAGGGTTACGCAAGTAACTTGATTTTATCATTGACGAGTTTAACCTTGGTACGTCTCCTTGTGGGCTTGCCTTAGCAGCGACAATGAGAAACGACCAGGACCTGAAACCCAGGATGTTGGCAAATTCTAAGGTCCCAATATCATAAACAAGCATGAAAATGAAGTGCGAATACAATCACGGAGTTGCGGAATACTCACATTGATCGGTTGAGCGACGCGGAGGCAACAAAAATGGATTTTCTTCATCCCTTCACTGCTCGGCAGTGAGCAGTCCAAGCTCACTGGTTTCGACCTTTGGAGCTCATTCGTCAAACTCCGAGCTTCGTCGAACGGTTCCCGGCTCATGGGTGGACTTCCCTATCACATTTGCATGTCTCGTAAGTGTGCTAGCACTTGATGTTTTGCCACAAACACCACTCTAGGCTTCCCCTAGCTCTCGGTTTTTGTCAAAATAGTGAGCATTTTTTGCCCCTTGGGCGTGTAGAAGAGGGAGATAGAAGAAAGAGAGAATAATGTGTTGTGTTCCAAATTTGTGTATTATATACACACATTTGAATTTCAAATGAATTTCATTTGAATTTGGCTTACAAAATTCAACAATTAAAGCCACACCAACTCACATCCATCAAGTGGTCATGTCACATCACTCAAAGTGACTTGTGATTTGACGCTTAATGCGACTAGCGATTTGACTCTTGATTTGACGTGCCGCACTCGAATTCGAAATGCGAATGCGCTCGTAAATAATCTCGGGCTCGGGTTCGCTAATTCCAAATTAACGAATTTTCCGTTGCGTCGTAATTAAATGATTACGCCTAGCGAAATCACTATTCACGTCGCTAACGAATTAATTCTAAATTAATTCGTTTGCCCGAATTAAAATCTAATTTTAATTCCGCGTCGAAATCCAATTTCGTTTAATATATCGAATATATTAATTTCCCGATTAATTCCAAATTAATCGTTATCTCTCTTTTATTGATATTTTATCCCAGATAAAATATCTCGGTAATTAATCCCAGATTAATTTTCTCTCTCTTCTAATTAATCCCAAATTAATTTAGAGTGCCAGTTATACGTCATCGGTGAATCTTTGGGAAGCGACCCATGAGATCCCCGGATATGTTAGCAGTAAATTCGGTCGTCGGACTATCCGAACACGTAAGTACCTCGTACTACGTTTATACCGATTTACAAGACAAGGTTGGCCTCTAGCAAAGCGCCATGCCTCCCAATTGTCCTGAAATATCCTTACAGGAATAAAGGATCTGTATCAGGCATAGTATACGTAGTATTGCGTATTTCTGTCCAGTATCGGATGATCACGTGCTAGGCCTAGGGCTGGAAATGTGTCTGCCCCGTACGAAGCACATGTCGGATGTCTGGTGACTAGTCTCTATAATCGGATATACATGACCTAGTCATAATATCCCGATAGCTGCGCAGCATTTAAGAGAACCAGTCCCGTATCCTGCGTGACCATCATCTCCATATGACTGGAGTGACACTTCCATATTGACATCACACCCAACACACTACGATTCTCAATATACCCAGAATTGGCGTACACAGAACCTGTTAAAGCCCTGGACGACCGCAACCAAAGTATATTGATTGTCGTAAGTATTAGCGGTGCAAGTCTCAGGTTAAGACCAAATACACCTACCCTGATTGCAGACTCCCATAGACACATAGTCATACTACCAATGAGATTCCGCAGGGTCTATCCAGAGCGAAGCTGTTTCCCGTACCATCGGTAAAACACAACCTCCTATTACACTTGCATGAGTATCCTATACCCAAATATATGAGAACTATGCCATTGTGCCCTCACAACGCGCACAAGTGTAATACTAGTCTTTTACGTATTTATCGATGTCCAATCTCGATAATACTCTGACTATGGATATTTAATGATTTATCCTTCGTGGACTGATACTGTCTCATATCATTCTCAGTCCAGGAACAAATCATAGGGACCTCATATCATTTATATATCTAGGTGATCTAATCACAAATGATAAGAGTGCAATCTCCTTTGTCACATAGTTAATTTGTACAACAACACCATGATCTGTACAAATAGTGACGCTATGGGACATAATTGTCTAACAATCTCCCACTTGGCCTATAGCCAGTCACTCGTGTGTATTACAACCGAACTATGTACGGTTGGCTCAAATTACTGAGAAAAGACTTTCGTCAGCGGATTTGCATGATTATCGTCTGATGCGATTTATTCGATCATCACATCGCCACGATGTATGATCCGAACGAATCAGATGAATATCGAAGTATATATCTGGATCGTTGATGAGACCATTAATTCTTTAGCCTGTGCTGACGCCTAGCTTAGCAGCTAACAGAATTATATCTAATCTAATTAGATTTTTTACCGACCCAAATGGCTTCTATTGATGCCTCAGCTGCAGCAATAACCCGCATTTGTTGTTTATTCGGTAACAGTATCTTGCTTGGAAGATTTCCAGCTCACTGTTCCGTTATTCAAACTGTATAGTACCGTTTGCGACTTTTAGTCATCTTTATCGGTTTAGGAAACTTGCAGCAGTGATCACAGTCACTTCAAGTTCTCATTCTCCATAGACTAAGACAACATCCTTAGTTCTCTAAGATACTAACAGATGTTCTTAACATCAATCCAGTGACTATCACTTGGATTGGCCTGTTTGTGAATCCATATGCTCAAAGCGTATGAGACACCAGGTCGCGTACATTTTTCAATGTACGATTTCTCGGAGAGTTTTCTCGAAAGCCAAGCTTTCACCGATTATTATTATGGGAATATCATTTCCAAGAAATGACATATTATCATTATTTATAGGACAACCACTGTCAGTGCGCTCCCACTAACCCTCTTATATACACAAGAATTATTTCGTTTTGAATTAAATCATAATTCATTATGATTACATCAAAAACGATAATTCCAAGAACCTATGTCTGCTTCAATCCAAACATGGATCGAATAACCTGCAAACCTTGTTTGATAGTTTTGGTACAATAAAACCGAAAGGATGTTTGAACATCCTCCAAAAGGTTTCATTTTCAGGAAAGCGATTTTCCCGTTAAGCTGACATATTTCATAAATGAAACATGCAGTTTTAGCAAGCATTATCCAAATGGATTTACCGTGGCAACAGATAAAAGGTTGAATCGTAATCAACACAATGTTGATAACGATACATTTCCGCTAAAAGCCTAACTTTATACGTTGGTATGTTGCCATCCATGTATGTCTTCCTAGAAGACATATAAAGTACCAATTGGCACAATGCCTTGCGGTACGTCAACTAGTATCCAAATTTGTTGATATACATGGAATCCATTTCGGACTCATGGCACTATGCCATGATAGGGAGTCGATACCTTGTATCACTTCCTCATACATAGTCAGTTGGTATACCTCAAAAGATAGACATCTTTATGAGGTGAGATCAGAAACCCATACCCCAAGTTGTTTTCTGACTCTCTCTGACATACGTGGTTCTTGTGTATTCGAAGATTATTGGAATAGTTTCATCATTGATGAACTATTTGTGTTCCATTAAGGAATGGGTGCCTTGAATAGTATCACTACGATTTTCATCGAGTTTTACTATCCTCCCACTTACCACTGTATATCGGTATTCCTCTTAGGAAAACCGCATGGCGAGCAACAATCTAATTGTTCTTTAGTGAGTTGTATAAGTACTATACTTATGGTATCCCTAGGATAACCTACAATTGACACTTATCTAATTTGGGTTCTAGTTTGGTAGCATCCAAACATATGCCTAGCATACCCAAATTATCAGGAATGTGAAACCCGGTTTCTTTCCTGTTCATATCTAATATGATATTTGTTTAACACATTTTAATGGAACCTTATTCTAATTAAGTTCTGCAATGTTTATGCTTATCCATTGAAGAAAATGGTAGCTCAGAGCGACTCATGATTATCCTTATCATGTCCAACAAAATTCGGTTACTCAGTTCGGACACACCGTCAAACTGACGTGTTCCGGGAGGAGTCATTATTTGAAAGAATACTTTACTCTTTCATGTATATTAGAAACTTATTGCCTAAGTATTTTCCATTACGGTCTTACCGTGACGGTATAATACTATAGCCGATCTGTTTGTCTATTTCGTGTCGAAACTGTAAAAGTTTTCGATTTGTGTTCTTCAAAAGAAATACATAACCATAACGCGATGCTACATCCGTATAGGTCACGAAATATTCATATCCACATCTAGCCTAGCTAGACATGGGCCCACTTGTTTCACTATGAACTAGGGCTAACAGATCGGTGGCATTTACACTTTTACCAAGTAAATAGTGTTTTAGGCACTTTGCCCAATTAACTAGATTCGTAGACTTTATTTGAATGAAATCAAATCAGTCATACCCACTCTTCGAAAGTGTGGATATACGAGTCTTGTTTAATTGTGTCCCAGACAACAATGCCACAATTAAGTTTCAACTGAACAAATCAGTTTGAGCTATTTGTTTGTCATAATATGTATGAGATTTATTTATATTCAAAATATAAATTATGTTATTCACATCTAATGTGTTTATCTCAATATCATCTTTATATAATAAAACACTTTAGCGTTCCAGAATATAAAGGTTCACCCGCAGCGGGTCAAACACTGATATAGAGATAATGTTTCTAGTCAAACTAGTTACATTATAACAATTTCCTAATTCAAGTACGTACCCGAAGGTAGTTCCTAAACTTAGGTATCTACGGTCAAAACAGCGACTTTCGTCCCGTTTCCGATTCACAGATTAATCTCGATTGAAGTCAGTATCCTGTTCAAAACAGATTCTGAACATCAATACATATATTTATGTATCACTTTTAGTGTTTAAAATCCAGTTTTAATACTAGTAGTGAACATATTTATGACAATCATATTTAAAGCCGGAGCCTTGCACCGTCTTTAATTCCTTCATGTCTGCTTTGTCCAAACGGCAGTCACGCTTCCGTGATCCCGTTTGCCACATTTAGGCAGACATTTTGGGATATGTCATTTATCTTCCTAGAAGATTATAATGATTTTGCCTTTGCCAGTTTCAACACTCCAGAAGCCTTTGCCTAAGCCTTGGCCTTCTAGAATATCGAAGTAAAGTTCGCCTTGCGCTACTTGCCTTATTGCAAATTTTGACTTTATCTCATTGAGAATAGTCATTAACTCTCCAAGAGTTATTATTGCAATTTTAGTACTTCTAAAACCTAAGTATAGATTTTATGAAGATCCTTCAATTTCAGTATCATACTTTAAGGATCCAATCCTTAGTTCTGATTCAGAAATTAAGGATTTTACTGCGACAAGCTTAATGGTAAGCACTAAAGTTATCATCACATAATCTTCCAAAGATTATGCTCGACTATTTGCTTAACTCCGGGCTTAGGCCAAATATGTTATTTTATCAAATAAAGTAACTTATTTATTTTTCCAGGACCATCCTGAAATTGTTCCCAATTTGAAAATTAAACCATTTAAATACATTTTCCCTAGGATTATGTTTTAAATGTCAATCTTTCATTTTATCTTGATTTTAATAGTCCAACTATTTAATCAACGATTTCGGTACTATTAATTATAATGATTATTATAGTCCAACTATACAATCAACTATTATTTAAATTAATTAACCTCAATTATATTGATTACTATAGTCCAACTATAAAATCAACTATTAATTGAAATCAATTAATTCAAATATATTGATTACTATAATCCAATTATATAATCAAATATAATACAGTCCAACTGTTTATTAAAACAACGATTTAAATATTAGTCCAACAAACATTTAATTTATTTAACGAATGATATTTATTTGAGCGCGTATGACAAGTAATTAAACGAATATTGCAAATTCAATTCTTGCCTCCCACTGTTTTTCGGCGAGCCTCTAACCCTCTGTCGAGTACTCGGGAAACCGTGTTTCCTAGTGGGCTAGGATCCCGTTAAATATCACACAATCTTGACTTTGGCCAACAAATTGTATGATAATTAACTAGGTAGATTTCTAAGATCGATTGGATCCAATCCAATTCCTAGATCCGGTAGGGGGACATCCAAGTCCGAAACATATATCTTATATATGCCAATACATCCAATGTATTACCTAGCCTTTTTCCTCTGAATCAACTAAGCCTTGGCTTTGGCACAATAAACTTAGTGATCCCAGTCAAGCACGACCCATTGACCATGGAAAGCTTCGTAATCAATGTTGATGGACAAGAAGTGGTCTTGACTTTGGCCAACAAACCACAACTTGGACATGAAACCAATATGGAACAAAGCCTTCGTGATTCAAACACATCCTCGACGGACAAAGGCCTTGACTTTGGCCAACAAACCAATGCCGTCTCAGATCTTGAGTGAGAATCACTCAATGGAAGGAAATACGCTTAATATTTTGCGAGGGTTTTTCGAGTGCAAATTGGCAACCAATTTATTATCTTTGTTAAGGTCTCATCATCATACACCCTTAAACATGCATTCTAAACACATAATAAAGCGCACATGAATAAATAATAATGATATGCGGATGTATATTTTACACATTGATCCTAGATCAAATCTCTCCCTTTCTCTCTCCCGCTAGCACAAATATTTCTTCTACCCGTTACACTACACTTCTAAAGAAACCTCATTTACATTGAGGGGAATAGGTGAGAAGAGAATACGAAGAAATGAGAGGTAATAAGGCTGGACACGCAGGTCCAATTAATAAATCAAATTTATTACAATAATTTCTAAAATTGTCCCACCCATCTAATATCCATCCGATATACATTATTCATGCATCGCAACCATGTATTCACACAAGCATGTTATCAATCAATCTAATCAAATTAATTAATCTGATAATTAGTGATCATCCAATGTTCAAACAACGATTTGATTTTTCTCGAGTCAAACTCGTTTTGCGAATAAGTACTCAAAGTACGAATTCTTGAATTAAATTAAACTACATCATTAAATCCAATTTAATATGCATTCAATTATGTTCTCTATTTAATTCCAAATTAAATACTACACTTTAATAATAAACCTTTTACGACTTAAATTTCAAATTTAATCGTTACGGGTCTCAAAGCCCGATTAACGTCCAACGTCAATTTAATTAAAGTCCAATGGGCTTTTAATTAATTTCTCAAGGCGTGGACTTTTGTTCAACTCGGGTCAAACCGAATAACCAAAATCCAATCCGGGAGTTACCCAATAAGCCCAGAAATCAATCTTGGCCCATTAGGCCCAATTAAACTTTAAAGGTCCATTAAGTCGCATTTGGGCTTTATGGATGCGGTTTTGGGCATAATTGGATCCAACCAATTTTGCCTAAACCCAACTTTGTACAACAAAGCCCAATAAGCCCATTTACAACTTTAAAGCCCAAATCCAATTTTAAGGCCCAATAATTAAATTCCAAAAATCCAATTTTCCCAATTTAATTACCAAAGTGTATAACATGATTAATTACCCAAATTAACATTTTTAAAACATCAATTAACACAAATAATCATGCTCATTAATATTAAAATCAAACCCAATACATGCTTCCAAAGTCTCGGCCAAGGAGGGGATTTTATATCCGATTTGGTTTCAATCCAATTAATCCCACAATCGACATTAAATCAACATCCTAATTGATTCTAACTCATCCAATGAATTAAAAAATAAAATTCCAAGACATTAAGGGCACTCTAAGATTCGGCCAAGCCATCCAAATTTGGGGAAAAATTGATCCAATCCAATTTCATGAAATTGATCCAATCAAACTTCAATTCAACATGTTTTAAGCATACTCATTCATCCAATTTCACAAAATCATACTTAAATACAAATTACCCAAATTTTAAGCCATAACCAATTTCATGCTCATCCTTAAGCTCTGATACCATTGTTGGCAAATTCTAAGGTCCCAAGATCATAAACAAGCATGAAAATGAAGTGCGAATACAATCACAGAGTTGCGGAATACTCACATCGATCGGTTGAGCGATGCGAAGACAACAAAAATGGATTTTTTTCCTCCCTTCACTGCTCGGCAGCGAGCAGTCCAAGTTCACTGGTTTCGGCCTTTGGAGCTCCTTCGTCAAGCTCCGAGCTTCGTCGAACGGTTCTCGGCTCATGGGTGGACTTCCCTATCACCTTCGCATGTCTCGTAAGTGTGCTAGCACTTGATGTTTTTCCACAAAACACCACTCTAGGCTTCCCCTAGCTCTCGGTTTTTGTCAAAACAGTGAGCATTTTTGGCCCCTTGGGCGTGTAGAAGAGGGAGATGAGAGAAAGAGAGAATAATGTGTTGTGTTCCAAATTTGTGTATTATATACACACATTTGAATTTAAAATGAATTTCATTTGAATTTGGCTTTACAAAAGTCAAACAATTAAAGCCACACCAACTCACATCCATCAAGTGGTCATGTCACATCACTCAAAGTGACTTGTGATTTGACGCTTGATGCGACTAGCGATTTGACTCTTGATTTGATGTGCCGCACTCGAATTCGAAATGCGAATGCACTCGTAAATAATCTCGGGCTCGGGTTCGCTAATTCCAAATTAACGAATTTTCCGTTGCGTCGAAATTAAATGATTACGCCTAGCAAAATCACTATTCACGTCGCTAACGAATTAATTCTAAATTAATTCATTCGCCCGAATTAAAATCTAATTTTAATTCCGCGTCGAAATCCAATTTCGTTTAATATATCGAATATATTAATTTCCCGATTAATTCCAAATTAATCGTTATCTCTCTTTTATTGATATTTTATCCCAGATAAAATATCTCGGTAATTAATCCCAGATTAATTTTCTCTCTCTTCTAATTAATCCCAGATTAATTTAGAGTGCGAGTTATACGTCATCGGTGAATCTTAGGGAAGCGACCCATGAGATCCCCGGATATGTTGGCAGTAAATTCGGTCGTCGGACTATCCGAACACGTAAGTACCTTGTACTAAGTTTATACCGATTTACAGGACAAGGTTGGCCTCTAGCAAAGCGCCATGCCTCCCAATTCTCCGGAAATATCCTTATAGGAATAAAGGATCTGTATCAGGCGTAGTATACGTAGTATTGCGTATTTCTGTCCAATATCGGATGATCACGTGCTAGGCCTGGGGCTGGAAATGTGTCTGCCCCGTACGAATCACATGTCAGATGTCTGGTGACTAGTCTCTATAATCGAATATACATGACCTAGTCATAATATCCCGATAGCTGCGCAATATTTAAGAGAACCAGTCCCGTATCCTACGTGACCATCATCTCCATATGACTGGAGTGACACTTCCATCTTGACATCACACCCAACACACTACGATTCTCAATATACCCAGAATTGGCGTACACAGAATCTGTTAAAGCCCTGGAAGACCGCAACCAAAGTATATTGATTGTCGTAAGTATTAGCGGTGCAAGTCTCAGGTTAAGACCAAATACACCTACCCTGATTGCAGACTCCCATAGACACATAGTCATACTACCAATGGGATTCCGCGGGGTCTATCCAGAGCGAAGCTGTTTCCCGTACCATCGGTAAAACACAACCTCATATTACACTTGCATGAGTATCCTATACCCAAATATATGAGAACTATGCCGTTGTGCCCTCACAACGCGCACAAGTGTAATACTAGTCTTTTACGTATTTATCGATGTCCAATCTCAATAATACTCTGACTAGGGATATTTAATGATTTATCTTTCGTGGACTGATACTGTCTCATATCATTCTCAGTCCAGGAACAAATCATAGGGACCTCCTATCATTTATATATCTAGGTGATCTAATCACAAATGATAAGAGTGCAATCTCCTTTGTCACATAGTTAATTTGTACAACAACACCATGATCTGTACAAATAGTGACGCTATGGGACATAATTGTCCAACACATGAGTCATTAGTGAATGATTGACAAATGAGTTGTCTACCTGATGAATATACGTAGGCGAGACCTTGCCTCTGCTGTGAGCTGAAATATATTCACGGGATCCACTTTTCACTATTTGTATTTAATTTAATTATTAAATCTTTGTATTCTGTTTGGGGATTACAGTATTACATGATTTAGTGGGAGGGGCATTTTTAGATTAAAAATACATGATCTAGTTTATGCTTTTGATATTATATGAAACTGCATATTTCTGCTAACCGTTTTTTCGTGATCTATATGATAGATTTATGATGGCGGCACCATCCACTAATCAGTTTGCGCGTATGTTTGATGCGAACAAACTTAAATGCGCTGAGAACTTCGCTGATTGGGACTTGGATTTGAGGATTGTCCTCGATTATGAGAAGTTGGGATATATTCTTGAGGGTCCGTTGCCCCTTGCTGTGGGTGCAGATGCTACACCGGAGGAACTCCAAGTTTTTGAATCTTGGAAGAATGATGATTTAAAAGTTAAATCATACATCCTTAGTTCACTATCTCCGGGACACAAGAAACAATACTATGGCATGACAGATGCGTATAGTATGATCACTCGATTAAGATAATCGTTTGAGAACCAAGAGCAAGTTGTTGTTCACAAAGTCGCAATGGAACTGTTCCATGCGCGGTTGGATGAGGGGCAAGCTATTAGCCCGTATGTTCTCCAAATGATCGATTTGATCGATCAATTGAGGCAACATTATCTCATTCTTAATGACATTCTCGGTAGGAGTGTCATTCTTGGTTCGCTCCCAGCTTCTTATCGCCAGTTCGTGATGTACTTCAACATGAACGGGACTATCTGTACCTACCATGAGTTACATAGGATGTTGCTCACGGTGGAGGAGGACCTCAAGAAGGGAGTACCGACTCGCCCTCCCAGACCTACTTCTCTTTCTGCTTCTTCCCAGGCCTGGCCAAAGGGTAAGAAGAAGAAAGGGAAGAAGAAGGGTTTCGGTCCTCAACCACAGGCAAAGATAACAAAGCCCAAAAGGGCTTCCGAAGACAAATGCCATCATTGCAGCAGGGTCGGGCACTGGAAAAGGAACTGTCCTAACTACATCGCCCAACTGAGGAGGGAGAGAGCATCAACATCAGGTACATTTATTTTTCCAGTTATTGATATATCTTTGGCTTGTGAAGCCGTTTCATCCACCTGGATTTTAGATTCTGCTTGTCCCATTCACATTTGTAATTCGTTGCAGGTGCTGAAGGAAAGTAGAAGCCTGAAGCTTGGAGAGATGTAGTTGCGATTTGGGAGTGGAGACTCACTGGATGCAGTTGCTGTGGGAGTATGCGAGATCTCATTGCAGAATGGGACACTTTTGTTAAATGACTGTCATTTTGTACCTGGATGTGTAGCTAATATTATATCTCTTTTTGTATTAGATACATATGGTTATCGTATTAATATTAAGAACTGTTATTTGTATTTATATGATAAAAGTAATATTCAGATCCTTTGTTGTCTAAACCAGCATGGTCATTATACATTGCAAACTTCAAAAGATATTTTAAATACTGGAGTTAATAAACGTATTTTACCTGTAATTAATAATACTGAACTTTGGCACATGCGACTAGGTCATATAGGCGTTAAACGCCTTACTCAATTGGTTAGGAATGACTTGATACCAGATCTCACCATTGAATCCTATCCAACTTGTGAATCGTGTATTCAGGGTAAGATGACCAAAGCCCCATTTTCTGGTGTTGGACACCGCGCCACTAACTTACTGGAGCTCGTACATTCTGATGTATGTGGTCCACTAAGTCAAACTGCTCACAGTGGTTATTCGTACTTTGTTACCTTTACCGATGATTTGTCACGGTACAGATATGTCTATTTGATGCGACATAAATCGGAGACCTTTGAAAAGTTCAAAGATTTCCGAAATGAAGTAGAAAAACAAACTGGTCAATATATTAAATGCCTTCGATCTGATCGAGGCGGTGAATATATGAGTGGTGAGTTCATGGATTATATGAAGGAGAATGGGATTCTCGCTCAATATACTCCTCCAGGTACTCCACAGCACAATGGAGTGTCTGAGAGGAGAAATCAGACTTTATTGGATATGGTCCGATCTATGTTGAGTTTCACATATTTGCCCTATTACTTGTGGGGCTACTCTCTTTTAACAGCTGCACATCTTTTGAATAAGATTCCTTCAAAAGCTGTTCCTACGACACCGTATCAGATATGGTTCGGTAGGAGACCAAATCTTAATTATATTAAGGTTTGGGTTGTCCTGCATATGTCAGGGTGACTCAGCAAGATAAGCTTTCGCCTCGAGGGCAAAAGTTTAGGTTTGTCGGATATCCTTCGAATACGAGGGGATATCTGTTCTATGATACCGAGCATCGAAACGTGTTCGTAGCTAGCTTCGCAAAATTTCTAGAAGTAGAATTTTTGTCAGAATGAGGTAATCATAGACATGTTGAGCTTGATGAAGTCCAACCTGAAAACAACGAACCAACGGAGGAACATGAAGTTCAAGTAGATGAAGGACCTTCAACAAAAACACTCCGTAGGTCAGAAATGGTATCTAGACCTCCTGAACGCTTGTATTTGATACAAGAAAAGAGTCTGGATGTTCTCTTAGTAGAAGAGACTGATCCTTTCACCTATAGAGAATCGATGTTAGACATCGACTCCGTGAAATGGCAAAGTGTCATGAAATCCGAGTTAGACTCAATGCATGAGAATCAAGTTTGGGACTTGGTTCCGCTTCCCGAAGGAATTGTTCCTATTGGTTGTAAATGGGTTTATAAGAGGAAGCGCGGGCCTGACGGTAAGGTTGAAACTTACAAGGCCCGACTGGTAGCAAAAGGTTACACGCAGCGACCTGGCGTCGACTACGATGAAACTTTTTCACCAGTAGCAATGCTTAAGTCTATTCGGATTTTGCTTTCTATAGCTGCGTATCATGACTACGAGATTTGGCAAATGGATGTCAAAACGGCTTTCTAAATGGATTTCTTGATGAAGAAATCTATATGGAACAACCGGAAGGTTTTGTGTCCAGCCAAAACTCTTGCATGGTGTGTAAGCTTAAGAAGTCCATTTATGGACTTAAACAAGCTTCACAAAGTTGGAATCTTCGATTCGACGAGATTATTAGATCATCTGGTTTTCTCAAGAATTCGGAAGAATCCTGTGTGTATCAGAAGGCCAGTGGGAGCATGGTCGTATTTTTAGTCCTATATGTTGATGACATCCTAATCATTGGGAATGATTTAGGTATGTTACAAAGCGTCAAAGCGTACCTCTGTAAGAATTTCTCCATGAAGGACCTGGGAGAAGCTTCCTATGTTTTAGGGATAAAACTCTATAGAGATAGACAAAGGAGGTTGATTGGGTTATCCCAATCAACGTACATAGATAAGATCTTGGAACGGTATAATTTTGGTAACGGTAAGATAACAAACATACCGTTCAGACATGGGATTCATCTTTCTAAGAAGATGAGAAGGTTAGAATGTCTAACCAACCTTATGCTTCGTGTTTGGGTAGCATAATATATGCCATATTATGTACGAGGCCTGATATCAGTTTCGCTGTTAGCATAACTAGTAGATATCAGTCCAATCCAGGTAATGACCATTGGATGGCCATTAAACATATCCTCAAGTATCTTAAAGGTACTAAGGATAAGTTAATAATTTATGGAGGAAACGAACTGCAAGTTAACGGGTATACGGATTTCGATTTCCAATCGGATCCCGATGATAGAAAGTCTACATCTGGATTCGTATTTACCCTTAACGGAGGTGCAGTTTGTTGGAAGAGTTCCAAACAAGGATCGACAGCAGATTCCACCACTGAGGCGAAATATATTGCAGCTTCTGAAGTTGCAAAAGAGGCTGTGCGGATAAAGAACTTTATCACAGAATTGGGAGTTATCCCAAGTATCGAGAATGCGATTCCATTATACTGTGATAATACTGGAGCCATTGCGCAAGCAAAGGAACCGAGGGCGCATCAGAAGTCGAAGCATGTGGAATGCAAGTACCACATCATTCGAGAGATTGTGTCGCGATGGGATATTGTCGTGTGCAAGGTACTGAGTGAAGATAATGTAGCAGACCCGCTGACGAAGGCCATACCTCCGAAGTTGTTTGATAAACACGTGGAGTCGATGGGTATTAGATACAATCTTTATTGGCACTAGAGCAAGTGAGAGTTTTTGTTGGGGTTGGTGCTCATAGCTCCAATTCCCGATTGTATTTCTTTATGAATACTTTTGTATAACATTATTATTCTGAATAATATATGCAGTTTCTATAATATAATGTATCTTTTAATATGGTAAAGACGTAATGACCTTAGAATGACTAGTCATGGTGCAGTTGCAAAAGCGTCGCAACTGACATTGAGTTGTATCATGACGTTGTCATTCTCAGACAATTCCTGGTCAAGATTTACACTACTTGGTCAGTATAGTAAACCCATTGAGACCGGTACATGTCGTATACTGGAATATATGATTCCAATGGTTTCTCAATGAACCATAAGTCTTGGAGACTAGTATAGACATGTAGGTATTTATAGCGGATAAACACTGAACGACTCACCGAAGATTCTTAATGGATGGTACACCAACGTCAATAAGAATCTTGTTGGGTTGAGTAACACTTGTGATTATTAGACTTGAGATGCCACTGTGGGCACATGAGACATCTTCTACATTTAGATGGCAGTCACGTCACCGATCTATTAAGATCAGACCTCCGCCTGTTCGTTGGGTGTAGACAGATCCTCAGGGTGTCCTGTGTGTATCAAGATGGGATCCATCAGTTCTGTGTAACGGAGCATAGATAGTCCATATGATTAGCAATAAGATAAAATCCATGGGCCCGTGGTACAATTTAGAAGTTAGTTCTAAATGTTCTTTTTGAGATTGCTAATAGAATAGTCGACTGGATAATCCCCATAGAGATTTGACGTTTACATCTATATCTCTGGGATATATCCGGATACTTGTGACGGAGGAATTATACATTTGCCATGACCTTGACCTGTATGATTCAGCGAGTTTATCCGTGGTCGTCATAATTTACGGGTGGATAAATTATGGACACGAAATTGGATTTCGTGACGGATATGCCTGAATCTAGAGAGTCTCACTAATGAAATATACTCGTAGAGCACTAGGGCAACTTATATAAATAATATTGATTTTTTATAAAGTCGTTTAAAGGTTAAACGCAAAATACATGTGATGAGACCCGATAGTCATTTCCTTAATTTTTGTGTATTTGCATTTAATACTTGATTAATTCAAATACACATTAATTAATTGTCAAAATGAGATTTTTGACTAATATCATAAATGAATATATGTATTTAATATTTAATGTAAATATTATACATATATTTAATATATTTGTATTTAATTAATTAATTGATTAATTAATTGTTAAATGATTAAATTAATTAAAGTATAGATATTTTAAAGTTATGATATTTGTTTTAATGGCTAAGTTGAAATTGTTGACTTGGTTGAAAATATCATTAAAGTGTAATGATCATTTTAAGAAGTTGCAAATTGAAATTCAAATGAAATGAAAAACAAAATATCTTGTAAATTACCTTAGCAATTTTCGGCCAAGGGCAAAAATGCACAAGTATATATTGTTTTGTTTCATTTAGGGTTTAATAACTTTTTCACACTTTACCTAAAACTCCATTGAAGGAAGACATAGAAGCTTGAGAGAAAGAAAAGCAAAAACAAGGAAAAACTTGGAATTTAGTAAGTATTTCCAACTTGCCATTAGAGAGAAAAATGTTCCTCTTGGTGTGGTCTTCATCTTGTGATGTTCTTATGTTTTTCTTATTCTTTATTCTATGTGTTTTTGGAGAATGGAAGTTTTTGGAGAGGGTTGAGCATGTATAAAGATCATATAATGTTACTAATGAGTTAATAAGCATTCTATTGATGGTTTAAGAAACTAGTTGTCATTCTAGAGTTATTGACCCACTCTTAAATGACCTAGAATTGTTCTTATAGTTGTTTCATTGTGGTGAGGCTTGATTGTTATGGTGTTTTAGAAACTTGATTTAAGTGTTGGTTTCAAGTTTCTGACCTTGTACCACCTTTTGGCTTTTCATTTATGTTGAGTATTTGGATTTGTATATGATGCATGTAAAATACTCGTCTGTTTGACCCTGGTCGGACATGATGTGGTCGGACCTCGTCTGGTCGGACCTCGTCTGGTCGGACATAGTCTGGTCGGACCTCGTCTGGTCGTACATGGTCTGGTCGGATCATGACCACATGTGGTCGGCCATGACTTGATGTGGTCGGACAAAGGGCCTTTTGTTGTCGGATTATTACTTCATCTGATTAGATCATATACATGAGTAATTTTTGGATTTAGGTGAAATCCGAATAGATTATTCATATTAGATATTGAATAATCTACTCGGTATTTTGAAAAAGTTTTGAAATAAGATTTCAGCCCGACCCAAGTGTAGGCACTGCATTTTTTACTCATGTGAAACCCGATGAGGAGTCTTATTTGGAGACAGCTACCTTTTGAGTCACGGATGCCGCGGGAAACGGATATCGGAAGGGGGAATTCAGAATAAGCAAGCTCATTGTCTTCGTTGGTGCTGCATTCGTTACTTCGTTCGAACGGGAAACAGATTGCGGGCGTTCGTGTAGCGTTCGATGGAGCGTTCGAACGGTGTCGGTAATTCTGGTTTTGCTGCTAGCCTCACACCCAGCCCATTTAGCTCCCCAAAGCCCATAAAACACATCCCAAATTAAATAAATAAATATTAAATTAAATATTAAACATTAAATAAAATATTTAAACCATTTACCAAATTAAAATAAACAATTACCAACTTAAACTAAAATCATGCCTAAATTAAACCAATCACATACTAAACTAAAAAGAAGATATACCAAGTTAAAATCAATCAACCAATTATATTCCCAATCTAATAAGATTATTCCCAAATCTAAAATATTGTATTCCTAATCCAAGCCAATCAAATATTCAACCTTCCCTATCTAGCCAAGATTTGTCCCCCCTCAATCTTTGACTTCCCTTAACCAAACCAAATCAAATCCTTTGACTTCCCTTAACCAAACCAAATCAAATCCCTTTCCTTGTCAAGCCCAACCCTTTGCCTATAAAAAGAACCCTTCACCAACCTTCTCAGGACTAGTTTTTAGTTTGCTAGAGAGTTTTAGTCCTTAGTTGGTCCCCTAGTCCCCTAGTCCCTAACTCATACACAACACACATAAAAATTACAGGAGGAACACACCCAAGGAAACAATAAGCAAAAGATAAAGAGGAAAAGGCAGCGAAACCACAAGGAAATAATAGCAAAAGATAACGAACGAGAATAGTGAACCAGTGAACCAGGAGAGTTGCGGAGCACCCCCCATTCCGACGATCGTGTACCGTACATCCGAGAGATGATTTAAAAGGTTAGACCTGAGGGTACCTTTTCATTAGTTTATATTCGTTTTATTATTATTATTATTGCATTCTATTCGCATGAGAGTCGTTTATGGAAGCATGTTGTGGCTTGAATGAAATGGAAGAGTGTCGTCTCTTGTGGTATATAGGATGGAAACCCAGACGTAAATTCCGTAGCCGAATCCGAATGGACGGTAGTGCGGTCTGTACATGGGACACAACTCCACGTACCACTTGAGTAAACGGCACATTCTCTTGTTTTGTGTTGATTTTATGTATTTATTTTTGTCATTTAAATTCTGCATGTTGCTTATTTATGCATGACTCAATCGAGCGCATGGGCTTAGTAAGTGCGATGTGAGATCCCCTATGAGGAGAGGTTAAAGCCCTTTACCACGATGCTTTGCCGCACCGGTTGATGTGTGTTCGGTTGGATGCAAGACACGTTCAATCGGACATACTTAGGATAGTATGATTGTCTTTGTGTTTGTATGCATGATGTGATGTGACGCGCATGGGCTTAGTATGTTGGTCTAAAGGTCCTCTCTTTGAGAGATCAAGAGCCCCCATAAGGCCACCTTTACGGCAGTACTTCGCCGCACCCCCCTTTATTTTGATGTTTACGCATTTTTGCCCATTTCATGCATCAGGTCCGTGTCCGTTCGAACGCGTTCACGAACGCAATTCGAACGCGCATACATTTCGCCTTATCATGCATCAGGTCTCATTTCCGTTCGAACGCGTTAACAAACGCCATACGAACGTGAGCATTCTGTTTCATTTCCGTTCGAACGCGTTAACAAACGCCATACGAACGTGAACATTCTGTTCCATTTCCGTTCGAACGCGTTTACGAACGCTACTCGAACGCGAGCATTCTGTCTCATTTCCGTTCGAACGCGTTTACGAACGCTACACGAACGCGCACACACTGAACCAAGTCTGTCTTATCATATTCATGCATAATTGCCTCTTGGTTGATCTTTCTTGTGATATATAGCCAACTGTATTATTTGTATTCAAGCATGATTAGGTTGCTAGCATGTTATTTGGTTAATAGGTTCATGAGATTTGTATTCAAGCATGATTATGTTGTTCTTAGTTTTCCATAACATAGGATTGAAATATGTTCATGAGATTGCCATGTGACGTTGCATGTTGTGATGAACTTGTTGAGGTATGCATATGAATTTAGAAGCATGATATTCTTGGAAATAAATTTTATTTAAGCCTGGTTAAATTACTATATAAATCCTTTTTTTATTACAAGTGACATAAGTAAGGGACCATTCCGAACCCAACGGTTTGAGGTCTTCCCTTGCGAGGGGTGAGTGCGGCCTTAAATCTTTGTCCCGGTTCACACCGGGTGGCGACTCCATGTTATATAATTCTTCCCAACTAGGCCGCGAGCCTAGGAACGGCGTCGCCCAGGTCCTGTTGTCTACACCAAGTTTCCGTTGCGCCCGACCCGAATCCCTTACACTTTATTGGTTTGGGGAGGTGACATTCCCCCAGAGCCAAGTGTTTCTTCTACCTCGGGGTCGGGTTATATCCTACCAAGAGGCTTTTCATCGGCATGAGGACGAATCATTCCCCCATGGTCGGATATTTATTGGTCTGGGGAGGTGACATTCCCCCAGAGCCAAGTTTTTCTTTTACCTCGGGGCCGGGATGCGTCCCACCGAGAGGCTTTTCATTGGCATGGGGACATAGCATTCCCATATGGCCGGATATTTATTGATCTGGGGAGGTGACATTCCCACAGTACCAAGTATTTCTTCTACCTCGGCGTCGGATTATGTCCCAACGAGTGCATCATCATCGGCTTGGGGACAGAGCATTCCCCTCATGGTCGGGTTTGAGTTAGTATGGATCAGGACCTCTTCTTACATCCAGGTTCGAAGGAACCAGTTAGCAAGTTAAAATTTGGAATCATGCTGAGTATAGGAGACATGAAATGAAGTTTTCAGAGATAAGCATCAGAAGAGGAAATTGGGCAGCATGTTTATCTTGATCTGGTCCGGGAGGCATGATTTCTGATATAGGCTCGACAGAAGGGATGTCAATTTCGATCTAGACGACATGAGGAGCTCCGTCTTTTGTTGGGACGACTACCAGAAGGGTAAATGGGGAATTTACTTAATGTCAGAGAATCATTTGGATGGGCATCAGAATCCTCTGTGATCGAGCAGATAAAGATGGCAAGGGAAAACCTGATTGGTAGCAGAGGCAAGTTTTATCTGTGTTTCCTGGAGAGACCATCAACAGCTTGATCAGCACATCATCTTTTTTATAGTTCCCGGCATCAACTCGCTAACAAGTTGATTACGAGAACTAAGGACATATGTTGATAAGTATTTTTTACAGTACAGTAAGCGCAAAGATGTAATTTCTCCTTTTGGAAGGACAAATGTTTGAGTATGGGTTATTCCTCGGCCAGAAAGAGAGTCACACAGTATGGTACAGATTCAGAGACCGACCATATTGGAGTAGAGACCGGTCACAAAAGATGGGTCAGACAGTTCAAACTGACCACATCAGGAGCCCGGTAGCTCAGTTCAGTTCTGTTTCACCTTCAGTACCACAGAAAATGAGCTCGAACATTTTGGGTCGGGTCGAGATCAGTTTGGTAGTCCTATTAACCATTCGGCCGAACATCTGGAGACATATGTGTGATCAGGACATCTCTGATATGTGTTACTGTTCGAAAGATTTACAGGCTGGATCCAGTATATTGCGTGTGGCAGAAGATAAACAGAGTGATGGATAGACCGTCAGGCGGCAGAGAGCTCGTCAATTAGCCGGAAATATGCGTGATTGACGTCATAAAGATATGAGAATAATGTTGTAATGCTCTTAGTATATAAAAGGAGGGTAGCTTCATTTGTATAGGTTGGAAAATTCTTATTCAAGCATTACTTGTAAAAATAAAAGAGATCAAACGGTTCGATTTTCTTCAGACCAGCCCACAAACAGGTCGGTCGAGCTCGCTTTGGTAATAAAAGCAACACCCCACTTTGTGCCTGTGGACGTAGGTGGACTTGCTCTGCCGAACTACGTTAAAACCCTCTTGTCGATCTGTGTGTTTATTTTGCCTTCTGCTAAGTTTGCTTTTGGTCCCCCATAACCAAACAAGTTCAAAGTTGAGGGAAAATTATTTCGGGGGAGTTATCTCGAAACTGTCCTTGTGACGAAAATCAGCCGTGAACAAAACTCAAACTAGTCAAAAAAGGACTGAGAGGGGATAAAAATTTTTAAAAAAAAATTGATTAAATGTTCTTAAACCTGTATTTATTAGTTAGTAGTAGAAAAGTTGACTTTTAGTACCTTTTTGGTATGACTTCTAGTAGAGTACTAGAGGTAAAATAATTTTTTTTTAATTCTAAAAATTCTTTTCAAAATTTTTGATGTTAAATGATTGCATTTTGAGTAGAGTTTTTGAGAATTAAAAAAACTATTTTGCATTTACTATTAAAAGCTTAAATTTGGGCTTTTGGGAGTATAGTTTGAATTTTTTTTTTAATAATAAATTATCGATAATACCCTTATTTAATTTAATAATATTATTTAATTTTTGTAATAACACATCTTAAAAAAAACTTATCCAATAAAGTAATTTTATATTTTAAAAAAAGCTTTCACACACAACTAAACACCTAAATTTTTTTTTTTGTCAAAAACTCTATTTCTAAAAGCTCTACTAATAAAAGCTTTATTTGAAAAGTTATACTAAAATGACCCTTATTAATTCACTAAAAATATAAAATATATTAAAAATTAGTTTTCTAAAAAATTTGAAATAAGTTAGACTAAATTTTAAGGCTAGACAACATGTATGGATGGTTTTCAACATCACCTTTGCTCAAAACTCATCGAAAATAAAAAAATAATAATTTTTTTTTCAGTTCAGTCTAGTGTCAGCAAAATTTCCTCCTCACCTCAGTGAGCATAATTCGAACAACAAATTTTATATTTTCATCAAAAAGATTTTACTAACTGAACCAATTATGATCTACAAATAAAAATGAAATTTTCTTTTGTACTTCAAACAAGAAAAAATTCTTTTGGATCTATATACAGATACAAAAAGTGAACAAGAGAGAGATTTGTTTTTATTTATTATCAAAATTATGAAACAAAATTTTAAGTTAAAATAATCTTGATCATTTATTGGATTTTTGAGTTAGTGTGAAGTTTCATCTTAACAGTTTATGATATTTTTAATATCGATCGCCTACTGGATAATAAATTAACTAGAATTTATATAAGATTTCTTGATTAAAAAGAGTTATATTATCCTGAGTTTGATTTCAATTTCCCCCAAAATTCGAAACATGAACAACTAAAAAAATCATAGATATTATTTATTTCATTATTTTCTAACCAAGAAGAAGAAGCTATAAATAATGCACACAAAAGCTGTGTACCTTTATTTCATTTAAATTACAAAGCCAACATATATAAAAAGAAAGCTTGAAACATGAAAGGTCTAGTAACATTTTCTTACAAAGTAGCCAAATTTATCAACAAGGCCATCCAAGAAATGACAGTACTTGTACCTCCATCTTCTGTTGATAAGTAAAGAGCCTATGAAACCCCAAAATCCTACCACAAATCCCAGTGCCATGCTTGCATACAATAACCAGTCCACTTCTTCTTCATCTTCATCTTCATCTTCATTTCCATTTTCATTTTGATATTGAGGTACAGAAGAACTCTTCTCAGTACAATTAGGAAGTGGAGCTCCACAGAGATCATTGCCGGCAAAACAGGACGTATCAAAGCTTTGTAATTGAGTGCTTAAAGGAATTTCCCCCGTCAAGTTATTGTTGGATAGGTTCAAGTGATTCAAAAATGACAAACTTGACATATTTTGAGGGATTTTACCAGAAAGTTGGTTGGATGAGAAATCAAGAGATTCAATTAATCTCATACCACCAATATTTCCAGGAATATTTCCGGTAAAAAAGTTATGGGAAAAATTCAATGATTGCAATCCTGTAAGATTTGTCACTTCTGCAGGTATTTCTCCTGAGAAATTATTTTTGGAAACATCCATGCTTCTTACCAAATTAAGAATGGAGCTATAGTCAGCCATAGACCCTTTCATCACAAGTGAATCATCCTCAACAATTTCGCCACGTCCCCTGGAAGCATACCCAATAAATTTGATCTGATCAGACGAGTCTGTTGACGCCATAGCAGTGAAGTTGTTAATGCATCTCGGTATAGTCCCTGAGAGATTGTTGGATGCAATATCCAAAATTTGTAGAAAACTTAGACGACAAAATTGGATGGGGAAACCGCCGTGAAACTTATTTGATCGAAGATTGAGAATCAATAAATTTGAAAATCTCTCTCCCATCCAAGTTGGAATGTTGCCGACAAATTCATTCTCTCCCAAGTCAAGTACTTCTAATTCTGAACAATTTTGAAATGACATTGGTATTATTCCAGACAAGCTATTGTTGCGAAGGTTTAATGACGAAAGAGAACTTAAAGTTCCCATTGACATCGGAAGGCTCCCAGAAAAATTGTTGTGTTCTAAATTCAACGTCATCAGGGAAGGCCAATTCATCCAACAATCAGGTATATTTCCGGAAAAACGATTTTTTGAGAGTCTGAGATGTCCAATGCTCTTTGACATATTCTTTCCTTGACATATGATATGCAAAATGGATCCCGATAAAGCATTGTTGGAAAGATCAATTAATGCACCCACCGGGTCATTTTTAAGAGGCTTCAAACCCACCGGGTCATTATTAAGAGGCATTATTGGATTGTCAAAATATGGAATCTCACCATAGATTTGGTTGCTAGAGAGATTCAAATAATCGTACTGGTAAATATAATTCCAAGACCGAAGAGGAATGGTATCTGAGATCCCTGTGTTGGATATATCCAAATCAGACAATTGGTTTTGTGATTGAAGCCACAACGGAAATTTTGGCCCTAAATGACATGACCTCAATCGCAGTGATGCGAGTTGAAAAGGAGGAACCCAATTAGGATTGACTTTGAAAATTAGCGAGTTTCCACTTGCATGAAACAAAAACAATTTTGTTAAATTCATGAAGTGAATTTCAGAAATTGTTTCGTTCAGCGTGTTGTTGGACAAATCCAGATATTTCAAATGGGAGAGTTTCCCCAGAGACAACGGAATATAACCGCTCAGTATGTTATTTGAAAGGTAAAGATCTGTCAAAGATGAAAGTTCTCCTAAAGATAGTGGAAGTTGACCTGAAAAATAGTTGTCTGAAAGACCAAGATATGTCAAAGATGAAAGTTCTCCTAAAACTGATGGAAGGGGACCCGAAAGAGAGCTGTGTGATAGGTCAAGATACTGCAGACTTTTGAATTGCCCGAGTTGATTGGTCAAGTGACCATAAATTTGAGATCTGGTCAACCACAATGATTGTAGTTGATATGCAACACATGCCGAGAAAATATCTAAGATTTCCGATATATCTTGACTCAATTTGACATACGAGATATGGATTGATGTCAACTTACAGAGTCTTGCAAATGATGTTGGAAATTTCCCTCCAAGTTCTTCATTCCAAGAAAGGTCGAGTGTTTTGATAGAATTTGTCAAGTTTTCTAGACCAATCGATGAAATCGTACCTTGCATTCTATTACCGCTAAGAGAAAGGTACTCAAGATCATTAAGTTTGTACAACCAGTCGGGTGTTGTAGAATTGAACTGGTTATGAGATAAATCAAGATATCTAAGAGACGTCAGGTTTCCTATACCACTGGGAATTGTATCTTGAAATCGATTTCCGGAGAGATCAAGGGTGTTAATGGAGGACAAATTTGGGGAGGAAAATAGAGGAAAGCGAGAGAGTTCGCAGGAGGACAACTCTAATACTTTTAGAGAAGAAAGTGAGTGAATTATCATTAACGAATCAGAGGCTTTACTAAGATCCACCAAATTTAAATGGAGATTCTCTAGCAACGAAAGACCAGATAGCCATGAAATACTGTCAGTGTGTAAATAATACCCACTGAGATCAATAGATTGCAGATTTGAGAGATTACCGAATTGTTGAGGAATATTTCCTGAAAATTAGCTTGAGAGAGATTGAGGTATCTTAGGTTCTCAAGAGAACCAAGATATTTTTGGAATCTGATTTCCCTGAAAATCATTACCACTAAGTCCAAGTGAGTCAAATGCTTTAAATCAAGCAAAGATGGATTTATCTTACCAACCAGCTCTGACGTCCTGTAAGCTTCATATTCATAATCTCGATCGAAGGATTTGCAAGGTTGAGCTGAAGGACATGGCCAGTTTTGAAGTGAAGTTGCTGGTTGCCAGCATGCAGAAGAGGCAGAAGAAGCCAAATGAGCCGAAAGTTTGAAAGCAACATTCTCCAGCTTGCAACAAGCGTGTTGCCAACTTGCCAAACCGCGTGTTACTGTAGCACGCGGTTTGAGCAATATATAAGGAGCTCCAAACCATTGTTATTATCATCCCTAAATGTGTGAAAGAGTAGTGAGAGTGATTGGTGAGAGTTTTTTGTAAAGCTTGTGTTGTAAGCTTTGTAATTCTTTTGTGGATATATAAAAGAAGAGTTTTCTCTCAAATTATCCTCTATTCGTGTGTGTTTAATCACAACAAGTGGTATCAGAGCTACGGTTCCACGGAGGGATCCCGAAATTCGAAAACGAAGTTTCGATTCGGAAAATCGATTTCGACAAAAGTTGTCAAAAATCGATTTTGAGCATATCATCGGACTTTTCACGGAGAGACGAGCACGGTGATATTTTCCGGCGATCGAACGGAGGTCCCAGCTGCCCGCACGCGCCGCACGCGCCAAGCAGAAGCTTCGTCACGCGCGTCACGCGCAGCCACACGCGCCGCACGCGCCGTCTGAAGGTTGAAGACGACCGCCACGTCAGCAGTCCAGTCAGCGCACAGTCAGCGCCACGTCAGCGCACAGTCAGCAGCCCAGTCATCCGCCACGTCAGCGCCCAGTCAGCGCCACGTCAGCGCACAGTCAGCAGCCCAGTCAGCTGCCACGTCAGCGTGCCTGGTAAATTTCAGATAGGTCCCTGAACTTTCTGAAAATTACAGTTTAGCCCTTATACTTTCAGATATTTACAATTTAGTCCCTGAACTTTTTGTAAATTGCAAATTAGTCCCTGAACTTTTCCGTAATTGCACTTTGGCCCCTGAACTTTTGGAAATTACACTTTGACCCCTGTAATTTCTGGAATTTGCTATTTGGTCCCTGTGTCGGATTTTGACAAACGAAGTGTCATTTCCACCATTATCGACCATTCCGGACGCAACGGTGAGGTCCGTTTTTTGAAATTCTGTTTAGAATTTTTATGATGGAGGGGAGCAACGGAAAAATGATTTTGTTAACCAGTACAAACTATTTCACATGGAGAGGAAGGATGAAAGACCTTCTGTATGTGAAGGACTATGATGGACGGTATTTCTGGAGCGGAAACCAGAAGGAATGACCGATGAGAAGTGGGCTAATCTTCACCAGAAAACATGCAGTACTATTCGTCAGTGGATCGATAGTATCGTCAACCATGTCAGTGAAGGATGTAAATGCACGTACCTTATGGGGAAAGCTGGAGGAGCTTTTCCGAGCAAAGACTGGCAACAACAAGCTGTACTACATCAAGAAGATGATGGGTTTGAAATACCAGGAGGGTACAGCTGTGGCGGATCACATCAACGATTTCCTCGGAACCATGAAGGAATTGTCTGGATTGGGCATAGACTTCGGAGATGAGGTAAATGGCTTAATACTTCTTAATACGTTACCAGAATCTTGGGAAACGTTCAGATCTACGGTGATCAATTCAGCCGCAGATGGGAAAGTCACTATGGAGATGGCAAAGACCAGGATCTTCGAGGAAGAAAAGAGGACGAGAATGCAGGAGTCAGCATCAGCCTCAACCTCAGAAGCTCTAGTGACAGAAAAGAACACAGAAGGGGGAGGAGTAAAAGCCGAGGCCCAGGGAGATCAGACAAGAACCGAGGGAAATCAAGAACGAGGGATATTGAGTGCTATCACTGTAAAAAGAAAGGCCATATGAAGAGGGACTGTTACAAGTTGAAGAACGAGCAGTCCAGGAGAGATGGCGACTCTAATCAAGAAAGAGTTGCTACTACCACCGAGAAAACCTCCAAAGACTTCTGCATAATATATGAAGAAGATGTTGTGAATCTTACCAGCCACGAGACCAGTTGGGTGATAGATAGTGGCGCCTCCATACACGCCACATCTCGCAGAGACTTCTTTTCATCTTACACACCAGGAGACTACGGTGCTGTAAGGATGGGGAATGACGGACAGTCCAAAGCCGTCGGTATTGGTGACATCTGCCTTGAAACAGAGAACGGGACAAGGCTAGTGTTGAAGGGAGTCAAGCACATCCCAGATATCCGGTTAAACCTGATCTCAACAGGCAAGCTGGATGATGAAGGTTTCTGCAGCACCTTTAGTGACGGATGCTGGAAGCTCACTAAAGGATCAATGGTCGTGGCACGAGGTAAGAAAGACTCAACTTGTATTTGATGCATGCTAAGCTTTCAAATAGTAGCATAAATACAGTCAACAGTAATGAGGCAGCCGAGTTATGGCATAAAAAGCTCGGTCACATGAGCCAAACAGGGATGGAGATACTACGCAGGCGGAATGTTCTTCCGGAATTGAAGAACTCACACTTACGGAAGTGTGAACACTGCATGGCTGGAAAGCAGAACAGAGTATCCTTCCAGAGCTCCCCGCCTCAACGGAAACCGGAGGTACTAGATCTCATACATTCAGATGTATGTGGTCCGATGCAGACACGAACACTCGGAGGGTCACTGTATTATGTGACATTCATTGATGATCATTCAAGGAAGATCTGGGCATACACCTTGAAGAGAAAAGATCAAGTGTTTGGGAGTGTTCAAGGAGTTTCATGCTTTGGTGGAGAGAGAAACCGGCAAGAAACTGAAGTGCATCAGAACAGATAACGGTGGAGAATACAGAGGTCCGTTTGATCAGTACTGCAGACGCAAGGAATCCGACATCAAACGACACCTCCGAAGACACCTCAGCTGAATGGCCTAGCTGAGAGGATGAACAGAACCTTGTGCGAGAGGATCAGAAGCTTGTTGTCACAAGCCAAGCTGCCGAAGACATTCTGGGGGGAGGCACTCATCACAGCAGTTCATGTTTTGAACATGTCCCCAGCGGTCGCACTGAAAGGTAATGTTCCTAACCAAGCTTGGACAGGTAAAGAAGTGTCATACGAGCACTACATGTCTTTGGGTGCAAAGCATTTGTACACATCCCAAAGGACGAGAGATCCAAGCTCGATGCAAAGACGCGACAGTGTGTCTTTATTGGCTATGGTCAGGATGATTTCGGCTACAAACTCTATGATCCTGTGGAGAAGAAGATTGTCAGAAGCCGAGATGTTGTCTTTGTTGAAGACCAGACCATAGAAGATATCAGAAAGGAGATGAAGACAATGCCCCAGCAATACAGAAATGTGAATCCAGAACCTCAGACACCGGTGCCAGTACGAGTTGAAGATGAGGTTCCCAGACAGGAGGGTACAGGTGATGAAGCTCCCAGAGATGATGATCATGATCAACCACCAGTACCAGAAGTTCCACCAACAGTTCCACAGAGAAGGTCTGACAGAGACAGGCGACCTTCAACCAAATACTCTGCATATGAGTATGTGCTGCTTACTGACGGGGGAGAACCCGAGAGCTACCAGGAGGCTGTGGAAACAGAGACAGAGAAAAGTGGGAGGAAGCCATGCAAGATGAGATGAAATCTTTGCATGACAATCACACTTTTGAGTTGGTGAAATTGCCAAGAGGCAAACGGGCTTTGAAGAACAAATGGGTGTACAGGGTGAAGCAACAGGAGCATACTTCACAACCCCGGTACAAAGCCAGACTAGTTGTCAAGGGATTCAATCAGAGGAAAGGCATTGACTTCGATGAAATCTTCTCTCCAGTTGTGAAGATGTCATCCATCAGAGTGGTACTCAGCTTAGCAGCAAGCCTCGACCTGGAAGTTGAGCAGATGGATGTCAAGACCGCATTTCTTCACGGGGATCTGGAAGAAGAAATTTATATGGAGCAACCAGAAGGCTTCAGAGTCAGCGGGAAAGAGGACTTTGTGTGCAGACTCAGGAAAAGCCTATACGGTTTGAAACAGGCACCGAGACAGTGGTACGTGAAGTTTGAGTCAGTTATGGGGGAGCAGGGATACAAGAAGACCACTTCAGACCATTGTGTATTCGTTCAGAAGTTTTCTGACGATGACTTTATCATCTTACTGTTATATGTAGATGATATGTTGATAGTTGGCAGGAATCAATCGAGGATTGATAATTTGAAGCAGCAACTGAGTAAGTCTTTTGAGATGAAAGACTTGGGGCCAGCTAAGCAGATTCTTGGCATCAGGATCGGTCGTGATCGGAAAGCCAGAGATTATACTTGTCACAGGAGGAGTACATCGAGAAGGTACTTCAGAGATTCCAGATGGACAAGGCTAAAGCGGTTAGCACTCCTCTTGCTACCCACTTTAGATTGAGTACGAGACAGAGTTCCTCTACTGAGTCAGAGAAGGAGGAAATGAAACAGGTTCCATACACCTCAGCAGTGGGAAGTCTTATGTATGCCATGGTGTGCACGAGGCCAGACTTAGCACACGCAGTTGGATTGGTCAGCCGGTTTATGTCAAACCCAGGACGGGAACATTGGAATGCCGTCAAATGGATTATGCGGTATCTTCGAGGCACTTCCAAGATGAGGTTATGTTTTGGAAGCAGCGACAAACCAGTGTTGATGGGCTACACCGATTCAGATATGGCAGGAGATGTGGATACCCGAAAGTCTACTTCGGGGTATCTGATTACTCTCTCAGGAGGAGCTGTGGCATGGCAGTCGAGGTTGCAGAGGTGTGTTGCACTTTCTACAACAGAGGCAGAATTCATTGCAGCGACAGAAGCTTGCAAGGAATTGCTGTGTGATGAAGACATTCGTCCAGAATTGGGTTTCAAGCAGGAGAAGTACATTTTGTACTGCGATAGCCAGAGCGCTATCTATCTCGGTAAAAATTCCACATTTCATTCGAGGTCAAAACATATCGATGTGAGGTATCACTGGATACGGGACGTCCTGAGCTCAAGGCTGTTAGAACTCAGGAAAATTCACACCGACGACAACGGTGCCGATATGTTCACGAAGGTTTTACCGAAGGAGAAGCTTGAAATCTGTCGTGCCATAGCCGGGATGACAAAACTCTCCACATAGTCAGAGTGTGGAGATTCAGAGAACTACGATTGGCTTGATCCCATCTCAGGGTACGTAGGCAGTCATCAGATGCAGCCAGGGGAGGATCCTTTGGAGGATCCGGTTTGGATTATTAATGGTCGGCTCAGATTTTCACGGCAAATCTTCACCGAGGGGGAGATTTGTGTTGAAGTGAAGTTGCTGGTTGCCAGCATGCAGAGAGGCAAAGAAGCCAAATGAGCCGAAAGTTTGAAAGCAACATCTCCAGCTTGCAACAAGCGTGTTGCCAACTTGCCAAACCGCGTGTTACTGTAGCACGCGGTTTGAGCAATATATAAGGAGCTCCAGCTCCAAACCATTGTTATTATCATCCCTAAATGTGTGAAAGAGTAGTGAGAGTGATGTGAGAGTTTTTTTTGTAGCTTGTGTTGTAAGCTTTGTAATTCTTTGTGATATATAAAAGAAGAGTTTTCTCTCAAATTATCCTCTATTCGTGTGTGTTTAATCACAACACCAGTGAAGTTGTTACAAACAACACCACTCCATTTCAACAATCTCCATCACCATCCAAGAGAACAAGACGATTCGAAGGATCTTTGAAATCTTGCTTCAGCTTTAAAAGAGCTTCTCTCTCACTTTCTAGGCAACCAATGACAGAGGTGCCACTGCAGAAGCTAGTAATGTTGATCATGGTAGCTATAGCATATAACTCAAGAAAAACAAGGCCAACAAAAATACCCATGTTTGGTTTCATTGCAGTCAATGGAAATTACAATTAAAAAAGGAAATGTGCATGAAAATGTTATCATATTGCTTGCTATTTATAATGTCTTCTGTATATCAATTTGACAATATATTGGGAATTTGGGAAAATGAGCAAAAAAAACTTATGTTTAGTAAAATTAAACAAAATTCTCTTGATATTTTATAATTAAGTAAAATCCGGATTTTTGATTTATTATTATTTGGATAATTTGATGTAATATAAAGTTATTTTGCCTCTACTAATAAAAGCTCAAAATTTGGACTTTTATAAATAGAGCTTGTAAAACTTTTTTAAAGATTTAATTTTTCTATAATACCCTTATTTAATTGATCAATATTAATTCATTTCTTGAAACATCTCATTACCATCATTAGATATATATATATATATATATAAAAGTGAAATATATTAAATGCAACCACGATTAGCTATATCCGCAATTAGTCCTAAGTCAACGTAATTGTGTCCACATCGCCATTGTCACACTCACCCAATTCCATTTTTGGAGTCCAATTTGGAAAAAATAGATGTGACCTTATTTTATACGTCAATGTTTGACGAAATTCCACACGTTGTAATGAATTTCTTCGTGGAAATTTTAGAATTTTGATTTCTTTTCTTGTTTAGTGAGGTATTGGAAAGCGAATTGCATAGAAATTGTATCCATTGCAATAAGTTTTGTTTTTGGAAATTTTAGAACTTTGATTTCTTTTCATAAACAGTTGTATTGGAATATAATTTGCCTAGAAATTTCACACATTACGACAGATTTCTTCGTGGAAAGTTCAAAACTTTGATCTCTCCATTACGACAGATTTCTTCGTGGAAATTTCAATGGTTGTTTTGTTATTATTGATAAAGGTACTTGTATATTGTTCTTATGGATTTTAACCCTATGTGGCGTCTTTATGGGGTCTAGACCATCAGAAAATGGCTGATCATGTTCAGACATTGCTCAGTCTTTGCTAGCGACTTGGGTAATAGACCTCTGATTAGTTTGATGATTCTGTTTTTTGAAAACTTCAGATTTTATAAAGATTTAATTCTGTATAAGTTTGATTTTATAAGACGACTACTGTATATTATGATCTATTATGATTGTATGGAGTCTGTAGTGTGATTTTCGATTCTGATAATGAATATGTTTATCTGTAAGGAATTCGCATTGTCTCTTTTGTTTATGGTAAAAAAAAATATAGGTTTGTTTGTAAGAAATCCTTGTTGTGTTTTCTGTTTCCGATAATGAATGTATTTGTTCGTAAGGAATTTACATTCTGATTTCTGTATCTGCTAATGAATGAGATCGACTTATGGTGTTTACATTTTGATTTATGTTTCTGATTATGGGTGAAATGGACGATATGGAATTTGTAACGTGATTTTCGTATTTGATATAGACTGTAATTACCTATAAAGAATGTGTAATACCCTTATTTAATTTAACGATATTATTTCATTTTTTTAATAACACAATTTAAAAAAACTTATCCAATAAAGTAATTTTATATTTTTTAATTAAAGCTCCCACGCATAACTAAACATCTAATTTTTTTTTTCAAAAACTCTATTTCTAAAAACTCTACTAATAAAAGTTCTATTTGAAAAGTTATATCAAACGGACCCTTAATAATTCACTAAAAATATAAAATATACACTTGAAAATTAGTTTTTTTTTTTTAATTTTAAAAAATTTGAATTAAGTTAGACTAAATTTTAAGGCTAGACAACAACATGTATGTATGGTTTTCAACATCACCTTTGCTCAAAACTCATAGAAAATAAAAATAATAATAATAATAATTTTTTTTTTTAGTTCAGTCTAGTGACAACAAAATTTCCTCCTCACCTCAGTGAGCATAATTCGAACAACAAATTTTATATTTCCATCAAAAAGATTTTAGCAAATGAACCAATTATGATCCGTAAATAAAAATGAAATTTTCTTTTGTACTTCTAATAAGAAAAAATTCATTTGGATCTACGTACGGATACAGAAAGTGAACAAGAGAGATATTTATTTTTATTTATTATCAAAGTTATGAAACAAAATTTTAAGTTAAAATGATCTTGATCATTTACTGGATTTTTGAATTAGTGTGAAGTTTCTTTTTAACAGTTTATGATATTTTTAATATCGATTGCCTAGTGGATAATAAATTAACTAGAATTTATATAAGATTTCTTGATTAAAAAGAGTTGTATTTTCCTGAGCTTGATGTCAATTTTCCCCAAAATTCGGAGCATGAACAAATAAAAAATCATAAATCTTATTTATTTCTTTATTTTCTAACCAAGAACGTTGTGTACCTTTATTTCATTTCAATTACAAAGCCAACATACATAGAAAGAAAGGCTCAAACATGAAAAGTCTAGTAACATTTTCTTAAAAAGTAGCCAAATTTATCAACAAGGCCATCCAAGAAATGACAGTACTTGTACCTCCATCTTCTGTTGATAAGTAAAGAGCCTATGAAACCCCAAAATCCTACCACAAATCCCAGTGCCATGCTTCCATACAATAACCAGTCCACTTCATCTTCATCTTCATCTTCATTTCCATTTTCATTTTGATCTTGAGGTACTGAAGCACTCTTCTCAATACAATCAGGAAGTGGAGCTCCACAGAGATCATTGCCGGCAAAACAGGACGTATCAAAGCTTTGTAATTGAGTGCTTGAAGGAATTTTCCCCGTCAAGTTATTGTTGGATAGGTTTAGGTGATTCAAAAACGACAAACTTGACATACTTTGAGGGATTTTACCAGAAAATTGATTCGCTGAAAAATCGAGAGATTCAATTGATCGCATTATACCAATATTCTCAGGAATATTTCCGGTAAAAAAATTATGGGAAAAATTCAATGATTGCAATCCTAGAAGATTTGTCACTTTTGCAGGTATTTCTCCTGAGAAATTATTTTTGGAAACATCCATGCTTCTTACCAAATTAAGAATGGAGCTATATTCAGCCATAAACCCTTTCATCATAAATGAACCATCCTCAACAATTTTGTCATCTCCTCCGATAAGATACATTATATCATTGTACTGATTAGATGAATCCGTTGTCGCCATAGCAGTGAAGTTGTTGATGCATCTCGGTATAATCCCTGAGAGATTGTTGTATGCAATATCCAAAATTTGTAGAAAACTTAGACGACAAAATTGGATGGGGAAACCGCCGTGAAACTTGTTTGATCGAAGATTGAGAATCAATAAATCTGAAAATCTCTCTCCCATCCAAGTTGGAATGTTGCCGACAAATTCATTCTCTCCCAAATCAAGTACTTTTAAATTTGGAAAATTTTGAAATGACATTGGTATTATTCCAGACAAGCTATTATTGCGAAGGTTTAATGACCAAAGATACCTTAAAGTTCCCATTGACATCGGAAGGCTACCGGTGAAGTTATTGTGGCCTAAATTCAGCACTCGCATGTGTGGCCAATTCATCCAACAATCAGGTATATTTCCGGAAAAATGATTTTTTGAGAGTTTGAGAAATCCAATGAACATACTCTGTCTATGACATATGAAATGCAAAATGGATCCCGATAAAGCATTATTGGAAAGGTCAAGAAATGCCCGCCCCGTGTGGTATTTATTAAGAAGAGGCATTATTAGAATGTCAAAATCTGGAATCTCACCACAGATTTGGTTGCTAGAGAGATTCAAATATTCATACTGGCAAATATGATTCCAAAAGAGAAGAGGAATGGTATCTGAGATCCCTGTGTTGGATATATCCAATTCAAACAATTGGCTTTGTGATTGAAGCCACAACGGAAATTTTGGCCCTAAATGACATGACCTCAATCGCAGTGATGTGAGTTGAAAAGGAGGAACCCAATTAGGATTGACTTTGAAAATTAGCGAGTTTCCACTTGCATCAAACGAAGACAAGTTTGTTAAATTCATGAAGTGAATTTCAGAAATTGTTCCCTTCAGCCTGTTGTTGGACAAATCCAGATATTTCAAATGGGAGAGTTTCCCCAAAGACAACAGAATATAACCACTCAGTGTGTTATTTGAAAGGTCAAGATATGTCAAAGATGAAAGTTCTCCTAAAGCTGGTGGAAGGGGACTTGAAAGAGAATTGTCTGATAAGCCAAGATTTGCAAGGTTGAGCTGAAGGACATGACCAGTGAAGTTGTTACAAACAACACCACTCCATTTACAACAATCTCCATCACCAATCCAAGAGGCAAGACGATTTGAAGGATCTTTGAAATCTTGCTTCAGCTTTAAAAGAGCTTCTCTCTCACTTTCTAGGCAACCAATGATAGAGGTGCCACTGCAGAAGCTAGTAATGCTGATCATGGTAGCTATAGCATATAACTCAAGAAAAACAAGGCCAACAAAAATACCCATGTTTGGTTTCATTGCAGTCAATGGAAATTACAATTAGAAAAAGGAAATGTGCATGAAAATGTTATCATATTGCTTGCTATTTATAATGTCTTCTGTATATCAATTTGACAATATATTGGGAGTTTGGGAAAATGAGCAAAAAAAAAAACTTATGTTTAGTAAAATTAAATAATATTCTCTAGATATTTTATAATTAAGTAAAATCCCCCACACGGATTTTTGATTTATTATTATTTGGATAATTTGATGTAATACAAAATTAATAAATATAAACAATATTTATTCTTTAAATATATTATTTAATTTTAAAATATGAGAGGGATTTTACTTAATTTTATTATAAATATCAAGGAAGTTTCCATCATTTTTCCTTGAGAGTTTTGGTCATTTTCCATAAATTTCTTTGTGGAAATTTTAAAACTTTGATTTCTTTCCCCGTACAGTGGGGTATTGGAAAAGCAAATTTCATAGAAATTTCGCACATTTCAGACTATATTTCTTTCATTGATGGACCATTGGGGCAGCATTAAGAGCAACCTCATAAACTTGTGGATTCATTTGATTATAGATTAGCTCTTTTACTTATTTATTCATTTTTATATAAGACTAAGTATTAAAATAAAACTTCACAACTCAATTAGATTGGCACCTAATCATATGCCAAACAACTCCATCCAAAGTGTTTTATTAAAGTGTGTTTTATTAAATAAAGAGCAATGATATACACACATACAATCTCACTAACAAAAACTACACCTACAGTGAGTGAGAGAGGTGTAGTTTTTGTTAGTGAGATTGTATGTAAGTGTAGCATTTTTCTTAAATAAATAAAAAGAGTTCAGTACATCATAGTAAAAAAGAATACAAAAATTTACTACAAAAGTTAATAGTCTCATTGAAATTTTAATCAATAAAAAATATAAAGGCATTAACAATACGATAACTCACAGGCAAAAAAAAAAAAATGGAAATCCATTACCATAATACCATCATAAGATATAAAATTCCGAATAGCAAAAGGAGAATTCTGCCACCAAGTGAAATATATATATATTTTTTTAATAAGTGAAATATATTAAATGCAACCACGATTAGCGAGATCATCATCTGCACTATTATCAAAAACAACATTAAACTTGACATTTTCAAACTTTTATAGATAGAGAGAGAGGAAACAATCTATAATTGTATTATGGAATGCATTTTTACAGTATAATTCATAAACTAATTCATTATTAAAAGACTGTAAATATGTATCGTAATTGGAGAATTTCGTAAACTAATTCATTATTTTACTTATTAAAATAAAACACTCAGCTATATTCGCCACTAGTCCCAAATCAACGTAACTGTGTCCACATCGCCATTGTCACACTCACCCAGTTCAATTTCTGGAGTCCAATTTGGAAAAAGCAGAAGCGACCTTATTTTATACGTCAATGTTTGAAGAAATTTCACACATTGCGATAAATTTCTTTGTGGAAATTTTAGAACTTGGATTTCTTTCCCTGTTCAGTGGGGTATTTGGAAAGCAAATTGCATAGAAATTGTACCCATTGCAATAAGTTTCTTTGTGGAAATTTTAGAATTTTGATTTCTTTTCATATACAGTTGTATTCGAAAACAATTTGCCTAGAAATTTCACACATTACGACAGATTTCTTTGTGGAAATTTTAAAACTTTGATCTCTTCAAAAAGGACAATCCAAGATCTTTCTCAATCAAATTTGGTTTCTTTAAGATTTTTTCTCAAACAGAATTTAGGAAACTTAACTAAATAAGACTTCCTTATTTATCTAAATTATGATTTAGTTAATTATGGTGCTAGCCTACTAAATTAAGGCCCAATAAATTAAATATTATTTTATCCTAATAATTAATTAATTATTAATTAATTTTAACTCACTTAATTTTAATTAATAATTTAATTGATTTAATATAAACATCAAATATTTATTTAAATAATTAAATCCAAATTTAATTTTATATTTCGAATTATTAATCTAATTATTAATCAGCCATGAGAGAGAAACTTTGATCTCATGTCGACAAACACAATAATGCATCGGTGAGCCATACCTGATCCCAAGCCGTTGTAATCAATTGGCCACGAGAGAATATTCCCTCATTGTGCTATTCAATACAAATCCATGAGGGAGAAACTCTGACCTCATACATAAAATCTTTACTAAGAGTGGTCGGGAGGGAAGATATTCGACCTCCGGCCATCTCTATAGACACCGATAATGGCGTCCCACACTGAGTCATCCAGCAAAACAAAAACAATGTATCACACACTACGTACCGACCCAAAAACATCGAGGGAACTGAAGTAGCATCATGCCCCGTTTACCAAAATAATAATTTTGAACCTTACAGTTCAATGTCCCAGTGAACCGAGCTACGGATCGAGGGGGCGACCAACGCCATGAAATATTTTCCAATGTTAGGCAGGCCTCTAGTCTGCAAATGTCACATGGGTCCTCTAGTCTTCCTCATGCTATGCTCATATGGATCTGAAATGGGATGACCAACTACACAGGGATATTTTCCTTCCCTGTGATGGGCACACTTGAGGTTGCAAACCATATAAAGGCTCGTTGACCTTTCTCGTGCTATGCACCTCTAACACTAGTCGACGAACACCGTGAGGGAATTATCCATCTCCACATGATGCGAACCTGAAGGTACAGTGGATGCTCAGATGTTTTCAATCCATGCATGTTACGGTTACCTAGAGGTTCCAAACGCCAAGCTGGCCCTCCTACCAAACGTGTTATGGTTACCCTGAGGCGCCAAACTGCACGTAGACCTTCACGATATATCCCTCAAATGTGCAAGTCATTTGGTACTCAGCCCAGGGTTTGATAATAATACCAGAGATTTGCGTGCCACATGGGTTCATGTTTTTCCCACATGTCGTATACCCATTGATGCTTCCCGGTCACGAGTATTTCACAAGAATAATAAACAAGTTTTTCCCATCCAAATAACAAACAAGCATAGATACAAGCATTGATAAACAAGTTATTATTTAAAATGGGAAAGCCCTATTTATATTTTTGGGTTTTGTTGCATTACAACTATTTGAGGGTTACTCTAAGAGAGACTCTACTGAAAATATCTTCGTAATATTTCTACATTCTACAGCTTCTTGAGTCGATGTCATCCAGTTATTTTAAGTGATAGGCATCCGACTTGATGACCTTGGTAACTCTGTAAGTTCCTTCCCATTTGGCTCCAAGGGAGCCTTCTTCATGCCTTCCCATTGACGGTCATTTTTTGTTCCGATGGTGATTTATGAATTCAACCACTCGAACAAATATCCCCCGAGCCGTAAATTTGTTTGGGTAATTGGGAACCAAAGCAAACTTAACAAGTAAATAGAAAATCACAAAGAATACAAGAGATTAACGTGGTTCGACGGATAATGATTCCAACCTACGTCTACGGGAGTAAAAAGAGGGGATTTTATTACTTGCTCGAGTCAAAACTGACATACTCTCTCTATTACTAAGCTTTTAGTTCTCTCCTTACAAATGATGAAGTATCAAAATTGCTAACTCCTGAATTTGTGGCTTCAACTCCTTTATATAAGCTTTAAAACTCACTATTCCACCAACGCATGGCGTAAGCTCATGTCACCATGTCATCGTCGCCGATGTTTTTTCCCCAACCACACACTACAAACAGTAGCTCTAATCTCTGACTCAACCACTCTTTGACAGCAGAAACCCATCATTCCAATCTTTTGTCCACTGCTACATGTTCTACCAATGTGACAACCTGTGACTCAACCACTCTAGCACTGTTCTGTTTGTTAGAGTCTCAATTATCGAGAGGAATTGAGTCGGTTGGGAGTGTGATGAACACTAGTAATATTAGCACGTGATCTTACGCTTCTATGATCATGTTCGATATTTCATTATACTAATGAAAATATCTATTATTAGTGTCCTTATTATATGAGACTCATCATTCTTCCATTAACATCAAATGTCAATCTAGGCGACACACAATAATATTGGTTGAGTGATATATTATTGTCTTATATAATAATCACATTTTATCAAGAACTTAATTTGAGAATTATTCGTATAAATATTGTTGACTATCATAATCACAAAAGTCTTTTGGATTAACGATATTTATATGATATAATATCTCAGGAAATGCACGTAAAATATGGATGTAATGATGTGTAGAAGACAAATATATTTTATTAATAAATAATAAATTGTATTACAAAATATTATGCCTTAAATAATAACATCCACAATAGGCTTTGGGACATACACTTTAATAAACTCCCACTTGCACTAAAGTCAGTTGTTATTATACTCAATGTCCATCTTCTCAAGATGACATTCCATTTGTTCTTGGCTCATTGGCTTTATGAGTGGATCAGATACATTATCAGTCGAAGGTCTTTTTTGAACGATAATTTTTCCATCTCCAATATATTCCATGAGTATGCGATATTTTCTTTGAATGTGCTTGGACTTCTAGTGCGACCTAGGTTCCTTAGCTTGTGCCATAGCCCCATTGTTGTCACAGTTCAAATGAAATGCACTATCAATGGTTGGAACCACACCTAGTTCTATAATAAACTTATTCACCCAAATCACTTCCTCTGCTGCTTCTAAAGTGGTTATGTATTCAGCATCAGTAGTGGGGTTCGCAATAGTGGATTACTTGGCACTTTCCAACTAACCGGTCCTCTATTGCATAAGAAAATGAATTCTGAGGTTGACTTATAATCATTAATGTCTGTCTGAAAGTCTGAGTCCGTAAACCTTTCTACAGTTAGTTTTGTTTATTCGTAAGTCAATATCATATCCTTAGTCCTTTTAAGTACTTAAGGATTTCCTTGACTGCTATACAATGATTTTCTCATGGGTCTGACTAAAATATGCTTATTATACTGTAGGATACTATAGGAAGGAGACATGATTGACCAATCTCCATAAGCCTCTAAATTTATGAAAATCTGGCATGATGTATCCTAAAATCGGAATCCTGGATCTCAGACCAGCATAAAAACAATCCTGAAATAAATATCATATATCAAAATAGACCTCAGGTCCACACCAACACATCAAAACATTACCTAAGGGCTCCATACCCATATCATCTATCAACACTCAAGGGCTCTGCCCACAACATCATAAGAAGTCTAAACATTTATTTAATATTTACCAATAGCATGTTCAGCACGACAAGTAAAATATTAATCTCGAATCCTACACTTCTAAAGTTTATCCTAGGACACTGTGTGAGGGTGACTGTCGCTTGGGAGATCCGCGTCTCGAGCATGACTTCCAATGGTGATGTGGTTGACCCATCTGGAAGCTAACCTGCAAAACTAACAAACTGATTTGGTGTGAGTTTTAAAAACTCAATAAGTAACCATGTTAGTATTACAACAAACAAGTCAAATATTTATGACAAATAAATAAATCAAACATATCAGCAGTTTATCAGAATTGCTATATTATTACAAATTCAAAAATTACTAGCTTGCTATTATCCTGTATTTTAATCCATGCCAAATTTTCACATTTACATATTCACATATGTACCAATCTAATAGCTAACATCCAAGCATACAAAGCAAAACTCGAATACTATAGAGTTTCTCGTTTAATATCAAATTCACTTCAATCATGTGAAACATGAAATCATACATCTATACTTTTTATCTCAAATATCCATCTTTGAAACAAACTCTTTCAATTCAACACAACTTCCTCAATGGCTTAAAGTTCAGGACTCATAATCATTTACATATACCATGGAACCTCTCTTATATATATACACAAACAATTTCAAAGTTTACACAATACACACATACCAATACAACTTAACAAACATGCTTTATAATACCTATTACTTACATTAGTTTTTAAATTCATTCATTCATTCATTCATTTCACATAAGCGTACATTATCCATATATTCTACGAGTTCTATCATACACATACATACATATAGTCACATATACAATCACCGCGCTACCAACCACGAAGCACACATAACAATCAATACATCATAAACCACATAATCAAACAATACATACATATGGCTGGCTTACGTATACAATGCTCGTACGTGAACAATATTAGTGTGGTTTATACCCGCTTATTCCGGCATCCTTAGCCTATTATTTTGTTATGTTTCATGTCATTCAATGTCATTTATAGTTTATTTTATGTATTGTTTGTATGAAGCATTAGAATAACAATAATGGAGTAAATACGAGTATTTTGGGAACTTTCGGAAGCATCGGACGCGCACGGGAGCACATAATGCAAAACACCTGCAAGAAAATCACGATCCCCATATAAAAAGCCGAGAGATGGGCGCCACAAGCACCCAAAGCAGAACCATTCACATATTAATTCCCGAGAGAAGGGCGCCATGACTTCAATTGACCAGCGCCGTATCACCCCGAATTGGAAAGAGAAAATCAAATTGAAAATTATTGATTGTTTGGAAAGAGAATGACGTGAGATAACAAGGTGAAGGCCTCACTTTTGACCAAATAAAAGAGGAAGCACACGTGGGCCCAAGTTCAATATTTCATTGTGATTTAAAAAGACAAAGGTGGCGTGAACAAGACTTTAAAAGAAGAAAGTGTGGACATGGAGTTTGCTTTGACAAAGACTTTGAATTGGAAAAGGACATTGGAGTGGGCCCAAGTACAAAGAAAGTGAAATAGGTTTTCAATATAAAGAAAATTGACAAAATAAAGGGAAAGGGGGCGTGAAAAGAAATAAAGGAGAGGCTGTTGTGCGTGAAGGGAGGAAGCTGCGTGAAGCAGCTCACGCACGTAAAAGAGTAATTCAGTGAAGAAGCAGAAAAGAAGAGGCTAATGCACAACACAAAATATCAAAATACATATTTTTAGAGATCCAATGAGGAGGATTGAAGAGCAACAAGATGAGATGAAGGCGGTGACGTCCGAAAAGGAAGATATTCAATTCGGGTTTTATCTTTTTGTTTCTTTATTAGAACTCTAATGATTTCCATTAGATTCATGACCTTGTTCTTATTGTTTTTATCTTTAGTCATGAACTAACTCCTTAATTCTAGAAAATGATGTAACTTATGCTTAAACCTTTATTTAAATTGTTGATTTTGTTATGAAGTTTTATTGAGTTATTTATATTCTTTCGAGTTTAATGCTTTGAGTTTGCTGGCCACAATATGATGATATATGTTTTGAAATCTATCACTCGAGAGAAGAGATTTTGAATGGATTTAGAGAATATGACCTAGGATTTTATAGAGTTCGAGAGAATCTATAGTTCCTTTGAAGTCGTTAATAAGAATCACAAAGCGTAATGAGTTGTTAACTATTTGATTTTTATAGAGATATCGAAGTCTGTAGTTGATGATATTTTCACTCGGCATTCGAGAGAGGGAGTAGATATTTTCAGAGTCTTGATTTATAAACAATATAACTGAACAATGATTAATTGGCATGACAAATACATATGGGATAAATAGGTGAAATCAGGATCCAGAATCTCTATCGTATTAGTTCCTCATATATAATTATTTTTATATTTATTTATTAAAATCTTTATTATTTTTTTTCTAAATAAAGTTAGGATTACCAATTGTAGTACTTAGTGCGAGTTAACACAATCCCTATGGGTTCGACTCTCTAAACTCATTTAACAAAAACTTAACACCGTACACTTGCGGTACGATATAAAATATCACAACAAGTTATTGACGTTGTTGCCGGTTTTTTAATTTTTTTAATTTTTATTTTATTTTAAATTTATTTTTTATATATATTTTTATTGTTATATATATTTTTTCTTCTTTCTTTCGTACGAGAAGAGTTGGAAAAGAAGCAATGGCAGATCCTATTGGTGCACTGATAGCTCAAGTCTCGTCCCTCATGACTCATCTAGAAGTATTGACAAATCAAATGAGCCAACCATTTATTGGAGCTGTTTATGCTAATTGAATGCTTTTACGCAACAGAGGAGCAGGATTTGAACAAGTATAGTATATGAACAATCAGAATTTCAACAACTATAGAGGCAGTCATATGCCTAATTATTATCATCCGAATTTTTCATATGCTAATATGGAGAACATTTTGCAACCTCCTCATGGCTTCAACTATCCAAAAGCTAAGCAGAAACCTTCATTAGAAGACCTCATGGGCACTTTTGTAGCTACAACTTCAGAGAGGTTTGAGAAGAATGAGTCAAGGCTGGATAACATCGAAAAATATGGGCAATATGGGGGCAACATTGAAATCTTTAGAAGCGCAAATTACGCTGCTTGTTTCTTCCATGGCCAATCAACAAGAATGAGTATTTCATAGTAATACTGAAGCCAACCCCAAAGAGCAATGTCAAGTCATAACCCTTAGGAGCGGAAAAGAGATTAAAGACACCTCTCAAGATTTAGGCAGTAAATATAAAGAAGTCACCTTCAGTGATTTCAGAACCATGCCGAGTCCTCAAGGTGATGTAGAATGTCACATGGTAGATATAGTAGAAAAGGGAGTTGCAAATAAGCAAGGTGAATCAATATTGCAGAAACCTACGAGCATAGTGCAGCCATGCGTAAATGAAGATTCTCCACATCTAAACCTGAAACCACTCCAAAAGTGCTGTAAAAAAGAGGAAAAGAAAGGCCAGTGCTCACTTGGAGATGATCACTGGAAGGTTAAAAAGGAGGTCGAGTCAATTTTACCGAATATGCAGTCCAGAATTTTCAACTGAGGGACAATCTACATATCCGGGTGGACCATCTATGGATAAATTACCACAGCCTGCCAAGTTATCTTTTTCATGTCATAAGAACCGGTGGATACCAAAGAAGAAGGAAGATGAGATTACCCGGTTCATTACGTTTAAGCCACCATGACCATTTGGGTGGTTGCGTCTGGCTGAAGACGTTAAACTTAGCGCTAGCGGGGAGGCAACCCTAGCATTTGTTTTATTATTATTATCTTTATTTTTAAATTTTTATTTTATTGTGTGCTATTTGTTTATTTATTCATTTTGCATGCTATTTATGCAGATAGCACGAGACACACAACGCCCGCACAACCAAATTCTAACCAGCAGGAGCTTGATCAACTCCATACACGGTAGTGTTGTTCCTCACTCTTGTTCTTTATATTTGTCTTTCATTGAGGACAATTCAAGTTTTAAGTTTGGGAGTGTGTGCATGTTGTTTACTTGTTATTTATTTATTTTTTTGAAAAAAAAAATTGTTTGTTTTTAGTCCTAGATAGTAAAGTATAAATCCTATGATGAATTTTGTTTGTTTATGAGTGAAATTTTAGAAACGATAAGTGCCCAATTTACTTTTATCTGATGCCTTGAGTAGTTGATCTATGTTAGACTCGTAAGCACTCAATTATAGGCTTTAGCAGTGAAAACTAAAGTAGTTGACAAGGTGACTAATTGAAGAAATTGCATGTCGATGAATGACCGTTTTGCTTAGATATCTATCATGATTTGCTAGTGTTATGAAGTGTGAAAGAAAAAAGTCTCTAAAGAAAGAAAATAAAACACTTATAACCGATAAGCGTGAAGCTACCCATGGGCGAGTATTAGGACCACCATGAGGAGAAATGCTACCTTAAAGGGTAGGTGAGTTGAAAAAAACCTTGTTAAAAAAGAAGTAAAAAGAGACAAGAAAAGAAAAGAAAAAAAAAGAAAAAAAAATCATACCATATTGAGCACAAAATAAAGCAATTACAGAGCTTAATTGAGATATCTAGGTTGGTTTGACCCATCGATCTCAATTTTTAAACAAAATCATTAAGTTGGCTTACTTATGAATCAAGTTGTGAATGAACATTTACACACACACAATGAGTCTAGTCTAGATGAATTATTCAGGAAATTGGATCTGAGTTGAATTACGTACTTTGAAGGTTCTCTGATTTCATTGATAAGCACTATTTGAGGACAATTTTGTGTATAACTATCGGGATTATTTTATTTTATTTACTATTATTTTTATATTTTTGCATGATTGTGTGTGAATGACGTTTGTGGGTGTCATCGCTGTAAGCCCCCACGAGACTATAACTCGTCCACAAGGTCGCCTAAGGGTTTAAAGGCTTGTTGCATACGCTAAATGCAATCTTGATCCCTACGAAAGTGGCTTAGTTAATTTAGTTATTTTTATTCGTTTATTTGAATTAGTTTTTATTTAGTCTTTTGCTCGGGACTAGCAAAACTTAAGTTTGGGGTGTTTGATAAGTGTTGTTTATATCCACTTATCCTGGCATCCTTAGCCTATTATTTAATGTTTCTTATTTATTAAAAGAGGGAATAAATTTGGTTTGAGTGGGAACAAATGATTTGTCAAATTTTAAGTAGGGCTATAACCAAACGAATCATTTTAATTGATGTTTTTGTAATGTATAATTAAAGAAGGACATGTAGTCCAATGGAATTTGTTTTTTATTTTGTGATAGATAAAATTTCTATCATAAGTTCGTCATAAATTTTGTGATAAATAAAGTGTCTTATATCTGTTATAAAATTTATGATAGACGAATTTATATCATAAAATCATCATAAATTTTGTGATTGATAAAATTTCTATCATAAAATCGTCACAAACTTTCGTAATAAAATATATTCTATCGTAATTCAATCACAAACCTTCATGATAGATAATATTCTACTATAAGTCAATCATAATTAATTTAATATAAAAAATATAATTAATTTAATGAAAATTAATTTAATGAAAATATAAAGTAAATATAATTTATCTGAAAATTAATTTAATAAAAAAAATTATAAGTATATATTAATTTAATTTTAGATCAAGTAGCATGTCAAATAAAATTAATTTAATGAAAAAGAAAAAAGAAAAATTAACACAAAAGCCAAAAAGATTGCATTTCACATAAAGAAAAATAGATCGATCTTATATTATAAATTGAAGTATATCATAATTAATAAGTATCATATAATAGAAGCATATCATATAATAAAATTGAGGAATGTCATAGATGTGAAGTATATCCTATGATTTAAGTATATTATATAATCGAAACATATCACATAATTGAAGCATATAATATAATTGAATCAAGTCATATATGCAAAACATACTATATATATATATTATAAAGCACAATGGCCTGAGAGGAAAGAGAAGATAATCAATGGTTATGATTAAAAGATATAATATATCCAAATAATATATATATATATATTAGATGGACTAATGGTGGGACTTGTTCAATCTATTTGGGCCGAATGTACAAGATCATCTATCAAGACATTAACCTTCACGTTGGGCCTAAACGATGAAGAACTAGCTCTAGTACATATCATGCACATCGACTTAGAGAAAACTTATCATCTCATTTCAATAACGATTTGTCATGTTTGAACGATCGTTGCATAGCCAAAATAGTTCGAACGACCTTTTGCTTCGTTCAAACGAACCACGTCTTTCAAACGACATTTCGCTTCATTCGAACAGCCCGACAACTTTATGTTATTTTATTTTATATTTTATTTTATTTATCTTTTTATGATTAACTGTAATGAGTTAGAGTTTATGTTAATTAAATCAGCCTATATTTCAAGATTATTTCATTATTGGGATTAGATGTTAATGTTTCATTATTCTAGGTATGATTAAGTTAGCCACCTATAAATGGGGAATAAATTTATTTATTAACAACCTTTTTTAATTAAAAAGTTATTTGCTTAAACAAACTTGAGAGCGTTTCTTTCTTTTGTTCTGAACTGAACTTGAACTTATCAAGGGTTTTCCATCAACATTTGTGGTGTTCCACACTCAATCAAGAGTTCAGGTTTCCAATTGATTTGATGTTCTCTATATCACCATGTTCTTTAGGACAAGATTTCATCGGGTCTACGACATTCCACCCAATCTGAAATGAGATTTGTGGGCATATTATAACCTGATCGTGGGCTTTTAAGATTCCATCTCTAAAGGTTTGCATCATTTAGTCATCAGGGTTTAGGTTTTTTAAGGTCAGATTATAATCATTTACATGTCTTTATTTGTTTTGTTGTTTCATCTTATTTCATTGGTGTTCATTATGTTTAATTGTTCAAAAAATAAATAAAATAAAAATCAATCCCTTTATTTTCATTCCTGTGTGTTATTTTCATGTCATATTTCGGGGGAAAAAAAAAATTCGCACCACTGTTCGAATGAGCTTCTGCTCTATTCAACCGACCATACAATTGTATAATTCATTCGATCGAGCTTTCGTAGCGTTCGAACGACCAACCGTTAATTTGTGTTCTTTGATGTGTGATTTATATTAGCCTAATATTTTTTTTATAAAAAAAAAACACAAAAGAAAGATGTAGCAATAGAAAATAAAAAGAAGCAAAGAAACGATTTTAAAAAAAAAACAAAAAAAATATGGTAACCATCCTCCAAAACATATATACCCTTACAAGTCTATTAGCAATGGTGTGTTGTTATTGTTAGTTTCATTTTTATCAGTAATGTGCATAACAAAATAAGTTCAATTGAGTTGTAATGAGTCTTGAATAATTTCGAGGAATTGGACTGGTATTTGACAACTGTGTGTAAATGAATCAGACTTGCGTTTGTGCTGTGTTTGTTGAAGCGTTCGAACGAGTGGCGTTAGTGTCACGTTCATTGTTGGGTTCGAACGAAACATGGCAGAAAGTTCTCATGCTTGGTGTGTCCTTTAGTGCGTTCGAACGAAACCTTCCAGAAAGCACACGTTCGAGTTCCGTTCGAGTATGCTTTCAAACGAATCTTCCAGAGAGCACGCATTCGACACGTGTTCGAGTGACGTTCGAATGCCCGTGCATAAGTGAACTATTTTGGACGTGTTTTTAACCTATTTCACACCTGGGAAACCTTTTGTTTTGCCCTACTTATATAAATGCATTATAACCAACTTCCCTCAAGTGTTGAAAACACATTATCTTGAGCCTAAACATTTTCTTAGTTTTCAATCTTCTTATTTTCATCTTGGAGACTCTTTGCTTTCCTCTCTTCAAATTCTAAAAAAAACCATACTAAAAACAACTACTCTTTACTCAAGTTCCCAGTATTTGGTGAAATCTGTCTTTGATAAACCGTCAACACAATCAAACCTAAATTCCTAAACCTTCAGAGTTCTCAAGGAGGAAGATTGACAGTCGGAGTTTCGGCGCTCAGAGCGTGTAGAGTTTATCCGCTCAGAGACTTCAAACATTCTGAAGACAATCATGGGGTACGGGCTCAATAAGTTTTTCGAGTTCTTGCAGTCTAGAGGTACTAGAGTCAGTGGAGTTGCCACCATAGATCTTTTACTATCGCTGTAAGATTTTCTCTATTATATAGGATTTTGGAGTAGTAGTCGAGATATCCAGAGTGGTCTTTTACTCACATGAGTTTTCCATTTCGTCAATAAAATTACTTGTGTTGATTTTTTTTCTTATTTTACTTATTTTTTTTGATTTATATTGGTTAGAAATAAGGGTGTTTGACAATTAGGATTTGTCTTGATTAATTGTGATTTATTATGTATATGGTCAGAACCTTAGACTAAAATCAAAATTTCAATTGGTATAAGCCCGAACTTGATCCTTGGCCCGTTTAACTATGGAAAGAAGTCAACCCCTTAATTGTCCCCCATTATTTGATGAGATATAGTGTTTACATTGAAAGTTTCGTATGAGAGCGTTCCTTAAGTCCTTAGATGAGAGAGTCTGGATGACAGTACATTACAGATGGAAACCTCCTATAGTTATGGTTGATGAGGTCTCTTTCCCTGAAGACAATCCTGGACTAAGAATGAATTTGACGCTAGCAGTAGGAACAACAAGGAAATTAATGTCATTTATGGTGATGTTTGTTCGGCTGAATTTAGGAGAATCTCTATATGTGAGATATCCAATTTTGCTTGGGACATCCTTCAGATTGTGGATAAGGGCACATTATTTGTTAAAAATAATAGATTTCAAGATCTTTATACTAGGTTTTAGGTCATCATAATGAATGATGGTGAGATCTTCGATGAGTTCTATGATGAGATTAATGATATCTTTAACTCAAGCTTTAACTTAGGTGAGACCATTCTACAAGTAGGATAGTGAGAAAAATATTTAGATCCATACCTGACAAGTTCCTACCTAAGATCACTGCCATCGAGGAAAATAATGACCTAGATCATCTAAAACTATAGAACCTCATAAGAAAACTGCAGGTTTATGAGAAGAAATTTCCTGGTTATAAAAAACCAAAACCTATAAAGATGAAGATCGTGAAAGAAGTTGTTCATAATCCATCAAGTGATAATGATGATACCTTAACGGATCATGATCTGGCTATATTTGTAAATAAGTTTAAGAAATTTCTTAAGCTGAGGAAGAATGATCGTAGCAGTGATAGGGATATGGGTAGCAAACCTCGTGGTGTCCAGTACCATGAATGTGAAGGGTATGGGCTTGTTAGATCTGAGTGTCCTATATACCTTAAGTCTAAGGGTAAGAAAGCCATGACAGCCTCTTTTAGTGATTCAAAATGTGGCTATACTTCTGATGAGTCTCCTAAAAATAAGTGCAATTTTATGGCATTTACTGCTAGTGTGTATGGTGAGAGGGATGATAAGGTTAGTGATGCTTATTTGAAATTCTCTCACGATGAGTCTGTTGATGAGGATAGTCATCAGGTAGCCTACACTGAACTATTCAATGAGAGTTTAGCTATTAAGAAGACAAACATAGAAGTCCACAAGAGGCTGAAAAAAGTAAAGCTAGAAAGGAATGAAGCTCAAGCTAAGTGTGAACTAAGTCTTTTGATGATAGTTGACTTTGAGTATATGAATAAAGGGCTAGTTAATAGAGTCAACTCCTTAGAAGCTGAACTTAAAAATGTTAGAACACGATTTTCTACATTTTCTAGTAGTACTAAAAAGCTAGATCACATGTTGGGAATTGTTATGTCTCTTTATGTGAAGAAAAGATTAGGCTTTGTTAAGTCCGGTTGTGACAAGATGTCAACCTCTAAAATTTTATTTGTCACAGCTCTGTCCAAGTCTGGACATGTTAAACTGATTCCACCACGTGACTTAGGTAAGAAATCTATTGAGTATAATCATGTGATTCCTAAGTTTGATCCTCATCCTGTTTCCCAACCTCGATATAGAGGTGTGGTTGTAAACCTCGCTCTCATCCGAGGTTTTTGCATGTGTACCATCACTATATATGGTAAGGTATGACATATTAGGCCAAAGTGCTTCATGTTGAAAAAACACAATAAAAGACCTAAAAGTGTGTCACATAGATTTGATTCTTCAAATCTGGTTTCTCAAGTTTCTGCACTAACTAAACAAGCACAATTTCTTAGTAAGAAACTTGCTTTATTGTTTAGGGATTCTCAGGTGGAAGAGATTTCTAAGAAAGTCCGGGTGAGAATGCAATATGACTTCCAATAAACTTTTGAATGTCTTGATCCTAAAAAATGTGACGAGAGTAAACTTCGGTGTAACTCTTCTTAGAAGTTGCATTTGTTTTCCCATTTGATATATGTGTGCGTGTGTTTTATATTTTTACACGTCTATTTTTTTTCTTGCACTGCATATGGGTGTGTGTGTTGTTACTTGTTATTTATCATTTGGTATAGAGGATGGAACCCGGACATAAATTTCATAGCTGATTCTGAATGGATGGTAGTATGATCTGCACTCAGAATACAATTCCATATGCCATTGGATACTGACAAGCCTTGTGTGTCTTTACTTATTATTTTTGTGTTTAAAAATGAAAAATAAAAAAATGAAAAGCATGAAGAAACATGTGCATATGATCATGGTGTATGATATATGGTTATGCATGTATAATATGTTTTTATTTTTCTTGATGCTCTATGTGCATGAGTGTGTGTGATGGAAACTTTTAGCATATCTTGTGTTTGCATTTCACATACACGTTTTTATTATTGTTGAGGTTTGGTTGCTTGTACGAGTTTTATAAAATTAGTTTATATGAGTCTCAAGTGCAAAAGTATCAAT
>SKCR01030615.1:0-173830 GCA_019454045.1 Zanthoxylum bungeanum
AGTTACATACTGAGGTGGGTTTTTCCCCCATGTCTCGAAAACATAAAAATCATGTTTTGAAAACATTTATTTTCTAAATCATTTCTCAAAACATGCTAAACAAAATACAACTGATAATAAAATTGGCTAATGCCCTAATAGCGAAAATTAAGTCTGATATGAACAACAACATAATGAAAATCAATTTAAAAGAAAATATCCAATCACTGATTGGAATCCGGCTGGTGCTATAACTCTTCGTCGAAGGAAATTGCAATTCCTACAATGGTCTATAAGCGGTAACTTGATTAGACTATAAACCATGAGATAAGTTTCGGAACTAGGCTAAACTTCTCAATTCAAGTACGTGATATCGTCACTTGGTATATCATGCTTGTAATAAGATGCAATGTATGCATGCGAACTGATACGAGACCCTAATGGTGGTCTCTAACACGCTATGGTGGAACTGAGATGGTTTAAAATTATTTTAGGGAAATTCTGATGCGTGCAAACCAGAAGCAGATCTACAAAAATTTCCCAGCGCGTGTCGCGACGTGTGGTGATTAGCGTTGCGACCCAAGGCCAAAATTCCGGCCAAAATTCAACTTCTTCATGTCTTTGTTCGTTTCTAGAATCAAGTGTGTCACGATGCGTAATGCCTTGCGCCACGACATGAAGACCAAAATTTCCCAAAATCACTTTTAAACCATCCCAGTTCCACCATAGTGTGTTAGAGACCACCCTTAGGGTCTCGTATGAGTTCGCATACATATATTGCATCTTATTACAAACATGATATACCAAGTGAAGATATCACGTATTTGAATTGAGAAGTTTAGTCTAGTTCCGAATTTGTCTCATGGTTTATAGTCTGCCCAAGTTACCATTTATATACCATTACAGGAATTAAAATTTCCTTCGACGACCTAGTGTAACACCAGCCAGATTCCAATATGTGAGTCGACACTTTCCTTTTAAATTGACTTTCATTTTGTTATTTTTCATATGAGGCTTATTTTGACGCTTAAGGGCGTTAGATGATTTTTATTACATTTATTTGATGAAAGTTCAGGTATTAAGTTATGTTTGAGAAAGAAATGTTTTCAAAGTATGATTTTATGGTTTTCGAAGCATAAGAAAAAAACCACCTCAGTATGTAACTAGATACAGACATGTGCACCTGTAGAGGACTGGGGGGACGATGATACGTAACGCCCCCAGATCCTAGTTAAGGACTAGGGATGACATATGCCTATAGATCCTAGTTTCAGAGCTTGGAGTATAGCATAGATCCCCACCCCAATTCTAGTTCAGTGTCTTGGGGGACAGTGATACGTAACGCCCCAAGACCACTAGTTTCAGGGACATGAGTGGCATACTTTGGGAGACGACGATATGTAACGCTCCAAGTCATGGATTTGCACTCCTAGCTCTAGTTAGGCGTATGGGGGGACAACGATATGTAACGGCCCCATACGTCAAGGTTTCAAAGATAGATACAGATTTGAGAAATAGTTTTCAAAAAAGAAAATTTTCAGAAAATAATAATTTTGTAAGAAACTTTCAGAAAAGATAAGTTTTACAGAAAGAGTTCAGACGAGATTTTCAAAAAGAAGCCTGAGTTTTCAGACAGAAAAAATGTTTTCATATAAAGCTATTTCTCGAACTTTGGTTTTAGAACCAAATATTTTAATAACAGTATTTCAGTTTTCGTCCACTCACTTAGATCGTACAACAGTCTAACACCCCCACTCCCAGTTTCCTTATTTGCAGGTATTCTCAGATGACGCGCTTGAGAGGATGGATACTGATGCAGTCACTAGGGTATGGAGTCCACCGGTTCAAATTAGAGAGAGTGACAGTCCAGTCAGAGTCAATTAGAAGTTGTGTATTAATCTTTGGTTATGTGATAGCCATTGTAAAAGTATGTGTTATTGATTATACAGTTATTAATGTTGAGTTTTCATGTTATGTCATTAAGCTTGGGCTACGGTCCCATACATAAGATATTTAAATAGAGAAAAAAGTATTAGTATTTTCTCATGGTTAGAAAGTCAGAGGCTCAAAGGAATAGTACGACCTATTCCCTATTGGTAGCATCTCCCGAACTGGGGATGTTACAAAGATGATATCAGAGCATGGTCAAGAGAGTAAGTGATTGCAGTGGGTTGTGTGTTGGGGTATTGTATACGCAGTATGTCCGAGATACTCGTATGCGAGTCACTACCTCTCCAGTATCCTATCATCGAGTACGTCCGTAAGATCTATAGACAAGTTAGTAAGCTTTCCCAGACTATTCGAATAGTATTCCTTACGAGAATAACTTTACTCTAGATCCAAGTTGAGAATTCCCCTGTAGTTATCCTGGCTTATCACCAGAAGTTCTGAACGAGCTATGAAACTAAATAGTAAAGATCTAAGAAAAGTTACCCAAGGGAGTGGGAAAGGAAAGCTATAAGAAAGTAAGGAAAGATGAATAGATGTGTAAGTAGTCAGAGATATAGAAAAGTAAAGAGACAGAATAAGACAATGAAGTTCTAAGGATACCCACCCGGGGTAGTAGAAATAGAAAAGAAAAAGCCCGAGTAAGTATTAGAGTGCTTAGAAGATGTAAGATTCCTTCTCTTCTCAAAAAATTTCTTCAAGCCGATCCAATAGCCTTTAGGTACTTCATATAGATAGTGAGTTCCCCGAGTAACGAGGAAAAACTAGAAAGATAATAGAAGTAAGAAATCAAGATTTGTCTTAAGAGTTCCAATAGACTGAGATTCCAAAAAGGACGTAGAGAACTCCAGATCCCCAAACCCAGACCCGGGTCCACAAGTAGGCAAATAAATGTCATAAACATGAATGACTAGTTACATTATCCCAAGTAATCCGATGGAGACAAGACCCAAAGCTATCTAGTTTACAACCATTTAGTGATACCAATTAAGAAAGCTGTGTGGACATGGCCTATATCATACCCACCTCACATGAGAAAAAGACTATACCAAGACACATAGTACTAGAACAAGGAAAACGATAACTATCGAAACATAAAGGTTTTCCCCTTCCTTTCCCACCTTAAGATAAAGGCAACCGTAAGAAGCCCGATGGGAGTTCATCTTAATAAATGGAAGACCTTGGAAGGTATATCACCCAGAAAAGGATTAAAGAAGTATTCGAGAATGTAAAGAAGAGAACCCATTTTAACCCAAAGATCTGGACAAGTCAGCACAAGACTTCTAGTACTAGTAGAAGTCCACATAATATATCAAACTTAGTAGAACCTACAGATCGGCCTAAAGATAGTAGAAAGTCATGGAAGTATAAAAGAATAGACCCGTGAGATATGAGATATTTAGAAGTGGCAAAATTATCGGTATGGACAGTAGAACAAAGTACCATAGCTGCGACTTATATCAAGAGCAGAGAGCAGAAATCTAGGAAATAGTCAGAAGGACGAACCACCACTACTCTCAGTAGCATGGCGTAGAGCCAAGAGATAGGATCTGAAAATAATAAGAAGGAAACATGAAGTGATAAGAGAATTCAGTACGTATAATGACATAGGTAATGTAGCTTGGAGACAGCAATGTAAGTGAAGACCTTAAAGTGATTAATAAAAGTAAGGAACCCTAAGGCATGGATTAGTCAATTCAGTTTCCAACAACATTAATAGAATTTTTTCCTTTCAATAGCCCCCGAATTTAGTAAGTATTTAGACACCTAACAAGACATGGGAGCATGTATCCATCCCCAACTTAGTGATGGACAATTATGACCCATAGCATCACTATTTGTACAGAACATGGTGTTGTTGTACAAATTAACTATGTGACAAAGGAAATTGCTCTTTTATCATTTGTAATAGGATTACCAGGATATATAAATGATAAGAGTCCATATGATTAGTTTCGGATTAATAAGATATGAGACAATATTAATCCACTAAGGTTTAATCATTAAAATATCCCTAGTCGTAGTATTATCGAGAATGGACATCGATAATGCGGAATAGACTAGTATTGCACTTGTGCGCGTTATGGGAGCATAACGGCATAGTTCTCATATATTTAAGTATTGGATACTTATGTTGTTGGGTTTCTAGGTTAGTCTCAAGATCGATTTAAGCAATGAAACATGTGTGAATACTCAAAGAGGTATGGCGGAATCATACTTACAATGATCGGTTTTGCGATGCGAGGAACAACAAAACTTTTCTTCATGCTCCTTGAACTTTCGGCAATGTCCATTATGTGCTCCTTGTGATATTCGATCAACTCCATGGATGGATCTCCAAGCTCCAAGCTTTGTGTTGGTGATTTCATGCTCAAGGGTTTGTTTCCCTATCACATTGGATGACTCTTCATTTTCTAGCATTGGAAAATTTTCCATAAATCTTCCTTAAGTTTCTTCTTGTTCTCGGCCTAGCAAGAAATGGAGAAGAAAATTGGCTTCAAAGCCGAGAGAGGGAGGAAAGAAAAATTGGTTCCAAAACCGTGTAAAGGGAGAGAGAAAAAGTGTGTTAAGTAATTTTTGGTTTATTTGATTTCCAAAAACAAATACCAAAAACAATTACCACTTTTCCAAAATTCAAAATTTTGGTACAAGACTTTAAGTCTTCAACCACCCATCAACTATTCACATCAATCAATGATGACAAGCATCACTTCACTCAAAGTGATGTGACTTCCATCGCTTGATTGACTAGTGATATGACGCTTGATGTGACTTGTGGGCCGCACATGAATTCGAAATGCGAGTGGGCCCGCAAACACCCCCGGGCTCGGGTTTGCTAATTCCGAATTAATGAATTTTCCGTTGCGACGTAATTAAATAAAATTTAATTAAATAATTATGCATAGCAAAATTATTATTCACGTTGCTAACAAATTAATTCTAAATTAACTCGTTCGCCCGAATTAAAATCTAATTTTAATTCCACGTCGAAATCCAATTTCGTATAATATATCGAATATATTATTTTATCGATTAATTCCAAATTAATCGTTCTCTCTCTTTTAATAATATTTTATCCCAGATAAAATATCTCCGTAATTAATCCCAGATTAATTTTCACTCTCTTCTAATTAATCCCAGATTAATAAAGTGCGAGTCATACGTCATTGGTGAATCTTCGGGAAGCGACCCATGAGATCCCCAGATATGTTGGCAGTAAATCCGGTCGTCGGACTATCCGAACACGTACGTACCTAGTACTACGTTTTTACCGATTTACAAGACATGGTTGGCTTCTAGTAAAGCACCGTGCCTACCCAATTCTCCAGAAATATTCTTAAAAGAATATGTGATCTATATCAGGCGTAGTATACGTAGTATTGCGTATTACGATCCAGTATCAGATGTCACGTGCTAGGCCTAGGGCTGGAATTATGTCTGCCCCGTACAAAGCACATATCGGATCTCTGGTAACTAGTCTTTATAATCGGATAAACATGACCTAGTCATAATATCCCGATAGCTGCAGCATAAAAGAGCACCAGTTCCGTATCCTACGTGATCATCATCTCCACTATGACTGGAGTGATACTTCCGTCTTGACATCACACCCAATACACTACGATTCTCAATATACCCAGAAGAGGCGTACACAGAACCTGTTAAAGCCTTGGACGACCAAAACCAAAGTATATTGATTGTCGCAAGTATTAGCGGTGCAAGTCTCAGGTTAAGACCAAATACACCTACCCTGATTCGGACTTCCATAGACACATAGTCATACTACCAATGGAATTCCGAGGGGTCTATCCAGAGAGAAGCTGTTTCTGTACCATTGGTAAACACAACCTTCTATTACACTTACATGAGTATCCTATACCCAAATATATGAGAACTATGCCGTTATGCTCCCATAACGCGCACATGTGTAAAACTAGTCTATTCCGCATTATCGATGTCCAATCTCGATAATACTACGACGAGGGATATTTAATGATTAAACCTTCGTGGATTGATACTGTCTCATATCATCTCAATCCGGAACTAATCATATAGACCTTCTATCATTTATACATCTTGGTAATCTAATTACAAATGATAAAATAGCAATTTCCTTTGTCACATAGTTAATTTGTACAACAACACCATGATCTGTACAAATAGTGATGTTATAGGTCATAATTGTCCAACAATCTCCCACTTGGCCTATAGCCAATCACTCAAGTGTCCTACACTCGAACTATGTACGGTTCGCTCAAACTTCTACTGAGATAAATGCTTTCGTCAGCGGATTTGCATGGTTATCATCTGATGCGATTTATTCGATCATCACATCGCCACGATGTATGATCCGAATGAATCAGATGAATATTTGAAGTATATATCTGGATCGTTGATGAGACCATTAATTCTTTAGCCTGTGCTGTAGCCTAGCTCAGCTGCTAACAGAACTACTCATAATCTAATTAGGATTATTATCGATCTAAAAGGCTTCTATTGCTGCCTCAGCTGCATCAATATTCCGCTTTTGTTGTTTATTCGGTAACAGTATCTTGCTTGGAAGAATTCCAGCTCACTCTTTCATTATTCAAACTTTATAGTACCGTTGTTACGACTTATAGTCATTTTTATCGGTTAGGAAACTCACAGCAGTGAACCCAGTCACTTCAAGTTCTCCTTCTCCATAGTATAAGAAAGCATCCTTAGTTCATCTAAGATACTAAAGGATGTTCTTAATATAAATCCAGTGACTATCACTTGGATTGGCCTAATTGTGACTCCATATGCTCAAAGCATATGAGACACTAGGTCGAGTATATATATTTCAATGTATGAGTTCTCAGAGAGTGCCAAAAACTTTTAGATCTATCCCAATAGATCTTTATTCCTAGAATAAAGGTTGTCTCTCCCAAGAATTCTATGGAGAATTTTCATGAAAGCCAAGCTTTCACCGATATTAATTATGGGAATATCATTTCCAAGAAATGACATATCATCATTATTTAGGACATCCACTGTCAGTGCACTCCCACTAACCTCCTTATATACACCAGAATCATTTCGTTTTGAATTAAATCATATACCATTATGATTACATCAAAATGACAATTCCAAGAACGATATGCTTGCTTCAATCCATAAATGGATCGAATAACTTGCAAACCTTGTTTGCTCGTTTTGGTACGACAAAATCGTCAGGATATTATAAACATCCTCCAAAAGGTTTCCGTTAAAGGAAAGCGATTTTGACATTCAGCTGCTATATTTCATAAATGAAACATGTAGCATCAGCAAGCATTATCCAAATGGATTTAACCATATCAACAAGTAAAAGGTTTCGTCGTAATCGACACAATGTTGATAACGATACCTTTTCGCTACAAGCCTAGCTTAGTACGTTGGTGTAGGGGTTTTAGGGGGTTAAATCCGGTAACGCAGCGGAAGCGGTGAAAATCCGATTTTCAGATTTCAAAAATTTTTTCTCGGATTAATTAAATAAACATATTTATTTAATATTCCAATAATCAAATTATGAAATAAAATTCAATAAATCATATTTAAGTGAATTTACCAAATTACCCTTACTTTGGTATTTTGTCCATTTTAGTCCGAAATTGATCTAATCAATTTTGAATGATTCTAAATCATTTCTAAGATGAACTTAGCATGTTCAAAACATCAAAACACCAAAACAACCAAAACCCCCAAATTTCTTCATGAAGGCCGACAGCCCCTCCAAGGAGCACAATTGTGCACTTTGTGATTTCATGCATCAAAACAATCAAGATGAAATCCAATGAACATGAAACTTTATATGCATCATATACACACAAAAATACACAACATATATGAAAAGCCCCAAATTTGGAATTGGTCATGAACCCTAATTTTTCAATTTCCACAAATTGGACAAATTAGACCAAATACATTAAATCAATTACTTCAATCATCATTCTTCCATCCAATCCAAGTCTCAACACAATGAAACAACTCAAGATCAAATCTAGGTCATTTAAGAGTGGGTCAATAACTCTATATTAGCAACATGGTTTCCAAAACCTTAAAAGAAAGCTTACAACTACAATAGTCACAACCTTCCTTCACAATACATGCTCAACACTTTCAATAAAAAACAAATTCCATCATCAAAACACAAGAAATAAAGAAAAGAATAACTTAATAACATCACAAGATGTTGCCTAGATCCTAAGGAACAATTTCCTTTCTAATAGTAAGTTTGAAAAACTTACAAAATCCAAGCTTTTCTTTTGGTATTTCCTTTTCTCCTTCACTTGTTTCCTTGGTTTCTTTCAATGGAGTTTTATGAAAAGTGTATTAGGTTAACCAAATGAAAATGAAATGAAAACAATATATACTTGCATTATTTTTAGCCTTGGCTGAATTTGGCCAAGCCAAATTACAAGATAATAATTTCAATTTCATTTGCAATTTCATTAAATCAACTTGCATAAATATCTAAAAACACTTTAAGGATATTTATTTAAGTCAACAATGGCAACTAATATCATTTACTTAAAATATCCTAATGTAAGATATTTATATTTTAATTAATTTAATCATTTAACAATTAAATAATTAATTAATTAATCAAATACAAATATATTAAATATATGTATAATATTTACATTAAATATTAAAAAAATATATTCATTTAGGATATAAGTCAAATAACTCATTTTGACTATTAATTAATGTGTATTTAAATTAATCAAGTATTAAATGTAAATACACAATAATTAGGCAAATGACTATCTAGTCCCTTTAGCACGTATCTTGCGTTTAACCTTTAAACGACTTTATAAATAATCAATATTATTTATTAATGTTGCTCTAGTGCTCTACGAGTATGTTTCATTATTGAGACTCTCTAGATTCAGGTATATCCGTCACGAAATCAAATTTCGTGTCCATAATCTATCCACATGTAGATTATGACGATCACGGATAATCTCGCTGAACCATACAGGTCGAGGTCATGGCAAATGTATAATTCCTCCGTCACAGGTATCCGGATAAATCCCAGAGATACATATGTAAACGTCAAATCTCTATGGGGATTATCCAGTCGACTATTCCATTAGCAATCTCTAAAAGAATGTTTAGAACTAGCTTCTAAACTTTACCACGGGCCCATGGTTTTATCTGATTTCTAATCATATGGACTACCTATGCTTGTTGAGTTCTAATATAGGTCCCAAGAATCATGAAATCAAGCAAGAAAACACATGAATACATCAAAGGAATAAGGCGGAATACATACTCACATTGATTGGTTTGATGCTAGGAAGAACAAAACCCATTTTCCTCCTTGTTCAAGTTCGGTTTTGGCCTCCTTGGACTGCTATCATGCTCGGTTTTGGGCTCTCTTCCTCCTTGAAAATTCGGCCATTGAAGACCTCCATGGAAGCTCAAAGCTTCAAGGTTCAAAAGGAATTCCAAGCTCATAAATGCGTTTCCCTATCACCATAATATAACCCATGGGTGTGCTAGCACTCTCATTTCTTCCTTAAATTCGGTCAAACCAAAGATTTTGTGAAGAAAATGCTCAAAACCGTGAGCAAGAGAGAGATGAGAGAAGGTTTCATTTTCAAAACGTAAAACCCTAATGCTTGGAGAGAGAGAACCGAATTATTTATTTGGGAGAGAGAGAAAAGTTAAATATATATCATTTATTTATTTTCTAAAAGCAAATAAAATAAATATATACCAAACTTTTCAAAAAGCAAAAAGTCAAAAGTAAAACATCAATCAATGTTTTCACTTTTACCCATCACTTTTACCTATCACATCAAGTCACTTTATTAAAGTGACAACATGTCATATCACATCACTCAAAGTGACAAGTGATTTGACAATTGATGCGACTAGCGCTTTGACACTTGATGTGACTTGCGTGCTGCACTCGAATTCAAAATGCGAATGCGCTCGCAACCATTCTCGGGCTCGGGTTCTCTAATTCCAAATTAACGAATTTTCCGTCGCGTCGTAATTAAATGATTACGCCTAGCGAATTCACTATTCACGTCGCTAACGAATTAATTCTAAATTAATTCGTTCGCCCGAATTAAAATCCAATTTCAATTCCGCGTCGAAATCTAATTTCATATAATATATCGAATATATTATTTTTACCGATTAATTCCAAATTAATCGTCATCTCTCTTTAAACGATATTTTATCCGAGATAAAATATCTCCGTAATTAATCCCAGATTAATTTTCTCTCTCATCGAATTAATCCCAGATTAATTTTCTCTCTCTTCCAATTAATCCCAGATTAATTAAAGTGCGAGTCATACGTCATCGGTGAATCTTCAGGAAGCGACCCATGAGATCTCCGGATATGTTGGCAGTAAATACGGTTATCGGACTATCCGAACACGTAAGTACCTCGTACTACGTTTGTACCGATTTACAAGACAAGGTTGGCTTCTAGCAAAGCGCCATGCCTACCCAATTCTCCAGAAATATTCTTACAGGAATATATAGATCTGTATCAAGCGTAGTATACCGTAGTATTGTGTATATCGGTCCAGTATCGGATAGTCACGTGCTAGGGCTGGGGCTGGATAAGTGTCTGCCTCGTCCGAAGCACATGTCGGATGTCTGGTAACTAGTCTCTATAATCAGATATTCATGACCTGGTCATAATATCATGATTGGATGCACATCACTCAAGAGCACTAGTACCGTATCCTGCGTGACATCATCTCCACTATGACTGAAGTGATACTTCCGTCTTGACATCACACCCAATACACTACGACTCTCTGATAAACCCAGAAGTGGTGTACGCAGAACCGGTTAAAGCCCTGTAGCACCAAGACCAAAGTCTACCGATTATCGTAAGTATTAGTGGTGCAAGTCTCAGGTTAAGACCAAATACACCTACCCTGATGACGGACTCCCATAGACACATAGTCATAATACCAATGGGATTCCGATGGGTCTATCCAGAGCGAAGCTGTTTCCCGTACCATCGGTGAAACACAACCTCCTATCGCACTTGCATAAGTATCCAATACTTAAATATATGAGAACTATGTCGTTGTGCCCTCACAACGCGCACAAGTGCAATACTAGCCTATTCCGCATTATCGATGTCCTGTCTCGATAATACTACGACTAGGGATATTTAATGATTTATCCTACATGGACTGATACTGTCTCATATCATTCTCCGTCCAGGAACAAATCATAGGGACCTCTCATCATTTATATATCTAAGGTGATCTAATCACAAATGATAAGAGTGCAATCTCCTTTGTCACATAGTTAATTTGTACAACAACATCATGATCTGTACAAATAGTGACGCTATGGGTCATATTATCCAACAATGCTCTGGTACACAGAACTGACGGATCCTATCTTGATACACAAAGGACACCCTGGGGATCTATCTACACCCAACGAACAGACGGAGGTCTGATCTAAATAGATCGGTGACGTGACTGTCATCTAAGTGTAGAAGATGTCTCATGTGCCCACAATGGCATCTCAAGTCTAAGAATCACAAGTGCTACTCAACCCAAGAAGATTCTTATTGGCACTGGTGTACCATCCATTAAGAATCTTCGGTGATTCGTTCAGTGTTTATCCGCTATAAACACCTACACGTTTATACTAGTCTCCAAGACTTATGGTTCATTGAGAAACCATTGGAATCATATATTCCAGTATACGACATGTACCGGTCTCAACGGGTTTACTATACTGACCAAGTAGTGTAAACCTTGACCAGGAACTGTCTGAGAATGACAACGTCATGATACTACTCAATGTCAGTTGCGACGCTTTTGCAGCAGTACCATGACTAATCATTCTAAGGTCATTACGTCTTTACCATTTAATAAGATAGATTATATTATAGAAACTGCATATATTATTCATAATAATAATGTTTTACAGAAGTATTCAACAAAAATACAACCGGGAATTGGCGCTCTGAGCACCAACCCCAACAGTTGGTATGTTGCCTTCCATGTATGTCTTCCTTGAAGACTTATATAGTACCAATAGGCACAATGTCTTCCGGTACATCAACTAGTATCTAAACTTAGTTGATATACATGGAATCCATTTCGGATATCATGGCACTTTGCCATTATAGGGAGTCGATACCTTGTATCACTTCCTTATATGTAGTCAGTTCGTATTCCTTAATAAGATTGACATCTTTATGAGGTGAGATCAGAAACTTATACCTCCAAGGTTGTTTTCTGACTCTCTCCGACTTACGCGGTTCTTGTGTATTCGAAGATTATTGGTATAGTTTCATCCTTGATGAACTATTTGTGTTCCATTAAGGAATCGGTGCCTGGAATAATATTACTCCGATTTTCATCGAGTTTTACTTTCCTCCCACTTACCACTGCATATAGGTATTCCTCTTAGGAAAACCGCATGGCGATCAACAATTACATTGTTCTCTTGTGAGTTGTATAAGTACTATACTTTGGTTACCCTAGGATAACCCACAACTTAGGCACTTATCCGATTTGGGTTTTAGTTTGGTATCATCCAAACATATGCCCAGCATTCCCAAATTTTCAGGAATGAGAAAACCCGGTTTCTTTCCTGTTCATATCTAATATGAATTATGTCAAATATATTTTTATGGAACCTTATTCAAAATAAGTTTTGCACTGATTAATGCGTATCCATTTAAGGAAATGGTAGCTCAGAGCGACTCATGATTAACCTTATCATGTCCAACAAAATTTGGTTTCTCTGTTCGGACACACCGTCAAATTTACGTGTTCCGAGAGGAGTCTTCATTGAAAGAATACTATACTCTTTCAAGTATTTGAGAAACTTATTGCTTAAGTATTTTCATCATTGTCTAATCATGGTGTTTTGATACTTTAGCCGATCTGTCTGTCTAACTTCGTGTCGAAACTCTTTGAAAGTTTCCGATTCGTGTTTCAAAAGAAACACATAACCATAACGCGATGCCAAATCCATAGAGGTTATGAAGTGTTCATATCCACTTCTAGCCTAGCTAGATATGGGCCCACTTACGTCACTATGAACGAGGGCAAACAGATCGGTGGCACTTGCACTTTTACCAAGTAAAAAGTATTTCAGGCACTTTGCCTAATAAACTAGATTCGTAGACCTTATTTGAATAGAATCAAATCCGTCCGAGTAATTACTCTTCGAAAGTGTGGATATACGAGTCTTGTTTAATTGTGTCTCAGACAACAATGCCACAAATAAGTCTCATCAGATTAAATCAGTTTGAGCTATTTGTTTGTCCTGTTATACGTTTGAGATTTATTTATATTCAAAATATAAATACTATTATTTATATCTAATGTGTTTATCTCAATATCATCTTTATAAAATAAAACACTTTAGTGTTCTAGAATATAAAGGTATACCCACAACGTGTTAAACCCTGATATAGAGATAATGTTTCTAGTCAAACTAGTTACATTCTAACAGTTTCCTAATTTAAGTACACACCCGAATGGTAGTTCCTAAACTTAGGTCTCAACGGTTAAAACAGCGACTGTCGTCCCGTTTCCGACTCGCAGATAAATCTCAACTGAAGTCAGTATCCTGCTTATCAGCAGATTCTGCGCACCAGTATGTATATTTAAGTACCACATCCAGTATCTAAAATCCAGTTTTAATACTAGCAGTGAACATGTTTATAACATATTTAAAGCCGGAGCCTTGCCCCGTCTTTACTTCCTACATGTCTGCCTTGTCCATAAGGAAGTCACGCTTCCAGTGACCCCATTTGCCACAGTTTAGGCAGACATCTTGGGATATGTCCTTTGTCTTCCTAGAAGACTGTGATGATTTTGCCTTTGCCCCTTTTCCACACCCCAGAAGCCTTTGGCCAAGCCTTGGCTTTCTGGGATGTCGAAGTAAGATGCGTCTAGCGCTTCTTGTCCTTTTGCAAACTCCGGCTTTATCTCCTTGAGTATAGCCATTAACTCTCCAAGAGTTTTCTATTGCAATTTGTACTTCTAAGATCTAAGGATAGATTAATGAAGATCCTTCAATTTCAATATCATACTATAAGGATCTAATCTTTAGTTCTGACTAAGAAATTAGGGAGTCTTTGCGGCAAGCATAACAGATTAAGCACTAAAGTTATCATCACATGAATATTCCAAATATCATGTTCTACTATTTGCTCAACTCCGGGCTTAGGCTCAAGACGTCACTCTATCAAATAAAGTAACCTCTCAGTCTCTAGGACTATCCTGAGATTTTATTCCCAATCTGAAAATTAAAGTCGTTTAATGACATTTTCACCCAGGATTATGTTTTAAACATTAATATTTCAGTTATTCTTGATTGCTATAGTCCAACTATCCAATCAACGATTTCAGGTACTATAGATTATAATGATTACTATAGTCTAACTATATAATCAACTATAATTTAAATTGGTTAAATTCAAATCTATTGATTACTATAATCCAATTATATAATCAACTATAATTGAAGTAGTTTGAATACAGTCCAACAGTTTTATTAAAACAACGATTAAATATTAGTCCAACTAATATATTAATTTATTTGACGAAAAATTGAAATGAGCGCGTATTGGCAAGTAACTAAACGAATATTGCAAATTTAATACGTGCCTCCCACTATTTTTCGGCGAGCCTCTAACCCTCTGTGGAGTACTCGGGAAACCTTGTTTCCTAGTGGGCTAGGATCCCGTTAAATAACACACAATCTTGACTTTGGCTAATAAATTGTATGATAATTAACTAGGTAGATCTCTAAGATCAATTGGATCTCATCCAATTCCTAGATCCAGTAGGTGGACATCCAATTCCAAAACATATATCTTATATATGCCAATACATCCAATATATTGCCTAACCTTTTTCCTCTGAATCAATTAAGCCTTGGCTTTGGCACAACAAACTTAATGATCCCAGTTAAGCGGAACCCATTGACCATGGAAAGCTTCGTAATCGATGTCGATGGACAAGAAGTGATCTTGACTTTGGCCAACAAATCACAACTTGGACAAGACACTGATATGGAACAAAGCTTTCATGATTCAAACACATCCGCGACGAACAAAGGTCTTGACTTTGGCCAACAAACCAGTGCTAATCTTGGATCTTGAGTAAGAATCACTCAATGGAAGGAAAAACGCTTAATATATTTTGAGGGTTTTTTTTCGCGTAAATTGGCAACCAATTTATTATCTTTGTTAGGTCTCATCATCATACACCCTTAAACATGCATTCTAAAAATATAATAAGGCGCGTATAAATAAATATAATAATGATATGCAGATGGATATTTAAACACATTGTTCCTAGAACAAATCTCCCCATTTCCTCTCTCCCGCTAGCACAAATATTACTTCTACTCGATTACATAACACTTCTAAAGAAACCTCATTTACATTGAGGGGAATAGGTGAGAAGAGAAATACAAAGAGTCAAGAGGTAATAGGCTGGACACGCAGGTCCAATTTAATAAATTCTAAATTTATTACAATAATTTCCAAAATTATCCTCACCCATTTAATATCCATCCGATATGCATTATTCATACATCGCATCCATGTATTCACACAAAGCATAATATCAATCAATCTAATCCAATTAATTAATATGAAATTAATGACCATCCAATGTTCAAACAATGATTTGATTTTGCGCGAGTCCAACTCGTTTAAGAATAAGTACTCAAAGTATGAATTCTTGAATTATATTAAACTACAATATTAAATCCAATTTAAATTTGTATTTAATACTAATTCATTTATTTAATTCCAAATTAAATAATTACATTTTTAATGTGCCTTTACGACTGAGATTCTAAATCTAATCGTTACGGGTTTCAAAGCCCGATTAACATCCAATGTTAATTTAATTAAAGTCCAATGGGCTTTTATTAATTTTTTAAGGCATGGACTTTTGGTCAAAATGGGTCAAACCCAAATACCAAAGCCCATTTAAGGAATCACCCTTATTTGCCAAGAAACCAATTTGGGCCCATTAGGCCCAATTAAAATTAAAGGTCCATTAAGTCATATTTGGACTTTATGGATATGGTTTTGGGCCCAATTGGATCCAACCAATTAGCCTAAACCAAACTTGGCCCAACCAAGCCCATTAAGCCCAATTACAACTTTTACAAGCCCAATTCCAAATTTGGCCCAATTAATTAAATTATAAAATTCCAATTTCATAATTAAATTAACCAAAGTGTATAGCCATAATTAATTAACCAAATTAACATTTCCAAAACACTAAATTACTCAATTAATTATGCTTATCATCATCAACTTATGTCCAACACAATTGAATAAAAAAATCAATCATTTTACAAGCTACAAGTCACGGCATTTAGGGTTTTTCAAAATTGATTTCGATTTCAATCCAATTAAATCTCAAATCAATTTATCCCAAGTATTTTCAACTCATCCAATGATCAAAAATAAAAATTCCATGACATTAGGGCACCTCCAAGTTTCGGCCAAGCCTATATTTTGGGGAAAAATTGATCCAATCCATTTTTCAGAAAATTGATCACAAACAACTCCAAGTCATCCATATACAAGCATGCTCAAACAAGTAATTTAGTCAAAACATGCTCAAATCCAATATACCCAAATTTTACCCTAAGTATATTTCATGCTCAAAATGGCTCAAGATACCATTGTTGGGTTTCTAGGTTAGTCCCAAGATCGATTTAAGCAATGAAACATGTGTGAATACTCAAAGAGGTATGGCATAATCATACTTACAATGATCGGTTTTGCGATGCGAGGAACAACAAAACTTTTCTTCAAACTCCTTGAACTTTCGACAAAGTCCATTATGTGCTCCTTGTGATATTCGGTCAACTCCATGGATGGATCTCCAAGCTCCAAGCTTTGTGTTGGTGATTCCATGCTCAAGGGTTTGTTTCCCTATCACCTTGGATGACTCTTCATGTGTTAGCATTGGAAAATTTGCCACAAATCTTCCTTAAGTTTCTTCTTGTTCTCGGCCTAGCAAGAAATGGAGAAGAAAATTGGCTTCAAAGCCGAGAGAGGGAGGAGAGAAAAATTGGTTCCAAAACCGTGTAAAGGGAGAGAGAAAAAGTGTATTCAGTAATTTTTGGTTTATTTGATTTCCAAAAACAAATACCAAAAACAATTACCACTTTTCCAAAATTCAAAATTTTGGTACAAGACTTTAAGTCTTCAACCACCCCCATCAACTATTCACATCAATCAATGATGACAAGCATCACTTCACGCAAAGTGATGTGACTTCCATCGCTTGATTGACTAGTGATTTGACGCTTGATTTGACTTGTGGGCCGCACTTGAATTCGAAATGCGAGTGGGCCCGCAAACACCCCCGGGCTCGGTTTTGCTAATTCCGAATTAATGAATTTTCCGTTGCGACGTAATTAAATAAAATTTAATTAAATAATTATGCATAGCAAAATTATTATTCACGTTGCTAACAAATTAATTCTTAATTACCGATTTACAAGACATGGTTGGCTTCTAGCAAAGCACCGTGCCTACCCAATTCTCCAGAAATATTCTTAAAGGAATATGTGATCTATATCAGACGTAGTATACATAGTATTGCGTATTATGATCCAGTATCGGATGTCACGTGCTAGGCCTGGGGCTGGAATTGTGTCTGCCCCGTACGAAACACATATCGAATCTCTGGTAACTAGTCTCTATAATCGGATAAACATGACCTAGTCATAATATCCCGATAGCTGCAGCATAAAAGAGCACCAGTTCCGTATCCTACGTGATCATCATCTCCACTATGACTGGAGTGATACTTCTGTCTTGACATCACACCCAATATAATACAATTCTCATATACCCAGAAGAGGCGTACAAAGAACCTGTTAAAGCCCTGGACGACCAAAACCAAAGTATATTGATTATCGCAAGTATTAGCAGTGCAAGTCTCAGGTTAAGACCAAATACACCTACCCTGATTCGGACTTCCATAGACACATAGTCATACTACCAATGGAATTCCGAGGGGTCTATCTAGAGAGAAGCTGTTTCCGTACCATCGGTAAACACAACCTCTTATTACACTTGCATGAGTATCCTATACCCAAATATATGAGAACTATGACGTTATGCTCCTATAACGCGCACAAGTGTAATACTAGTTTATTCCGCATTATCGATGTCCAATCTCGATAATACTACGACTAGGGATATTTAATGATTAAACCTTCGTGGATTGATAATGTCTCATATCATCTCAATCTGGAACTAATCATATGGATCTTCTATCATTTACATCTTGGTAATCTAATTACAAATGTTAAAAGAGCAATTTCCTTTGTCACATAGTTAATTTGTACAACAACACAATGTTCTGTACAAATAGTGATGCTATGGGTCATAATTGTCCAACATATGCAAGTGTGATAGGAGGTTGTGTTTACTGATGGTACGGAAACAGCTTCGCTTTGGATAGACCCCTCGGAATTCCATTGGTAGTATGACTATGTGTCTATGGAAGTCCGATTCAGGGTAGGTGTATTTGGTCTTAACTTGAGACTTACATCGCTAATACTTGCAACAATCAATATACTTTGGTTTTGGTCGTCCATGGCTTTAACAGGTTCTGTGTACGCCTCTTCTAGGTATATTGAGAATCGTAGTGTATTGGGTGTGATGTCAAGATGAAAGTATCACTTCAGTCATATGAAGATGATGGTCACGTAGGATAAGGAACTGGTACTCTTATATGCTGCAACTATCGGGATAATATGACTAGGTCATGTTTATCCGATTATAGAGACTAGTTACCAGAGATCCGATATATGCTTCGGACATGGCAGACACAATTCCAGCCCCAGGCCTTGCATGTGACATCCGATACTGGATCGCAATACGCAATACTACATTTACTACGTCTGATACATATTATATATTCCTTTAAGAATATTTCTGGAGAAATGGGTAGGCACGGTGCTTTGCTAGAAGCCAACCATGTCTTGTAAATCGGTAAAAACGTAGTACTAGGTACGTACGTGTTCGGATAATCAGACGACCGGATTTACTGCCAACATATCCAGAGATCTCATGGGTCGCTTCCTGAAGATTCACCGATGACGTATGACTCGGACATAATTAATCTGGGATTAATTATAAGAGAGAGAAAATTAATCTATGATTAATTACGAAGATATTTTAGCTGGGATAAAATACTATTTAAAGTGAAAGAACGATTAATTTGGAATTAATCGATAAAATAATATATTCGATATATTAAACGAAATTAGATTTCGACGCGGAATTAAAATTGGATTTTAATTCGGGCAAACGAATTAATTCGCTAGCGACGTGAATAGTAATTTTGCTAGGCATAATTATTTAATTAAATTTGATTTAATTATGTCGCAACGGAAAATTCGTTAATTCAAAATTAGCAAACCCGAGCCCGGGAGTGTTTACGGGCCCACTCGAATTTTGAATTAAAGTGGGGCCTACAAGTCACATCGCAAGTCACCTTTTGTGATGGAAGTCACATCAACTTTTAGTGATGTGATGCAAGTCACTTTTTGGTGATGGGAGTAGTTGAAGGCAATTAATGCCATTTTCCATCTTTCAAATTATTTTAGCCTTTTTGGAAAAAGGATATACAAAAGTTTGAGAGACTTTTGGATAGGGAATTTAATTGTGTTAGAAACAAAACACACAACTCTCACTTTTTCTCTCCTTGGCCGAATGCATAGCCTCTTTTTCTCTCCATTTTGGGCGTGAACCTAGGGTTCATCTCTTTTGATTTTTGATTCAAAAATCACAAGTGCTAGCACACACGAGGAGTCATTCAAAGGTGATAGGGAAACCAATCCTTGAGCATGGAATCAACAACAAATCTTGGAGCTTGGATTAAAGATCACACCAAGGAGCTTGGTCGAATCACACATGGAGGAAAATTTTTGTGTTCAACGCATCCAAAATCCGATCAAAGTGAGTATTTTCCGCATTCTTACTCTGTGTATTCACATGTTTCATTGCTTAATTTGATCTTGGTTTGACCTAGAAAACCCAACAATGGTATCAGAGCGGTTATTAAGCATGAAATTGAATTTATGGTTCTTAACTTTAATTTGGGTATTTTTGATTTGAGCATGTTTTATACAAATTGTTTGTTTGAGCATGCTTATAATATGTTAACTTTGAGTTGTGCATGATCAATTTGAAGAAAAATTAATTGGATTAATTTTCCCCAAATTTTGAGGCTTGGCCGAGAGTTTGAACCATTTATAGACATGGTGATTTTTGAATTTTAGACAATTGAATGTGTTTAAAATGAATGGGATATATTAGTTTGTGATTTAATTGGATTGAAATCAAAATTGATATAAAAAAGTCCCTAATTGTCGTGAGCTTAGGAAGCATGTTGGGATTGATTTTGCTTCAATTTGTGTTGGACATAAGTTGATTATTTAAAGCATGATTAATTAGTGTAATTGGTATTTTTGAAATGTTAATTTGACTAATTAATTATGGCTATTACACTTTAATTGATTAAATTATGATATTTGTAATATTGGATTTAATTAGTTGGGCTTAATTTGGAATTGGGCTAAAAAATATTGTATTTGGGCTTAATGGGCTTGGTTAGGCCAAGTTTGGTTTATGATAATTGGTTGGATCCAATTAGACCTAAAACCATTTCCATAAAGTCCAAATATAATATAATGGGCCTTTAAAATTTTAATTGGGCCTAATGGACCTAAATTGATTTTTGGCAAAGGGTGATTCCTTATTGGGCTTTGGTTGCCAAAGTCCATGCCTTATAAATTAATTGAAAGCCCATTGGACTTTAATTAAATTGACATTGGATGTTAATTGAGCTTTGAGACCCGTTAAGATTATATTTAGAATCTAAGTCGCAAAGGCTCATTATAAAGTGTAATTATTTAATTTGGAATTAAATAAAGAATTAGTATTGAATACAAATTAAATTGGATTTAATATTGTAGTTTGATATAATTCGAGAATTCGTACTTTGAGTACTTATTCTTAAATGAGTTGGACTCGCGCAAATAAATCGTTGTTTGAACATTGGATGGTCATTAATCAAAGATTAATTAATTGGATTAGATTGATTGATAACATGCTTTGTGTGAATACGTGGATATGATGTATGAAAAATGTATATCGGATGGACATTAGATGAGTGAGGGCAATTTTGGAAATTGTTGTAATAAATTTAGAATTTATTAAATTGGACCTGCGTGTCCAGCCTATTACCTCTTGATTCTTTGTATTTCTCTTCTAACCTATTCCCCTAAATGTAAATGAGGTTTCTTTAGAAGTGTTATGTAATTGGGTAGAAGTAAGATTATGCTAGCGGGAGAGTGGAAAGGAGAGATTTGTTCTAGGAACAAAATGTTTTAAATATCCATCCGCATATCATTATTAATTTATTTATCGCGCCTTATTATGCTTTTAGAATGCATGCTTAAGGGTGAATGATGAGACCTAATCAAAGATAATTAATTGGTTGCCAATTATGCGAAAAACCCTCAACAAATATTAAGCGCTTTCCTTCCATTGAATGATTCATTCTCAAGATCCAAGATTGGCACTGGTTTGTTGGCCAAAGTCAAGACCTTTGTCTATCGCGGATGTGTTTGAATCATGAAGGCTTTGTTCCGTATCGCATGTCTTGTCCAAGTTGTGATTTGTTGGCCAAAGTCAAGATCACATCTTGTCCATCGACATCGATTACGAAGCTTTCCAAGGTCAATGGGTCCCACTTAACTGGAATCATTAAGCTTGTTGTGCCAAAGCCAAGGCTTAGTTGATTCAGAGGAAAAAAAGTTAGGGAATATATTGGATATATTGGCATATATTAGATATATGTTTCGGACTTGGATGTCCACCTACTGGATCTAGGAATTGGATGAGATCCAATTGATCTTAGAGATCTACCTAGTAAATATCATACAGCTTGTTGGCTAAAGTCAAGACTGTGTGTTATTTAACGAGATCATAGCCCACTAGGAAACTAGGTTTCCTGAGTACTCAACACAAGGTTAGAGACTTCCGAAAAATAGTGGGAGGCAAGTATTAAATTTGAAATTTCGTTTAGATACTTGCCAATACGTGCTCATTTCATTTTTCGTCATTATTTAAATATTTATTAGTTAGACTAATATTTAATTGTTGTTTTTAAAATTAAACAGTTAGACTGTATTCAAACTACTTCAATTTATAGTTGATTATATAATTGGATTATATTAATCAATATATTTGAATTTATCCAATCAAATTATAGTTGATTATATAGTTAGACTATAGTAATCATTATATTTAATTGTACCCTAAATCGTTGATTAAATAGTTGGACTATTGGAATCAAGATAACTGAAAGATTAGCGTTTAAAACATAATCCTGGGAGAAAATGTCTTTAAACGACTTTAATTTTCAGATTGGGAATAGAACCTCAGGATAGTCCTGGGAACTGAGAAGTTACTCTATTTGATAGAGCAACCTCTTGGGCCTAAGCCCGGAGTTGAGCGAATAGTAGAGCATGAGCTTTGGAAGACTCATGGTGATGATAACTTTAGTGCTCAATCTTTTATGCTTGATGCAATGATACTTTAATTTCATCGTCAAAACTAAGGATTAGATCCTTACACCATGATGTTGAAATTAAAGGATCTTCATAGATTTATCCTTAGATCTTAGAAGTACGAATTGCAAAAGAAGCACTTTCTCTCACGTATGTCAGAGGGTACATCTGTCGAGCATTAGGTGTCGCAGATGATTGCTGACATCGATCAGCTAGGTTAGCTGGGCATTACCTACGTGGCCGAGACTACCAATGATTTGATCTTATAGTCTCTACCCGAAAGGTGGGGAAGGTTCATTATGAACCAAGAGTAAAATCTTGGAGAGTTGATGTCTATGCTCAATGAGGCAGAGCCAGAACTTCTAAAAGGGGCAAAGGCAAAATCATCACAGTCTTATGGGAAGACAAAAGGATATATCCCAAGATGTCTGCCTAAACTGTGGCAAACGGAGTCACTGGAAGCGTGACTGCCGTATAGATAAGGCATACATGAATGAAGTGAAGGCGGGGCAAGGCTCCGGCTTCAAGTATGTTTGTCATAAACATGTTCACTACTGGTTTCAAAATTGGATTTTTGATACTAAGTATTGTACATAAATATGTACTGATGTACAAAATCTGCTGATGAGCAGGATACTGACTTCAGTTGAGATCGACCTGCGAGTCAGAAATGGGACGAGAGTCGCTGTTTTAACCGTAGAAACCTAAGTTTAAGAACTACCCTTTATGTATGTACTTAAATTAGGAAACTGTTATAATGTACCTAGTTTGACTAGAAATATTATCTCTATATCTAAGTTTAACCCGTTGCAGGTATACCTTTATATTCTAGAACACTAAGTGTTTTATTTTATAAAGATGATATTGAGATAAACACATTAGATCTGAATAACATTATTTATATTTTGAATATAAATAAATCTCAAACGTATGACATGACAAACAAATAGCTCAAACTGAATTAATCAGATGAGACTTATTTGTGGAATTGTTGTCTGGGACACTTTAACAAGAATCGTATATCCACACTTTTGAAGAGTGGATACTAGGACAGATTTGATTCTAATTCAAATAATGTCTACGAATCTAGTTTATTAGGCAAGGTGCCTAAAACACTTTTTACTTGGTAAAAATGCAAGTGCCACCGATCTGTTAGCCCTCGTTCATAGTGACGTAAGTGGGCCCATCTCTTGCTAGGCTAGAGGTGGATATGAATACTTCGTAACCTTTACGGATGTGGCATCGCGTTATGGTTATGTGTTTCTTGTGAAACATAAATCGGAAACTTTTGATAAATTCAAAGAGTTTTGACACGAAATAGACAGACAGATCGGCTAAAGTATAAAACCGTCATGGTTAGACCATGGTGGAAAATACTTAAGCAATAAGTTTCTCGACTAATTGAAAGAGTATGGTATTCTTTCACAAGGGACTCTTCACGAAACACCTCAATTTGACGGTGTGTCCGAACAGAGAAACTAAACTTTGTTGGACATGGTAAGGTTACTGATGAGTCACTCTGAGCTACCATTTTCCTTCTAGGGATACACATTAATCAGTGCAAAACTTATTTTGAATAAGGTTCCATGAAAATTTGTTAGAAAGACTTCATATTAGATATGAACAGGAAAGAAACCGGGTTTCTCATTCATGAAGATTTGGGAATGCTAGGCATATGTTTGGATGATACCAAACTAGAACCCAAATCGGATAATTGCCTAATTTGTTGGTTATCCTAGGGTAACCAAAGTATAATACTTATACAACTCACACGAGAACAATGTAATTGTTGCTCTCCATGCGGTTTTCCTAAGAGGAATACCTATATGCAGTGGTAAGTGGGAGGAAAGTAAAACTCGATGAAAAATCGGAGTAATACTGTTCGAGGCACCGATTCCTTAATGGAACACAAACAATTCATCAGGGATAAAATTGTACCACAATCTTCAAATACACAAGAACCGCGCAAGTCGGAGAGAGTCAGAAAACAACCTGGGAGGTATGGGTTTCTGATCTCACCTAATGAAGATGTCAATCTTATTGAGGAACACGAACCGGCTACGTATGAGGAAGTGATACAAGGTATCGACTCCCTATTATGGCAAAGTGCCATGAAGTCCGAAATGGATTCCATGTATATCAACTAAGTATGGACACTGGTTGTTGTACTGGAAGGCATTGTGCCTATTGGTACTAGATGAGTCTTCAAGGAAGACATACATCGATGGCAACATACAAACATACAAAGCTAGGCTTGTAGCGAAAAGGTATCGTTATCAACATTTTGTTGATTACGACGAAACCTTTTACTTGTTGCCATGATTAAATCCATTTGGATAATGCTTGCTAATGCTGTATATTTCATTCATGAAATATGGGAGCTGAACGTCAAAACTACTTTCCTTAAACGAAAACCTTATGGTGGATGTTTACAACATCCTGACGGTTTTATTGTACCAAAAACAAGCAAACAAGGTTTGCAAGTTGATTCGATCCATTTATGGATTGAAGCAAGCATTGCGTTCTTGGAACTATCGTTTTGATGTAATCATAATGGTATATGATTTAATTTAAAACGAAAATGATTCTTGTGTATATAAGAAGGTTAGTGGGAGCGCACTGACAATGATTGTCTTATATAAGGATGACATATCATTTCTTGGAAATGACATTCCCATAATACAATCGGTGAAAGCTTGGCTTTTATGAAAATTCTCCATAGAATAATAGGAGAAACAAAATTTATTCTAGGAATAAAGATCTACTGGGATAGATCTAAAAGTTGTTGTCTCTCTCCGAGAACTCGTACATTTGAAATATGTACGCGACCTGATGTCTCATATTCTTTGAGCATATGGAGTCACAATCAGGCCAATCCATGTGATGGTCACTAGATTGATGTTAAGAACATCCTTAAGTGTCTTAGAAGAACTAAGGATGCTTTCTTATACTATGGAGAAGGAGAACTTGAAGTGACTGGGTTCACCGTTGCAAGTTTCCTAACCGACAAAATTGACTATAAGTCGTAATAAGGGTAATAGATAGTTTGAATAATGGAACATTGAGCTGGAAATCTTCCAAGCAAGATACTGTTACCGAATAAACAATAAAAGTGGAACATTGCTGCAGCTGAGGCAGCAATAGAAGCGATTTGGATCTATAATAATCCTAATTAGATTAGGTGTAGTTCTGTTAGCGGCTGAGCTAGGCTACAACACAGGCTAAAGAATTAATGGTCTCATCAACGATCCAAATATATACTTCAATTATTTCATCTGATTCGTCGGATCATACATCGTGGCGATGTGATGATCGAATAAATCGCATCAGATGATAACATTGCAAATCCGCTGAAGAAAGCAATTTCTCAGCAGAAGTTTGAGCGACCCGTACATAGTTCAGGTGTAGGACACTTGAGTGATTGGCTATAGGCCAAGTGGGAGATTGTTGGACAATTATGACCCATATCATCACTATTTGTACAGAACATGGTGTTGTTGTACAAATTAACTATGTGACAAAGGAAATTGCTCTTTTATCATTTGTAATTGGATTATCGGGATATATAAATGATAAAATTCCATATGATTAGTTCCGGATTAATAAGATATGAGAGAATATTAATCTAGTAAGGTTTAATCATTAAAATATCCCTAGTCGTAGTATTATCGAGACTGGACATCGATAATGCGAAATAGACTAGTATTGCACTTGTGCGCGTTGTGGGAGCATAACGACATAGTTCTCATATATTTAAGTATTGGATACTTATGCAAGTGTGATAGGAGGTTGTGTTTACTGATGGTACGGAAACAGCTTCGCTCTGGATAGACCCCTCAGAATTCCATTGGTAGTATGACTATGTGTCTATGGAAGTCCGATTCAGGGTAGGTGTATTTGGTCTTAACTTGAGACTTACATCGCTAATACTTGCGACAATCAATATACTTTGGTTTTGGTCGTCCAGGGCTTTAACAGGTTCAGTGTACGCCTCTTCTGGGTATATTGATAATCGTAGTGTATTGGGTGTGATGTCAAGATGGAAGTATCACTTCAGTCATATGAAGATGATGGTCACGTAGGATAAGGAACTGTTACTCTTATATGCTGCAACTATCGGGATAATATGACTAGGTCATGTTTATCCGATTATAGAGACTAGTTACCAGAGATCCGATATATGCTTCGGACGGGGCAGACACAATTCCAGCCCCAGGCCTTGCTTGTGACATCCGATACTGGATTGCAATACGCAATACTACGTATACTACGCTTGACACAGATTATATATTCCTTTAAGAATATTTCTGGAGAATTGGGTAGGCACGGTGCTTTGCTAGAATCCAACAATGTCTTGTAAATCGGTAAAAATGTAGTACTAGGTACGTACATTGTAGCCGCTCTAGAAATAAAATTGTTCACAATATTCCAAGTAGCGACAATTTTTGAAGAGTAAGTAGACCCTAAAGTGTCTGAAATTATGGAGAGAATGAACTACAAGCCCGACACTGGACTAAGGGCACAAGGTCAAGGCACTAGAACATTGCCAGACTTCAAAGGACAGACAACTAGGAAAGGGTTGGGATACTACTCAGACAATGAAATGGCGAAAGTGAAGAAAAAGAGAAATAGATTAGAAGACTGTTTCGTAAAGGAAAAATATCAAGCGGCTCCAGAACCATGTGAAGACAACGGCTTCACTATGTCAGGCTTCAAAATCTTCGTTGATATAGTAAATTGAGAGATGAGTTTGATAATAGGAGAAAAAGAAAATGAATAGAAGAGTTAGAAGCATGGGAAGAAGAGCTCTTCAAGCTGGAATACTTGATGCTAGAGGACCCCGTTGTGGTCGAAGAGATGGAAAACTATGAAGACATTTATGTACCTGAAATTTTTGATTATAACCCTGCATTGAAAATTAATAAGATGACTGATTTTGCTTACCCCTTTGATAAATATCATTTTAGCATACATCATAACATGCATGGCATGAGCATATCAGACGTTAATTCAACTAAAACATGAGCATTTAATCTTGGTACATGTGAGAACCCAGATAATATACTAATTGTAAGTGAGGTTACCCTTGACGAGAGGAAATAATTAGAGAACCTGTTAAAACATATGCAAAAGTATTTTCTTAGATATGTCGGGGGTGGATAGAAGCATAGCACAACACATAATACCGACATACCCAAATATGAGACCCGTAAAGAAAAAACTTCAAAAGATAAGGCCAGAATGGGTTGAGAAGATTATGGAAGTGGTGAAGAAGTAGGTAGAGGTAGGATTCTAAGAAGTAGTATAGTACCCAGAATGGTTAGAAATATGGTACTGGTTCCAAAGAAAGATGGAAGGGTTATGATGTGTGTAGACTATATAGATGTTCTAGTAGACAACGTCGCCCTGTCAACCATGTATTCATTCACATATGGATTTTCTGGCTACAACCAAATATTTATGGTAGAATAGAAGATAAATATAAAATGACTTTTTTCACGGAATGAGGAACTTATTGCTACGAAGTAATGTCCTTGGGACTAAAGAATACATGAGATACTTATAAAAGGATGGCCACAATCATATTTCACGACTTGATGTATAAGGAATTCAAAGTATATGTGGATGAAATGATGGTCAAGTCAAAAACTCGATGATGGCATTTTTTCGCGCTAGAGAAATTCCTTCAAACAGTGGATAAGAACAATCTCAGGCTCAACCCCAAGAAGTGTGTATTCGAGGTTATGTCAGAAAACTTGTTGGGACATATGGTAGACCCTCAGGGAATATAAGTGGATCTAGGAAATGTCAAGGCAATAATAGAGATGCACGTACCCAAGACGAAGAAGGAAGTAAGAGGTTTTTGGGAAAAATACAATACATCAGTTGGTTCATCGCCAAGCTAACGTCGGTATGTTAACCGATATTCAAGTTACTCATGAAGGATCAGCCTGTGGAGTGGAATGAGCAATGCCAAAAGGCATTTGAAAAGATAAGAAGATATTTGACCAATCCACCAGTCTTAAAACCTCATAGGCTTTGAAATATGCCTATGAGGTCTTAAGATTGTTGGATTGGTCAAATATGCATATTTGATTGATATATACAAATACATACTAAGAATGACATCTATCTTAGAATAATCATGTAGTAATATTGGACACTGAGTAGTCCTACATTGAGATAATATTACTACTATAAACTATTCTTAAAGCAAAAATATTCCTAGTCATAAGTCATGAAATACGGTCAAATTTCTATAACCTAAAAGACTAGCATATGTCGTATATAGGAATTTGGAGTTCCAATGGTTTAATCCAATGTACTATGAGCATTGGAAGCTCTTATAGACATATGAATATTCGTTTGAGTGAATACTGAATGACACACATGTGATTCCTAATAGTTGGAAGTACACTCCACCGTCAATATGAATCTCCTCGAGTCGAGTAGCATATGTGATCCTTTGACTACATGATAACATTGATTTTATGTGTGATCATCTACACTTTGATTCCATTCTGTTGGGGTGGATGTGGGACTCATAAGGTCAGATCGGTGCCTCGCGCAGCGAAAGTGGTTTAACCCATAGATATCAAGTATGCGTGTATTTTTAAATAATTTAATGGAATACTATATTATATTACAAGTACGTAGAAAAACATCGAGGCTGAATCGAAGTCCAGAAACTCAAAATCAGAAGAAAATAAATTTTAGGAATCGTGGACATGTTGACATGAGATGTGCGCCTCAGAAACTTGACGGTGTAATCTATGTTTCCTAAGCACAACTCGGATAGCCTACGACAGAGGGATTGTTAAACATATGTGATTATCTCGACTTGGATAGTTCATAAAGGTCATTCGTGTTCTTAGCAAATTCAGTGGTGGCCGAATTATGTACATATAAGCTAGGCTTATATGACAAACGTGTCTGGACTTAGAGAGTCCCATAATATAAATTATACTGGTTTAGCACTTGGGTAGCCAATAATGCTCGATAATAAATAATATTTGATATTATAATTATCAACTAAAATAATTAAGTGTTATTGGATAACATTAATTATTTACTTTGACCCAACTGGATTAATTGGATTAATCCAAAATCACACAATGGCTTTGTTAAAATCACACAATGGCTTTGTTGCAATTTCATAAATATCTCTAACATTGGAGGATATTTTGATAATTACAAATATATAATAATAAATGTATTTGGCTTGATTGGACTAAATCAAATTGGTAGACATTGAACTAATCCATTGATAAAATTTTATCTTGATTTAATTGGATTAAATCAAAGTGGTAGAAAAAGGTGATTAGTGGAACTTAATTATACATATTTGGACAAATTGAATTAAACCCATATAAAACTTGATTAGAACTTTTATTAACTAAAAATTACATAAGTTTTGCTATAAAAGACAAGCTTGAGTAAATTTTTAGTCAAGGTAAAAATAAGCTAAAACAAGCATTAAGCAAAAGAAAGAAATATTAGCCTAAGTAAAGTTTTTGTGGTAAAAGCATTGGAGGTTATCTATAACAATAACGAAAAGAAGATTGGATCTTCGAATCAAGTTTTCTAGCTTTGTAAGTTCTCTACAAAAATAAGGAGAAGAAGATTGGATCTTTGTATCAAGCTTGCTAACTCTGGAAGTTCTCTACAATATTTCAACAAGGAGGAGAAAATTGGATATTTGAATCAAGCTTGCTAAGTAAGTTTGATCTTCTCTAAAGGTATATTTCCATTAGTGATTTGTTATCATTCATGAAATATATTGTAACATCCCCAATCTGGGAGATGCTACCGGCAGGGAATATGCCGTATTATCCCCATAAGCCTATGAATTTCTAATTATGACCAATACTAAAACTCTATCCTAAAAAAATTTCATATATGGGACCATTGCCCATATCCATAACATAGATTGTAAAACAGTTCACAGTCAAATGAATACTCAACATTACTTATCTTAACAACTCTATACATGAATACTATAAACAACTTTATTATACAAATATTTGAAACTGGACTTTACTTGACTTGACTGAACTCTATCTCTGATTTGACTTGGTGGACCGAACACCCTAGTGACTGCCATCAGAATCCATCCTCCCGAGCTCGTCCTCTGAGTAACCTGCAAAACAAAGAAACTGGGAGTGGGGGGGGGGGGGGAGGTTAGATCATTTGAACGATCTAAATGAGTAGAAAATTAAAACAAAAATTGATGAGCTTTTATGAAAACTCTTGGTTCTAAAACTGAAACTGTCACCAGAAAACCATCTTTTTCTGAAAACTCTTTTCTTATATGAATACACTACTTAATCTGTAAAACTTTTCTGAAAACGATTTTCAGTCTGCATAACTTTGAGTCCTTCTAAAAAACTAATTTTTCTTTCTAAAACTCTTTTATAAAAATTTCATTTCTGACAACAGCATCTCTGAAAATCGTTTCTCTAAAAACCTGTCACTGGAATATGTTTTTGAAAAACCTAATGCATGGGGGCGTTACGTATCGCCATCCCCCATATGCCTAACTAGTGGTCTTGGGGTGTTACGTATTGCCGTCCCCCAAGCCACTGAACTAGAGCCAGGAGGGCCGATATATGCTATTTCCTGACCTTGAACTAGGATCTAGGGGCATCTGTCATCCCTAAACCTGAACTAGGATCTGGGGGCATTATCTATCTCCGTCCCCCCAGCCCGATACATGTGCATATGTCTATCTGTCAATTCCATAAGTCAGTGTTGAGGTGGGTTTTTCCCCATCCCTCAAAAATCACAAATCATGCTTTTAAATCGCTCTTTCTAAAATATTACATAAAGCATGCTCTTTCATGAAATAACTGTAATAAAATACACTAACACAATAGGTGCGTAAAATTAAGTCTTTAAAATAATGTAAACGAAAACTCAATTTAGAAAGAGAGTGTCCACTCACAAATTTGGAATCTGGCTGGTATTGTTTACTATGTCGAAGAAAACTACGAATCCTGGGATGATCTATAATTGATAAACTTGATTAGAAAATGAACTGAGGAATACGTTACGGAATTAGGCTAAATTTATCTATTCAAGTACTTGCTATCACGTCAAGGTGTATCACATCTGTATCATGATGTAATGTATATATGTGAGTTGATACAAGACTCTTAGGGTGGCCTCTATTATGTTAGGGTGAAACTGAAATGAACTAAAATTGGTTTGGGGAAATCCTAATCACACGTCGTGACGCTACCCTTAGGGCTTCGGGACGCTCACTCATGCTGATAAACCAATAAGCATTCTCTATTTATGTGTCACGACGTAAGTCCTAGGGCGTTACGACGCTAACATTATAGAAATTGAACTATACCAATTTCCCAATACGTGTCACGACACTGTCCTTTTGGCATCGCGACGCTCACAATCCAGAAACTAATATGTACAAATTTCCTAGTACGTGTCGCGACGCAAGGGTTGCACGTCACGACACAAGCTTGTTTTGAAGGATCCAACACTTGCTTATCAAAGTCTATCTTACCCAAATGGATTCCCAAATCCCCCATAATATAATTATACATAAACAATCCTTTAACTTCAATATTCAGTTATGTTAAAGCAACACTACATCACCAATTCAACTCCTAATCTCATAACTCCAACTTAGCTCAACATCTAGGATTTCAATACTTTGGAATTTCTCAATCCATTCCATTTCCATTCTCATTTCCTCACTAAATGCAATTCCTAATATGCCACTAATACCATCATAACTTCATACCATCAAGATTTCATAATTAAAATTTTGGGTCAAAATTCGTTACCTTAATATGCTTGATTTTTCTTCATCTTCCAAGCCATCATCGGTTGACAATCTTCCTCCTAGCTTGATACGTGAGGGTTTGATACTTGTCTTCTCTTCATTTCTTCTTCTTTATTCCTCTCTTTCTTTTTCTTTCTTTCTCATTCTTTCTCCTCTATCACGTTTCTCTCTTCTCCATATTCTTAGGGATGCTTGAATAGTAGTCATATTTATACTAGGTCTTAATTGACTAATAAGTAATGTTTTAAATTTTTAAGGAAATACCAGAATTTGGAAGAAAAATGTAGAGTTCTCTAGATAGGTCCGCATGTACTAATCATCCGAATTTTGGAGTTACATTTTTGACCTACTTCTGGTTCGAATTTGGAAAATTATTCAATACACAAGTTGTAGGTCTTGATCTTATCTTTTCGACGATATAAAGTTCATAAGAATCAAAGTTTGTATGAGAAAGTTATGGCCGAAATACCATGAGTTTGTTGGACAATTATGACCCATAGCGTCACTATTTGTACAGATCATGGTGTTGTTGTACAAATTAACTATGTGACAAAGGAGATTGCTCTCTTATCATTTGTGATTAGATCACCTAGATATATAAATGATAGGAGGTCCCTATGATTTATTCCTGGACGGAGAATGATATGAGACAATATCAGTCCACGAAGGATAAATCATTAAATATCCCTAGTCAGAGCATTGTCGAGATTGGACATCGATAAATGCGTAAAAGACTAGTATTGCACTTGTGCACGTTGTGAGGGCACAACAGCATAGTTCTCATATATTTGGGTATAGGATACTCATGCAAGTGTAATAGGAGGTTATGTTTTACCGATGGTACGGGAAACAGCTTCGCTCTAGATAGACCCCCTCAGAATTCCATTGGTAGTATGACTATGTGTCTATGGAAGTCCGAAATCAGGGTAGGTGTATTTGGTCTTAACCTGAGACTTGCACCGCTAATACTTGCGACAATCAATATACTTTGGTTGCGGTCGTCCAGGACTTTAACAGGTTCTGTGTACGCCAATGCTGGGTATATTGAGAATCGTAGTGTGTTGGGTGTGATGTCAAGACGAAAGTATCACTCCAGTCATAGTGGAGATGATGGTCACGTAGGATACATGACTGGTTCTCTTAAATGCTACAGCTATCGGGATAAAATGACAAGGTCAGGTTTATCCGATTATAGAGACTAGTCACCAGACATCCGACATGTGCTTCGTACGGGGCAGACACAATTCCAGCCCCAGGCCAGCACGTGATCATCCGATACTGGACAGAAATACGCAATACTACGTATACTACGCCTGATATAGATCCTTTATTCCTGTAAGGATATTTCCGGAGAATTGGGAAGACATGGCGCTTTGCTAGAAGCAAACCTTGTCTTGTAAATCGGTATAAACGTAGTACTTGGTACTTACGTGTTCGGATAGTCCGACGATCGAATTTACTGCCAACATATCCGGGGATCTCATGGGTCGCTTCCCAAAGATTCACCGATGACGTATGACTCGCACCTTTTAATTAATCTGGGATTAATTAGAAGAGAGAGAAAATTAATCTGGGATTAATTGCGGAGATATTTTATCTGGGATAAAATATCAATTAAAGAGAGATAACGATTAATTTGGAATTAATCGATAAATTAATATATTCGATATATTAAACGAAATTGGATTTCGACGCGGAATTAAAATTAGATTTTAATTCGGGCGAACGAGTTAATTTAGAATTAATTCACAAGCGACGTGAATAGTAATTATGCTAGGCATGATTATTTAATTAAATTAGATTTAATTATGTCGCAACGGAAAATTCGTTAATTTGGAATTAGCGAACCCGAGCCCGAGATTATTTGCGAGCGCATTCACATTTCGAATTCGAATGCGGCACGCAAGTCAAATCAAGCGTCAAATCGCTAGTCGCATCTAGCGTCACATCATTCGTCAATCAAGTGATGGATGTCTTTCACTTTGAGTGATTGACGCCAGTCACTATTCATTGATTGATGGCAAGTGATGTGAGTGGTTGGCAAGCATTTATTGCTTGACTTTTTTGGAGGCAAAAATTGTGTATATATTTTTGCGAAAATCATTTACCAATTTTTGTAACAAAAACCATCTCTCTCTCCTCTCTTTCTTCTTCCTCTCACACGCCATTGGGGCCATTTTTCTGGTTCTGTTTGCTGTGAAAAACCGAGAGGATGGGAAGCTTAAGGTCATGATTTTGTGGCAAAATCAAGAGTGCTAGCAAACTACGAAGACATGCGATGGTGATAGGGAAGTCCACCCATGAGCCGGGATTCGTTTGACGAAGCTTGGAGCTTGTTCGAGGAGCTCAAAAACAGAAAATGGAGGAGCATGGATTGCTCACTGCCGTGAACTGTCAAGGAGCAGAAATCAAAGTTTTATTGCTTGTCGCGTCGCTCAACTGATCGATGTAAGTATTCTGCAACTTCATTGCTTTGTATTCACACATATTTCATGCTTGTTTATAATCTTGGGACCTTAATAGAAACCAACAATGGCTTCTACAGCAAGGTTTGAGCATGAAAAAGTTTAGGGCTTAAAATTTGGGTAAAATATTTTCAAGCATGATTTGGTTGAATTGGATGATTGTGTATGCTTAAAACATGTTGAATTGAAGTTTGATTGGATCAATTTCATGAAATTGGATTGGATCAATTTATTGCCCAAAATTTGTGTTGGCCGAATGCCTTAGCCCTATTTTGTCTTGGTGATTTTTTGATTTTTGATCATTGGATGTGTTGGAATCATTCGGGAATGTTGATTTATGTCGATTGTGGATTGAATTGGATTGAAACCAAATCGGATATAATTTCCCCACAAATACCGAGACTTTGAGCTTGTGAATTGGGTTTGATTTTAATCAAAATGTGTTGGACATGTGATGATGAAAATGAGCATGATTAATTATATAAATTGATGTTTTAGAAATGTTAATTTGGGTGATTAATCATGATATACACTTTAAGTTAATTAAATGTGAAATTGGATTTTTTGTATTTAATTAATTGGGCCTTAAAATTGGATTTGGGCTTTAATGTTGCAAATGGGCTTATTGGGCTTTGTTGTACAAAGTTAGGTTTAGGCCAAATGGATTGGATCCAATTGGGACCAAAACCGCATCCATAAAGCCCAAATGCGACTTAATGGACCTTTAAAGTTTAATTGAGCCTAATGGGCCTAAATTGATTTCTAGGCTTATGGGGTAACTCCCGGATTGGATTTTGGTTATTCGGTTTGACCCGAGTTGACCAAAAGTCCACGCCTCAAGAAATTAATTAAAAGCCCATTGGACTTTAATTAAATTGACGTTGGACGTTAATCGGTCTTTGAGACCCGTAACGATTAAATTTGGAATTTAAGTCGTAAAAGGTTTATTAAAAAGTGTAGTATTTAATTTGGAATTAAATAGTGAATTAGAATTAAATACATATTAAATTGGATTTAATGTTGTAGTTTAATTTAATTCGAGAATTCGTACTTTGAGTACTTATTCACAAAACGAGTTTGACTCGAGCAAAATCAAATCGTTGTTTGAACATTGGATGATCACTAATTATCAGATTAATTAATTTGATTAGATTGATTGAGAACATGCTTGTGTGAATACATGGTTGCGATGCATGAATAATGTATATCAGATGGATATTAGATGGGTGGGACAATTTTAGAAATTGTTGTAATAAATTTGATTTATTAATTGGACCTGCGTGTCCAGCCTTATACCTCCATATTCTTTGTATTCTCTTCTCACCTATTCCCCTCAATGTAAATGAGGTTTCTTTAGAAGTGTAGTGTAACAGGTAGAAGTAAATACATGTGCTAGCGGGAGAGAGAAAGGAAGAGATTTGATCTAGGATCAATGTGTAAAGTATCCATCCGCATATCATTATTATTTTTATTATACGCGCTTTATTATGTGTTTAGAATGCATGTTTAAGGGTGTATGATGATGAGACCTTAACAAAGATAATAAATTGGTTGCCAATTTGCACTCGAAAAACCCTCACAAAATATTAAGCGTATTTCCTTCCATTGAGTGATTCTCACTCAAGATCCGAGACTGGCATTGGCTTGTTGGACAAAGTCAAGGCCTTTGTCCGTCGATGATGTGTTTGAATCACGAGAGCTTTGTTCTATATTGGTGTCTTGTCCAAGTTGTGGTTTGTTGGCCAAAGTCAAGACCAATTCTTGTCCATCGACATTGATTACGAAGCTTTCCATGGTCAATGGGTTGCGTTTAACTGGGATCACTAAGTTTGTTATGCCAAAGCCAAGGCTTAGTTGATTCAGAGGAAAAAGGTTAGGTAATACATTGGATGTATTGGCATATATAAGATATATGTTTCAGACATGGATGTCCCCCTACCGGATCTAGGAATTGGATTGGATCCAATCGATCTTAGAGATCTGCCTAGTTAATTATTATACAATTTGTTGGCCAAAGTCAAGATTGTGTGATATTTAACGGGATCCTAGCCCACTAGGAAACACGGTTTCCCGAGTACTCGACAGAGGGTTAGAGGCTCGCCGAAAAATAGTGGGAGGCAGGAATTGAATTTGCAATATTCGTTTAATTACTTTCCATACGCGCTCAAACAAATATCATTCGTCGTTATAAATTAAATGTTAGTTGGACTAATATTTAAACGTTGTTTTAATAAATAGTTGGACTATATTCAAACAATTCATTTATAGTTGATTTTATAATTGGATTATAGTAATCAATATAATTGATTTTAATCTATTAAATTATAGTTGATTAAATAGTTGGACTATTGTGATCATTATAATAAATAGTACCTATAATCGTTGATTAAATAGTTGGACTATTAGAATCAAGATATAATTGAAAGATTGACATTTAAAACATAATCCTGGGGAAAATTTATTTAAATGGTTTAATTTTCAAAATTGGGAATAAATTTCAGGATGGTCCTGGAAAATAATAAGTTACTTTATTTGATAAAATAACTAAGCCCGGAGTTAAGCAAATAGTAGAGCATAATCTTTGGAAAATTTATGTAATGATAACTTTAGTGCTTAATCCATCAAGCTTGTCGAAGTAGACTCCTTAATTTCTGAATCAGAACTAAGGATTAGATCCTTAAAAGTATGATAATGAAATTGAAGGATCTTCATAGGTCTATTATTGGATCTTAGAAGTACTAAAATTGCAATAATAACTCTTGGAGAGTTAATGACTATTCTCAAGGAGACAAAGTCAAAGTTTGCAATTGGGCAAGTAGCGCAAGGCGCACCTTACTTTGATATTCTAAAAGGCCAAGGCTTGGCCAAAGGCTTCTGGAGTGTTGAAACTGGCAAAGGCAAAATCATTATAATCTTCTGGGAAGATAAAGGACATATCCCAAAATATCTGCCTTAATGTGGCAAACGGGATAGCGGAAGCGTGACTGCCATTTGGACAAAGCAGACATGAAGGAATTGAAGACTGGGCAAGGTTCTGACTTCAAATATGTTTGTCAAAATTATGTTCACTACTAGTATTAAAATTGGATTTTAGATACTTAGTGTGGTACATAAATATATACTGATGTTCAGAATCTGCTATGAGCAGGATAATGACATCAATTGAGATTTATCTGCGAATTGTAAATGGGACGAAAGTCGCTGTTTTAACCGTAGATACATAAATTTAGGAACTACCCTCGGGTGTGTACCTAAATTTGGAACTGTTATAATGTAAATAGTTTGACTAGAAACATTATCTTTATATCAGTGTTTAACCCGCTGCGGGTGAACCTTTATATTCTAGAACACTAAAGTGTTTTATTATATAAAGATGATATTGAGATAAACACATTAGATGTGAATAACAGAATTTATATTTTGAATATAAATAAATCTCAAACGTATATCATGACAAACAAATAGCTCAAACTGATTTGATCAGAAGAAACTAATTGTGGCATTGTTGTATGGGACACAATTAAACAAGACTCGTATATCCACACTTTTGAAGAGTGGGTACTCGGACTGATTTGATCTTATTCAAATAAAGTCTACGAATCTAGTTTATTGGGCAAAGTGCCTTAAACACCTTTACTTAGTAAAAGTACAAATGCCATAGATCTGTTAGCCCTAGTTCATAGTGAAGCAAATGGGCCCATGTCTAGCTAGAGTAGAGGTGGATATGAATATTTCGTGACCTATACGGATGTGGCATCGAGTTATGGTTATGTGTCTCTTTTGAAACATAAATCAGAAACTTTTAGAGTTTCGACACGAAATAGACAAACAGATCGGCAAAAGTATTAAACCGTCACGGTAAGACCGTAATGGAAAATACTTAAGCAATAAGTTTATAATATACTTGAAAGAGTATAGTATTCTTTCAATGAGGACTCCTCCCGGAACACGTCAGATTGACGGTGTGTCCGAACCGAGTAACTGAATTTTGTTGGACATGACAAGGTTAATCATGAGTCGCTCTGAGCTACCATTTCCTTCAACGGATAAGCATTAACAGTGCAAGAACTTATTTTGAATAAGGTTCCATAAAGATCTGTTTGACAGATTTCATATTAGATATGACCGGGAAAGAAACCGGGTTTCTCATTCCTGAATATTTGGGTATGCTAGGCATATGTTTGGATGATACCAAACTAAAACCCAAATTGGATAAGTGCCTAATTATAGGTTATCATAGGGATACCATAAGTATAGTGCTTATACAACTCACTAGAGAACAATGTAATTGTTGCTCACCATGCGGTTTTCCTATGAGGAATACCGATATGTAGTGGTAAGTGAGAGGATAGTAAAACGCGATGAAAATCGGAGTAATACTATTCTAGGCACCGAGTCCTAATGGAACACAAATAGTTCATCAAGGATGAAACTATTACCATTAATCTTCATATACACAAGAACCGCGTATGTCGGAGAGAGTTAGAAAACAACCTGGGGTATGGGTTTCTGATCTCACCTCATAAAGATGTCAATCTTATTGAGGTATACCAACTGACTACGTATGAGGAAGTGATACAAGGTATCGACTCCCTATTATGGCAAAGTGCCATATAATCCGAAATGGATTCCATGTATATCAACAAGTTTAGATACTAGTTGATGTGTACCATAAGGCATTGTGCTATTGGTACTTTATAAGTCTTCAAGGAAGACATACATGGATGGCAACATACCAACGTATAAAGCTAGGCTTTTAGCAGAAAGGGTCGTTATCAACATTGTGTTTATTACGATTCAAACTTTTACCTATTTCCACGGTAAATCCATTTGGGTAATGCTTGCTACTACTGCATGTTTCATTTATGAAATATGTCAGCTTAACGGGAAAATCGCTTTCCTGAAAAGGAAACCTTTTGGAGGATGTTTACAACATCCTGTCGGTTTTGTCGTACAAAAACTAGCAAACAAAGTTTGCAGGTTATTCGATCCATGTTTGGATTGAAGCAAGCATAGGTTCTAGGAATTATCGTTTTGATGTAATCATAATGGAGTATGATTTAATTCAAAACGAAATGATTCTTGTGTATATAAGAGGGTTAGTGGGAGCGCACTGACAGTAAATGTCCTATAAAATTAATGATAATATATGTCATTTCTTGGAAATGATATTCCCAAAATAATTATCGGCGAAAGCTTGGCTTTCGAAAACTCTCCGTGGAATCATACATTGAAAAATGTACGCTACCTGGTGTCTCATACGCTTTGAGCATATGAAGTCACAAACAGGCCAATCCAAGTGATAGTCACTGGATTGATGGTAAGAACATCCGTTAGTTTCTTAGAGAACTAAGGATGCTGTCTTAATCTATGGAGAAGGAGAACTTGAAGTGACTAGGATCACTACTGCAAGTTTCCTAAACCGATAAAATGACTATAAGTCGCAAACGGTATTACAAAGTTTGAATAACGGAACAGTGAGCTGGAAATCTTCCAAGAAAGATATTGTTACCGTATAAAGAACAAATGCGGGTTATTGCTGCAGCTGAGGCGGCAATAGAAGCCATTTGGGTCGATAACAAATCTAATTAGATTAGATATAATTCTGTTAGCAACTGAGCTAGGCTTGAGCACAGGCTAAAGAATTAATGGTCTCATCAACGATCCAAATATATACTTCGATATTTATATGATTCGTTCGGATCATACATCGTGGCGATGTGATGATCGAAAAAATCACATAAGATGATAATCATGAAATCCGCTGACGAAAGTCTTTTCTCAGTAATTTGAGCCAACCGTACATAGTTCGGGTGTAAGACACTCGAGTGACTAGCTATAGGCCAAGTGGGAGATTGTTGGAAAATTATGACCCATAGCGTCACTATTTGTACAGATCACGGTGTTGTTGTACAAATTAACTATGTGACAAAGGAGATTGCTCTCTTATCATTTGTGATTAGATCACCTAGATATATAAATGATAGGAAGTCCCTATGATTTGTTCCTGGACGGAGAATGATATGAGACAGTATCAGTCCACGAAGGATAAATCATTAAATATCCATAGTCAGAGCATTGTCGAGATTGGACATCGATAAATGCGTAAAAGACTAGTATTGCACTTGTGCGCATTGTGAGGGCACAACGACATAGTTCTCATATATTTGGGTATATGATACTCATGCAAGTGTAATAGGAGGTTGTGTTTTACCGATGGTATAGGAAACAGCTTCGCTCTGGATAGACCCCCTCGGAATTCCATTGGTAGTATGACTATGTGTCTATGGAAGTCCGAAATCAGGGTAGGTGTATTTGGTCTTAACCTGAGACTTGCACCGCTAATACTTGCGACAATCATATACTTTGGTTTCGGTCGTCCAGGACTTTAATAGGTTATGTGTACGCCAATGCTGGGTATATTGAGAATCGTAGTGTGTTGGGTGTGATGTCAAGACGGAAGTATCACTCCAGTCATAGTGGAGATGATGGTCACATAGGATACGGGACTGGTTCTCTTAAATGCTGCAGTTATCGGGATAAAATGACAAGGTCAGGTTTATCCGATTATAGAGACTAGTCACCAGACATCCGACATGTGCTTCGTACGGGGCAGACACAATTCCAGCCCTAGGCCTAGCACGTGATCATCCGATACTGGACAGAAATACGCAATACTACGTATACTACGCCTGATATAGATCCTTTATTCCTGTAAGGATATTTCCGGAGAATTGAGAAGGCATGACGCTTTGCTAGAGGCCAAACTTGTCTTGTAAATCGGTATAAACGTAGTACTTGGTACTTACGTGTTCGGATAGTCCGACGACCGAATTTACTGCCAACATATCCAGGGATCTCATGGGTCGCTTCCCAAAGATTCACCGATGGCGTGTGACTCACACCTTTTAATTAATCTGGGATTAATTAGAAGAGAGAGAAAATTAATCTGGGATTAATTGCGGAGATATTTTATCTGGGATAAAATATCAATTAAAGAGAGATAACGATTAATTTGGAATTAATCGATAAAGTAAAATATTCGATATATTAAACGAAATTGGATTTCGACGAGGAATTAAAATTAGATTTTAATTCGGGCGAACGAGTTAATTTAGAATTAATTCGCTAGCGACGTAAATAGTAATTATGCTAGGCATGATTATTTAATTAAATTAGATTTAATTACGTCGCAACGGAAAATTTTTTTAATTTGGAATTAGCGAACCCGAGCCCGAGATTATTTACGAACGCATTCGCATTTCGAATTCGAATGCGGCACACAAGTCAAATCAAGCGTCAAATCGCTAGTCGCATCTAACGTCACATCATTCGTCAATCAAGTGATGGATGTCTTTCACTTTGAGTGATTGACGCCAGTCACTATTCATTAATTGATGGCAAGTGATGTGAGTGGTTGGCAAGCATTTATTGATTTAATTGCTTGACTTTTTGGAGGCAAAAATTGTGTATATGTTTTTGGGAAAATCATTTACCAATTTTTGTAACAAAAACCATCTCTCTCTCCTCTCTTTCTTCTTCCTCTCACACGCCATTGGGGCCATTTTTCTGGTTCTGTTTGCTGTCAAAAATCGAGAGGATGGGAAGCTTAAGGTCATGATTTTGTGGCAAAATCAAGAGTGCTAGCACACTACGAAGACATGCGAAGGTGATAGGGAAGTCCACCCATGAGCCGGGAATCGTTTGCTGAAGCTTAGAGCTTGTTCGAGGAGCTCAAAAATAGAAAATGGAGGAGCATGGATTGCTCACTGTCGTGAACTGTCAAGGAGCAGAAATCAAAGTTTTGTTGCTTGCCGCGTCGCTCAACCGATCGATTTAAGTATTTCGTAACTTCGTTGATTTGTATTCACACATATTTCATGTTTGTTTATGATATTGGGACCTTAATAGAAACCAATAGAGTTATCCAGAGTAGAACATCCTACCATCTCATGTCAGAATCTCGAAGAATTTACCGATTTCCCGCAAGTTTATTCCATGAGTGTATAAATGTTCAAGCATAATTTATATTATGTAACACTCATCCATAATGTAACAGTAGTTGAGACTACCGGTTATTTCAAATTCTCCCCCCTTATATAGGATTCGTCCTCGAATCCATTCTGGGGTCTAACTCGCCGATTCATCTTGGTTGGAGGATATCGTGTGTTTCTGTTATTCTTATCTTTATGGTTCAGTCTTATTCTCTACTACGTATTCACTTGTTTCTGGAAATATCTTGAGACGATTATCTAGGTTCGTCTTTGCTGCTATTGTATAAAGAGGGTTGGGAGGGTGGGGCTTGGTCCCAAAACCTTTCCAATTGTACTGACCTCACTAACTACCCGTGCCATACTTACGCGTCCCACTCATCTATAAGCCTGGGACTCTAGTGTTTACTAGTGTCGGCTTCTGTTAAATATTTTCATAATTTTCTCCAGTTTTCTTCTCTCTTGATTCGCTTCCCGATTATCGATCATACTACCTCTTATCATGAACCTTCTCTAGAGTCATGCTCTCTAAATACTTCATCATGTTGCCTCTATACTCCTTACTAGTTTCTGTTTCTTAACTATCTTAAGTCTTTATTCTCTCTCAGAGTCTTACTATACTCTATTTGTTATCCCTTCTTATTAAGTTTACTCCATTATGTATAATTCCTTCTCATCTTAGTTCCTTGAACTCCTTACATCTTTATTCTCCTGAAAAAATTCACCAACTTCGATGGCTAGGACATCTCTACTAAATCCTTTGGTTCAGGTGTTGTTTTGCATCTAGTTTCTCCCACTCAACACATTAAGACTCTTTATGAGCTATAAACTATATTCCTGAGAATCGTTCTTTCTGGTCCATTTACACTTTTGAGTCTTTTCTCCCTTAAGGGTTTCCACTGGTAGTGTATGCTTGCTTATATTGGTTTAGATCGGGTTCTTATTTGTCCGACCTTAGAAGTCTTTTTGGTATTTTCTAGGTAGACCATCCTTCTAAATTCACTACTTCTGTCTTAGAATATTAACATCATGCGAACTGAGTTTCTGTAAGTTTATCTCTTCTATGCTGACACAGGCTGGGACAATCATTATACGTCTCTACGCGTGTCGTCATTTCTTGTTCTGGTATTCTATGTCTTGATGGAGCCTATTACTCATGTAAAGTAGGTATGAGATAAACTCATGTAAGACAACTTCCTCAACCAATATTACGAAGGGATGATAATCTGGGTAGCTTAGGGTCGCATTCGTGTCGGGTCGCTTGGGATAAGGTAACTAATCACCTCCGCTTATGACCTCTATTAGTTTGCTTGCAGGTCTGGGTTTGGGGCTTGTAATCTCTTCTCCCTTTTTGACATTTCAGATCTATCGGGACTCCCATTTCTAATTCTAATTTCTTACCTCTCTTATGATTCTGACTATCATTTGCTATTTGGAGGGCCTGCCATCTGTACGGGTTATTCAAAGGCTAATGATCTAGCTTGAAGGAACTTTCTAAAGAATGGAGGAATCTTACAAAAGAGAAGAGACCGTACATGGGTCTATTTGGCACTTTTACTCTTACTCAGGTTTGCTATGTTCATTTTTACTGCTATAAGTTCTAGTGTTCTCTTTATCATCTACTTCTATATTTCTCCCACTTACTATCTCCGGTTACTTGAGCATCTATGTATCATTCCTTACTTTTCTTTCTAGCTTTCTCTTTATCTTTCTACTTTTTTGGGTCAATATCTTTAGAATTTTACTGCCTATCTTCATAACTTGCCTTGGGACATTTCGAAAAAGAACAAGAGTAACTACGAAAGGAATTTCAAATAATACAGTTACTTCATAGGAAGGATATTCAAATAGTTCAAGAATTCTTACTAACCTGCCTATAGAACTTTTAGGACGTACTCGAGGATCGGATACTGAAGAGGTAGTGCCTCACGTAATAGTACCCCGGGCATACTACGTATATAAGACCCCGATACTCTACCCACTGTAGTCACTGACTCCCCAGACCATCCTCTGATACCATCTTTATAGAATCTCCAATCCGAGAGATACTACTGGTAGGGAATAGGCCGTACAATCCCCCTAAGCCTTTGACTTTCTAATTATGACCAATATTAACACTCTATCCTCAAACAAAATTTCATATATGGGACCATTGGCCAGATCCATAATATAGATTGTAAAACAGTTCATAGACAAATGAATACTCAACATTACTTATTTTAACAACTCTATACATGAATACTATAAACAACTTTATTATACAAATATCTGAAACTGGACTTTACTTGACTTGACTGAACTATATCTCTGATTTGACCTGGTGGACCGAACATCCTACTGACTGCCATCAGTATCCATCCTCCCGAGCTCATCCTCTGAGTAACCTGCAAAATAAAGAAACTGGGAGTGGGGGAGGTTAGATCATTTGAACTATCTAAGTGAGTGGAAAATTAAAACAAAAATTAATGAGCTTTTATGAAAACTCTTGGTTCTAAAATCGAAACTGTCACCAGAAAATCATCTATTTTTGAAAACTCTTTTTTTTTATCTGGATACACTACTTTTTCTGTAAAAGTTTTATGAGAAAAGCTTTTCTGTCTGCATAACTCTGAGTCCTTCTGAAAACTAAATTTTCTTTCTAAAACTCTTTATAAAACTTTCATTTCTAACAAATGCATCCATGAAAACCTTTTATCTGAAAACCTATCACTGGATCTATTTTTGAAAAACCTGAAGCATGTGGGCGTTACGTATCGTCGTCCCTCCATACACCTAACTAGTGGTCTTGGGGCGTTACGTATCGTTGTCCCCCAAGCCACTGAACTAGAGCCAGGAGTACGGATCTATGCTACTGCCTGACCTTGAACTAGGATCTAGGGGCATCTGTCATCCCTAGTCCTGAACTAGGATACATATCACCGTCCCTCCAATCCTCTACATGTGCACATGTCTATCTGTCAATTCCATAAGTAAGAGCTGAAGTGGGTTTTTTCTCCATGCCTCCAAAATCACAAATCATGCTTTTAAATCGCTCTTTCTAAAACATTACATAAAATATGCTCTTTCATGAAATAACTGTAATAAAATCCGCTAAGGCCCTAGGTGCGTAAAATTAAGTCTTTAAAATAATGTAAACGAAAAGTCAATTTAGAAAGAGAGTGTCCACTCACAGATTTGGAATCTTACTGACATTATTTACTTTATCGAAGGAAACTACGGTTCCTGTGATGATCTATAATTGATAAACTTGATTAGAAAATGAACTAAGGAATACGTTACGGAATTAGGCTAAATTTATCTATTCAAGTACTTGATATCACGTCAAGGTGTATCACACGTGTATCATGATGTAATGTATGTATGCGAGCTGATACGAGACCCTTAGGGTGGCCACTAATATGCTAGGGTAAAACTGGAATGAACTAAAATTGGTTTGGGGAAATCCTGATCACGCGTCGCGACGCTACCCCTAGGGCGTTGCGACTCTCACTCATGCTGATAAACCAGTAAGCATTCTCTGTTTACGCATCACGACGCAAGTCCCTAGACATCACGATGCTCACATTCCAGAAATGAAACTGTACCAATTTCCTAGTACGTATTGCGATGTTGTCCTTTGGGTGCCGCGACGCTCACAATCCATAAACTAATATGTACAAATTTCCCAGCGCGCGTCACAATGCAAGGGTTGCGTGTCGCGACGCAAGCTTGTTTTTCAGGATCCAACACTTGCTTCTCAAAGTCCATCTTACCCAAATGCATCCCCAACACCCCCAAAATACAATTATACATAAACAATCCTTTAACTTCAATATTCAAGTATGTTAAAGCAACACTCCATCACCAATTCAACTCATAATCTCATAACTCCAACTTAGCTCAACATCTACGATTTCAATACTTGGGAATTTCTCAATCCAATCCATTTCCATGCTTATTTCCTCACTAAATGTAATTCCTAATATGACAATAACACCATCATAACTTCATACCATCAAGATTTCATAATTTAAAATTTGGGTCAAAATTCATTACCTTAACTTGCTTGATTTTTCTTCATCTTCCAAACCTTCAATGGTTGCCAATCTTCATGTAGGCACTGCATTTTTGCATATAAGTCCCTATGATGAGTCTCATTTGGAGACACTACCTTTTAAGTCGCGGAAGTCGCAGGAAATGGTTGTCGGAAGGGAAAAAGTCTTTTTTGTTGGATTCGCTGGAGTAGCTTCGTGTTCGCTTGTTGAACCTCCATTTTAAAACACACCAATAGCCCAATAAACACACACCAAGCCCATCTCACCCAAGCCCAATCCAAAAAATAATTAAAACATTTAAAATACATGTTGTGGCTTTGAATACAACAGTAAAACATCAGTGAAACGGAGCAAAAACAGTAGCTTGAGCAGCGAAACAGCGAGGAAAAATGCGAACCAATGAACCGGAGGAGTTGCGGAGTGTTAGCCCTTCCGACGATTGTGTACCGTACATCCGAGAGGTGATTTAAAAGGGTAGACCTGAGGGTACTTTTTTCTATTTATTGTCATTCTTTTTTTATTGTTTTATTCGCATGAGAGTCATTTGTGGATGCATGTTGTGGCTTTGAATAAAATGGAAAATGTGTCACCTCTTGTGGTTTATAGGATGGAAACCGGACATAAATATCATAGCTGATTTCGAATGGACGATAGTATGATCTGTACTCGGGATACAACTCCACGTACACTGAGTAAACGGCGCATATTTCGTTTTATGTGTTGTGATTTGTTATTCGCTACTTGATTACCGCATGTTATTTGTTTATGTAATGATGAGATAAAGCGCATGGAGCTTAGTAAGTGCGATTTAAGGTCCCATATTTTGAGAGGTTAAATCCTTTACCACGATTGCTTTGCCGCGACCGGATAATGTATATTCGATGGATGCGGAGATATGTTCAATCGGATACACGAGTCGATATCGTTGTTCTTTACTTTTTATTATGTCTTGTGTTATTTGCGCATGGGCTTAGTAAGTGCGATTAAAGGTCCTCGATTTTAGAGGGTTAAAATCCTTTACCATGATGCTTTGCCGACGCCGGAGAGATTGATGTATAGTCGGTGTGAATTTTAGATATGTTCAATAGGTATACGAAGTCCGAATATTGTGTATTTATTTTTATATGCATTATGATGTGATGCGCATGGGCTTAGTAAGTTGATTAAAGGTCCTCTATTTTTGAGAGGGTTAAAGAACCTTTACCCGATACTCGCCGCTGACCGGCGTAAACACACACGTATAACGCAAGCGTACGTATCGTTCAAGTAGTATAAAAAGTATCGATCCCACGAGGACTTAATACCTAAGTTATTAATTTTATGAGGTTAAATGATTACTAGTATCTAACAGGTTGTTTAATTGATTTGAAATAGCGACGATTCTAAATTTAAAGACAAGTAAATAAAATTGTTGAAGGTGATTTTAAGAAAATTCAATATTAAAAACTATCTAGGGTTGTGATTTATTCCAATATTATTTAAAGATGAAGTGGTTATCTATAATTGGGTAAAATATTGATTTATTAACCTGGAACACTAAATTATGTAAAAGCCTCTTCCGATGGTCAATTACAAATATCCAGTTTAACCAATTGAACCATATGTCTATGTCAACCAAATTACCTAGATTCATTAAGATTAAGTTCCAATTATGGCTACCCCCGCCCGACAGGTATATTCCTATCCTGTAAGGAAATCTATTAAAGGGTTATCTATCCTCAAGGAAGATCGTGGGTTATTGAGTCTGAGGTTTTAACCTAAAATCCCTATGTCTAGTTCATTTTAAGTTTACCTTATCAATTTTATTAATGGCCAGTTAATAAAAAGCATTAAGATTAAGACTCAATAAATAAATCTTTATATTACCCAAATTATAATTTAACCCTTATAAACCGGTGATATTGGATTTCATCACAACCCTAGATACTAACTTAGTTATGACACATAGCTAGGGCTTAGTAAAAACTTAAAAGAAATAAAATGAAAATGCTGAAAAGTAATTGCAGTGAATTAAAATGCTGAAAAGTAAATTACAAATGAAATAAAATGCTAAGGCAAAAGGAATTACTTTTACTACTACTAATTTAGATATCTCCCATAAAATAATATATAAACTTTGTGATAATATTTTACCAACCGACCAATCTGGCGGTATCCTGATTAAGTCAAATTAAGTCCAACCAGCCATATAAGGTGAATATATATTGTCCATAACCAACAGCCATAATAGGCGGAATATTACAAAATAAATTAACCGACATAGCGGTATCCTTATTAATCAGGTTCAAACCAACAGAAAATAATTACCAACCGACCAATATAGCGGTATTCCTTGATTAGTCAGGTTTAAACCAGATTAAATAAATTACCAACCGACCAATATAGCGGTATTCCTTTATTAATCAGAATTTTAAATAGTAAATATATTATTTTTAAGGGAGATTAATCTAAATAGCAATAGTAAAATAATTACCTTTCACCCTAGCATAGGGAAGTTACCTCCGCATAGTGAATAGTAAAAACTGTAAAATAAAGAAAGTAAATTATATTATTACAACAGTAATTAAAATTATTACAAAAGTAAAAAGTAAAAAATAAAAACGAAAATTCTAGAGAGAGAAACTCCCTAATTACATAGAAGGAGTGAGAGAAAGGTACTAAAAACTGAAAATTCGCCCTCTATTTATAGCAAAAATTTTCACTGTTCGGGCACTGTTCGCGCGTCGCGACGCCAAGGCTCAGCGTCGCGACGCTGGATTCACTTGGTCGACGTGGCACAATGAGAAGGCGACACGTGGCAAGGCGGCTGACTGTTGAAGCGACACGTGTCAAGGCGGCTAAGACTCAATTATTGTGATGACGTCATTGATGACGTCATGTGATGTGGATGACGTGGCGCTGACGTGGCGATGACGTGGCGCTGGCGTGTGTGCAATTGTCGGCACAATAGGATTGCGACACGTGGCGACACGTGTCACGCTTGTGATTGGCTGATGCTGACGTGGCAAGTTGACTTGGTTGACCTTGTGACGTGGCTGATGACGTGGCATGACACATGGCATGTTGACTCGTTGACCGCTGACATGGCTGATGACGAGGCGACACGTGTCAAGTCTGAGTGTCGGCAGCATATGATGTTGACACGTGGCACGGCGCACGTTAGCAGATTCTTGTGATGGTGACACGTGGCACGGCGCATTTTAGCAAAGTCAAAACTTCTCAAATTGTTGACCGTTGACCAGGCGCAGTTAGCAGTTAGCAGATTCGGCGCACGCTGGGCGTCGCGGCGCGCAGTGTTCAGCGTCGCGACGCGCAAGAGACGAAAATATCCCTGTTGACGCATTTTTGTCCGGTTTTGCCCCAATTGCCTCCAGTGCTGTCCAAACTTTATTTATCTGCAAAATAACAATAAAACACATCAAAACGTTCACAAAACTCAAGAAACTATACAAAATATAAGTTAAATGAGTGGGAAATAGTGATATAAATACCACTCATCACACCCCCAAACCTAACATTTTGCTAGTCCTCGAGCAAAATACAAAATAAAATAACTGAATAAAATTTAACTAAGCCATTTTCGTAGGGATCACGGTTGCATTTAGCATATGCAACAAGCCTTTAAACCCCTAGGTGTCCCTAGTGGACGAGTTGTAGTCTCGTGAGGGTTTACAGCAATGATACCCACAAACATTTTACAAAAGTAAAAAGGTATTAAAACTAATGCACACAAAAGCAAAAAGACAAGCGAAAAGAGAATAAAAAAGTTAGTAACTAATCAGGTGAAACTTCTACTACAAGTTACTAGTTGTTTTGTTTCTTTCTAAATTACCGAATAAGTAAATTCTCCGATTATTTTTACCATTCTTCATATACACAGCCAACAAAATATTAAACAACTCATTTTTGCCCACAACAGTCATAAGTGCAGTTGATAAGAGAGTAATATTTTTGTCCTAAAGTTCTATCAGATTTCACACCTTTTTGTAGTAATGGAATAATTTTCTGATTTTTCTGATTTTTTCTTTGCTTTTCTGAATTTTGACTTTTTATTTATATACAATACCTTCCGTCTATGTAGCGAGCTTTGGGTCGGTGGCTCCCAAACCAGTTGGCTTTAGGGCACCAGGTGTTAAGACACCCCTACGAACTTAATTACTCAGACTTCAGATATAAATATATTTTGCAGTATCTTTGATCCATGTAGCGAGCTTTGGGCCAATGACTCCCAAACCAGTTGGTTTTAGGGCACTAGGTGTTAAAACACCCTTACAGACTTAATAACCGGATCTTAGATACTTTATTTTGTACATCATTTTTTTTTTTTTTTTTTTTTTTTTTTTATTCCATAACTATGTATAGATGCTTCCTCCAATTAAACTAGAGCACGGAATATTACAAACTTTTCAATTACAGCTCATGTCTGTATGTTACTATGTATGTTGATAATACCTGTCAAATGAGCATATGAAGATCCATTTTAGTCAGTATTATGGAGAATTCACAAATTAAATAATTCAAAAGGAAATAAACAAAAATAACTTATTTCGAAATAAATGGTTTGAAATACGTCTCAGAGTGGAAACTCCTTACTCGGCTATTTCTTACCAATTCACCTTTTTAGTCAAAATAAAAACACAAAAATGCAAAATATTTTTGTAATTTTTGAAAATTTTTCAATTTTTTTTGTATTTTTCGAAAAATTTTGGACTAAAAATAAAAAAACACAATACAAACAAGTACTATTAACTATACCTCACCCCCAAACCTAAATGAGACATTGTCCCCAATGTCTTAAACAGTAGAAGAAGAGTTTAGAAAATAATACCTGGTTAGTTGAAATTCTACAGGAAATTACAGGTTAAGATCCAGATTAATTCGACGTCTCTTACCACGATCGTCCTCGGACCAATTTATCTTTGAAATGATAGGGTCAACTTTCGGTTCATAGGCTATGAGTTGGTCAATTAATCTGGAGCAGTTCTGGCAGTAGAGGAGTTCTTTTAAAGGTTTTGACACGAACCCATTTCTTCGAGCATCATCAAGAAACACACAAAGAAAATCATAAAACCCATCAACGTTGTACAGCCCAATTGGTTTCTGGTGTATGTTTAGGTTCGCCCAAGATAGTACAATAAAAATTTCCTCCAATGTGCCCAAGCCACCTGGCAAAGCAATAAAAGCATCAGAACGGTTAATCATTTCTACCAGTCGTTCAGACATACCTGGCACGATCAGTTCCTCTCCGTTTGTTGGTTCAATAAGATTTGCTTCTGCCAAGGGTTTTGGGATGATTCCCAAAACATGATTGCCTCCTTCCTGTACGGCCTTTGAAACAATCCCCATTAGTCCGAGATTACCTCCGCCATATATTAAGTGTATATTCCTTGCGGCTAAGACTCGACCCAATTCCTGTGCTGCTTCTATGTATTGTGGTTTAGTACCAACAGTACTACCGCAAAACACACAAATGTTTTCAACTCGTCTTCTTGAAGTGGCTTCCATGTTTTACTCTGGATATCTTCAAAGTGCAATGATGAGTTGAATTTATAATACCTGAAAAGGGTGAGTAAAAATAGCACAAGTATCTTCCAAAGGACGATTAGTAGCAAAATAGTAAAATAGATCGTGATAGTCAACAAGATCTGGATCCTGTCGGAGAAAATAAAAGAAAACAACAAAACAAATCACAATTATTGAAAAGAAAAGACAAAGAGATATAATATTTACAAATAACGGGCTTGATTGACGTCTATGCGTCAGGGACAAGCTTCCCATCCAATTTTCTTATAAATTGGCAAACAGGGTCTTTTTGAGTCAGATTCCCGAGACTTAACTGTTGTCTTTCTTTTTGAAATTGTGTATGTAATTTGCGAAAGGCTATGTGAACATGTCCACTGGGATGCGTCTCAAGAGTCGAAGATATATCATCTAAAGACTCCTTACTCAAGCCATCCCTAATGAATTTAATTTTGTCTTCGCGATTAATAGACACCATTCCTAAAGAACGACAACGAGTGTTTGCAATTCCATCGTGCACATTTGTAACAAACACCCATTTGTTTAGCTCTACGTTTCTTTGCATAGGTGCTTCTTCCAAAACCAGGCAGATGTGAAATAAAAGATTCAGAAGACTCACCTGCCAATCGAACTCGTGCTTCAATTACCCAACGAATATCATTGGGCACACCATGGATCGTCAGTAGTCTCATTCGTTCCAAGCGAGCTTTGTAAACTTTCATAGAGATTTTTGAGGAGAGAAGGAAATTGCTTGTGAAGATTTGCGAGAGCTTCTTCCATCTTGAAATGACTTAATCTGCAAAAACTAAACACACAAAATTAAATCACACCAAATCACAATATATACAAAAATTGCATGGGTTGCCTCCCTGCGAGCGCTAAGTTTTAAGTCGTCAGCTAGACGTTACTTCTCGAACGTTTATGCTGGATCTGAAAGTGTGACACTTTCTTTTTGTCGCCCAAATGATTCTCCCCAGTAGTGCTTGACACGCTGACTGTTAACTTTGAATGTGTTGTTGGTATTGGGATCCAGTAACTCAACAGCTCCATATGGTAAAACCTGAGTGATTACAAATGGTCCAGACCACCTAGATTTCAACTTTCCAGGGAAAAGTTTCAACCTCGAGTTGTACAACAACACCTGCTGTCTTGGTTCCAACTGTCTGTGCACTATTTTTCGGTCATGCCATTTCTTTGTCTTTTCCTTGTATAATTTGGCATTGTCATAAGCCTGTAGGCGAAATTCCTCCAATTCGTTGAGTTGGTGAAGTCTTTTCTCTCCTGCAGCTTGTGAGTCAAAATTCAACTTCTTCAGTGCCCAGTACGCCTTGTGTTCAAGCTCAACTGGTAGATGGCACGCTTTCCCAAACACTAATCGATATGGTGACATACCAATGGGTGTCTTGTAAGCTGTCCTGTAGGCCCATAATGCATCATCTAGTTTTGTTGACCAGTCCCTCCTTGTTGATCCAACGGTTCTTTCTAGGATTCTTTTGATTTCCCTGTTTGAAACCTCAACCTGTCCATTTGACTGTGGATGGTAAGCTGTGGCAACTTTGTGTGTAACTCCGTATTTGGATAGGAGTGCATCGAAGTATTTGTTGCAGAAATGTGAGCCACCATCGCTGATAATTGCCCGAGGTGTTCCGAATCGAGTGAAAATGTTCTTTTTCAGGAATTTGATCACAACTTTTGAGTCATTGGATGGCAGTGCAATTGCTTCAACCCATTTGGAGACGTAGTCTACAGCAACCAGGATGTACAAGTTTCCAAATGATGGAACAAAGGGTCCCATGAAATCAATACCCCATACATCAAATATTCCACTTCTAGAATGTTTTGCAATGGTCCTTCGTTTCTCCTCGAAATATTCCCTGTTCTCTGGCACCTGTCACATTGAAAAGCAAAAAGATAAGCATCTTTAAAAAGTGTGGGCCAGAACAAACCTGATTGAAGGACTTTGGCTGCAGTTTTGTTTCCGCTGAAGTGTCCGCCGTATGGTGATGAATGACAGTGTTGCAAAACACTGTTGATTTCCTCCTGTGGAACACATCGTCTCAGTAGTTGATCAGCACACCGTTTGAACAGGTACGGTTCATCCCAGACATAATGTTTGACTTCTTTGAAGAACTTTTTCCGTTGCTGAGTTGTCCATTCCAACGGCCATTTTCCTGTCACAATATAATTGACATAGTCAGCATACCAAGGGACTTCCTGTTGATTTATGGAAAACAATTGTTCATCTGGAAAAGTTTCTTTGATTGAAGGATCTTTGTCAGCTGTTTCTCCATTCTCGAGCCTCGATAGATGATCTGCCACCTGATTCTCTGTTCCTTTCCTGTCTCGAATCTCCACGTCGAATTCTTGCAGAAGAAGTATCCAACGGATCAATCTGGGTTTGGCATCTTTCTTTTTGATCAGATATTTGATTGCTGAATGATCTGTGTAGACCACCACTTTGGGACCCAACAGATAAGAGCGGAATTTGTCAAAAGCGTACACAACTGCGAGCAACTCCTTTTCAGTGGTTGTGTAGTTGAGTTGAGCTTCATTCAGAGTTCTGCTGGAGTAGTAAATGGTGTGGAAAATCTTTGCTTTGCGTTGTCCCAAAACTGCACCTACAGCAAAATCACTAGCATCACACATTACCTCGAATGGAAGGGTCCAATCTGGTGCTACAATGATGGGGGCAGAAATCAGCTTCTGTTTTAAGATTTCAAAGGCTTTCTGGCATTCTGTTGGTGAAGTTGAAAGGCACATCCTTTTCCAGAAGATTACAAAGAGGTTTTGCAATCTTGGAAAAGTCTTTGATAAATCTCCTGTAAAAACCTGCATGTCCAAGAAAACTCGAATCCCTTTAACAGATGTTGGTGGAGGTAGTTTCTCAATTGTCTCGATTTTTGCTTTGTCTACCTCAATTCCCTTTTGTGAATCCGGTGTCCAAGAACAATACCTTCCTGCACCATAAAGTGACATTTTTCCCAATTGAGTACCAGGTTTGTATCTTCGCACCTTTGTAATACCTGTTCCAAATTTAACAAACAATGGTCAAAAGAATCTCCAAACACAGAAAAATCATCCATAAAAACTTCCATACTCTGCTCCAGCATGTCTGAGAAAATGGCCATCATGCAACGCTGAATGTGGCAGGGGCATTACATAATCCAAATGGCATCCTGCGGAAAGCAAAAGTACCATAGGGACATGTAAAGGTAGTTTTCTCCTGGTCTTCTGGGGCGATGGCAATCTGATTGTACCCTGAATATCCGTCCAGAAAGCAATAGAACTCATGTCCTGCCAACCTGTCTAACATCTGGTCAATAAATGGTAGCGGAAAATGGTCTTTTCTCGTGGCTTTGTTCAATTTCCTGTAATCCATACATACTCTCCATCCAGTCACTGTTCTTGTCGGAATCAATTCGTTCTTTTCATTGGTGACCACAGTAATTCCTCCTTTCTTTGGTACACACTGCATAGGACTTACCCAAGTGCTGTCTGAGATGGGGTAAATGATGCCAGCATCCAACCATTTGATGATTTCTTTCTTCACAACTTCCTTCATGATTGGATTGAGTCTCCGTTGATGCTCCACTGTAGGTTTGTATTCATCATTCATCAGAATTTGTGCATGCAAAATGATGGACTAATGCCTCGAATGTCTGCTATAGTCCAGCCAATGGCTTTTTTGTGCTCTCGTAAACTCTTAGTAGCTTTTCTTCCTGCTCCAATGTTAGTGAAGAAGAAATAATAACAGGTAATCAGAAGAGTTTCCAAGAAATGCATACCTGAGATGGCTCGGAAGTAACTTTAGTTCCAGCTGTGGTGGTTCTTCAATCGAAGGTTTGATTCGATCTTTCTTTGGCAGTTCCAAGCTTTCAACTGGTGGTGTTACTTTGAATCGGAATGGTTTGTCAAGGTAATTGATACATTCCAAGAGATTCAGCATCTAGTTCGTTGTCTGTCATGTTGGTGATGCAAGCTTCAAGTGTATCTGTGGGATTTGGCTCAGTATTCTGAATGATATTATCAATAACATCAACTCTGAAGCATTCTTCTTCTTCCTTTTCATCACTTGGAAATTTCATGGCTTTGAAAACATTAAAGGTCACTTCTTGGTCCTGCACTTTCATGTTAGTTCTCCTTTTTGCACATCAATCACAGTTTTACCTGTAGCCAAAAATGGTCTCCCAAGAATGATAGGTATTTCTTTGTCTTCTTCCATGTCAAGGATGATGAAGTCTGCTGGAAGGATGAGTTTGTCAACTTTAACCAGCACATTTTCCACGACTCCTCTCGGAAATGCGAGTGTTCGATCAGCAAGTTGCAAAGATACTGAGGTGGTAGGCATTGCTTCTCCAATTTGCAGTTTCCTGTAAATAGAAAAAGGCATTAAATTAACACTGGCACCTAAATCACATAAAGCCTTACCGATGTAATGTTCTCCAATGGTGCATGGAACTGTGAAACTGCCAGGATCTTTCAACTTTGGGGGAAGTTTCCTCTGAATGATGGCGCTGCATTCTTCTGTCAAAGCTACTGTCTCGTAGTCTCCCAATCTCCGTTTTCGTGAAAGAATGTCTTTCATGAATTTGACATAACTGGGCATTTGTTCCAAGGCTTTGCAAATGGTTATGTTAATGTGCAGCTTTTTGAAAATCTCCAAGAAACGAGCAAACTGTTTGTCCATTTTGCTTTTCTGAAGACGCTGAGGAAATGGTGGTGGTGGTGGAGTGATCTGTTCTTTTTCTTTTTCCTTTGCTTCTTTTTCTTCCATCTGTGGAACTGCATCTTTTGGAACTTCTCAGCAGCTGTTTTGACTCCAATATCTTTGTTGATCTCAGTACCACTCTTTAAGGTAATGGCTTGACATTGCTCCTTCCCTCGGTTCTTTGGATTTGGTTCTGTGTTGCTGGGAAGATTACCTGGTGGTCTGTAACTCTGAGCATTGGCCAGTTGGCCGATTTGATTCTCCAGTGCTTTGATGGAAGCTGATTGGCTCTGAATCATGGCTTCATATCTTTTTAATTGAGCTAACATCTCTGCCATCACTGGTTCATTTGTCTGCTCCTGGCCTTTATTCTGTTGCTGGAATCCAGGTGGTGGATAGTTCCGCTGTTGGCCTGAATTGTTGCTCCATGAAAAATTAGGATGATTCCTCCACCCTGGGTTGTAGGTGTTGGAATATGGATTGTTCCCCTGCCTGTTGAAATTGTTGACATAATTCACCGTTTCTTCATGTTGATTTGATTCTGGTGCTCCTCCATATGGTGAACTTGTGGATCCAGTGGTAAGAGTCTCCATGAATTTGCATATTTGATCTAGCTTGGTGTTGACTGCTGTATTAGCTCCAACCTCTTATATATTATGATCTGCTGTAATGAGCTCAAAGTTGTTATTTTGCAATCTTTGAATCAAACTTCTTTCAGTTGGCCACAAGAGTTGTTGTTGGCCATTTCTTCTAGTTCCCAGGCTTGATCTTCACCTTTTGCCATTAAAGCTCCTCCAGCAGCAGCATCAATTGTGGTTCTCATTATTCCAGAAAGCCCATTGTAAAATGTTTGGACTTGAAGCCATTTTGGAATTTCATGGTGTGGACATTTCCGGAGTAAGTCTTTGTACCTTTCCCAAGCTTCGTAGAGAGTTTCTGATTCTTGTTGCACAAAGGATGTGATGTCATTCCTCAGCTTTCCGGTTCTGGCTGGTGGAAAATACTTTGCAAGAAATTTGGTGGCTAAGATGTTCCATGTTGTGATAGAACCTGCTGGTAATGAATGTAGCCAGGCTTTAGCTCTGTCCTTCAAAGAGTATGGGAAAACACGTAGTCTCATTGCTTCTTCAGCTTCTCGGTTGTAATTGAAAGTACCGCAAACTTCCAGGAAGTTGCTGATGTGGGCATTAGGATCTTCAGTTGCATTTCCTCCAAACTGAACTGACTGTTCTGAATCATCTGAATGCAAGTTTTGATGTCACCTGCATTTGCTGGTAATGGAGGGAGTACAATACATGAAATGAGTCTGTCAACCACCGGAATGGTTCTGTCTCGAATGGGAATTGGTGGTGCAACCTCCAAAGGTTCAGGTTCCATGTTGACTAAAGCTTCTTGGGCTTCTCGCCTTTCCCTTCTCAACTGTCTGATAGTTCTTTCAATTTCTGGGTCAAACGGTCGTAGTTCAAAGCTTCTGGTTCGTCTCATGAAGTTTCTGAGAACCTGAAACACAAGAAAACAATAACAATAAGTAAAAAGAAATTAGATACAAGTAAAAGTATCTAACCCCCTAATAATAAAAGATAAATAAGTCCCCGGCAACGGCGCCAAAAACTTGACCGGCGTAAACACACACGTATAACGCAAGCGTACGTATCGTTCAAGTAGTATAAAAAGTATCGATCCCACGAGGACTTAATACCTAAGTTATTAATTTTATGAGGTTAAATGATTACTAGTATCTAACAGGTTGTTTAATTGATTTGAAATAGCGACGATTCTAAATTTAAAGAAGTAAATAAAATTGTTTTAAGGTGATTTTAAGAAAATTCAATATTAAAAACTATCTAGGGTTGTGATTTATTCCAATATTATTAAAGATGAAGTGGTTATTTATAATTGGGTAAAATATTGATTTATTAACCTGGAACACTAAATTATGTAAAAGCCTCTTCCGATGGTCAATTACAAATACCAGTTTAAACCAATTGAACCATATGTCTATGTCAACCAAATTACCTAGATTCATTAAGATTAAGTTCCAATTATGGCTACCCCCCCCCCACAGGTATATTCCTATCCTGTAAGGAAATCTAATTAAAGGGTTATCTATCCTTAAGGAAGATCGTGGGTTATTGAGTCTAAGGTCTTAAACTAAAATCCCTATGTCTAGTTCATTTTAAGTTTACCTATAATCAATTTTATTAGTGGCCAGTTAATAAAAAGCATTAGATTAAGACTCAATAAATAAATCTTTATATTACCCAAATTATAATCTAACCCTTATAAACCGTGATATTGGATTTCATCACAACCCTAGATTACTAACTTAGTTATGACACATAGCTAGGGCTAGTAAAAACTTAAAAGACATAAAATGAAAATGCTGAAAAGTAATTGCAGTAATTAAAATGCTGAAAAGTAAATTACAAATGAAATAAAATGCTAAGGCAAAAGGAATTACTTTTACTACTACTAATTTAGATATCTCCCATAAAATAATATATAAATTTGTGATAATATTTATATAACCAACGACCAATCTGGCGGTATCCTGATTAAGTCAAATTAAGTCCAACCAGCCATATAGGTGGTAATATTTGTCCATAATCCAGAAGGGCGGTACCCAAAAATAAATTAACAACCGACCAATATAGCGGTATTCCTTTATTAATCAGGTTCAAACCAACAGAAAATAAATTTACCAACCGACCAATATAGCGGTATTCCTTGATTAGTCAGGTTTAAACCAGATTAAAATAATTTACCAACCGACCAATATAGCGGTATTCCTTTATTAATCAGAATTTTAAATAGTAAATATATTATTTTTAAGGGAGATTAATCTAAATAGCAATAGTAAAATAATTACCTTTCACCCTAGCATAGGGAAGTTACCTCCGCATAGTGAATAGTAAAAACTATAAAATAAAGAAAGTAAATTATTATTACTACAAACAGTAATTAAAATTATTACAAAAGTAAAAAGTAAAAAATAAAAACGAAAATTCTAGAGAGAGAAACTCCCTAATTACATAGAAGGAGTGAGAAAATGTGTACTAAAAACTGAAAATTCGCCCTCTATATAGCAAAAATTTTCACTGTTCGGGCACTGTTCGCGCGTCGCGACGCCAGAGCTCAGCGTCGCGACGCTGATTTTTACTATTTGTCGACGTGGCACGATGAGAAGGTGACACGTGGCATGGCGGCTGACTGTTGAAGCGACACGTGGCAAGGCGGCTAAGACTCAATTATTGTGATGACGTCATTGATGACGTCATGCTGACGTGGCGATGATGTGGCGCTGACGTGGCGATGACGAGCGCGGCGCTGGCGGTGTTGCAATTGTCGGCACAATAGGATTGCGACACGTGGCGACACGTGTCACGCGGTGATTGGCTGATGCTGAGGTGTCAAGTTGACTTGGTTGACTTGTTGACGTGGCTGATGACCTGGCATGACACATGCAATGTTGACTCGTTGACTGCTGACATGGCTGATGACAGGCGACACGTGTCAAGTCAAGTGTCGGCAGCATATGATGTTGACACGTGGCACGGCGCACGTTAGCAGATTCGGTTGTGATGGTGACACGTGGCACGGCGCATTTTAGCAAAGTCAAAACTTCTCAAATTGTTGACCGTTGACCAGGCGCATGTTAGCAGATTCGGCTCACGCTGGGCGTCGCGGCGCGCGCAGTGTTCCAGCCGTCGCGACGCGCAAGAGACGAAAATATCCCTGTTGACGCATTTTTCCGGTTTTGCCCCAAATTGCCTCCAGTGCTGTCCAAACTTTATTTATCTGCAAAATAACAATAAAACACATCAAAACGTTCACATAACTCAAGAAACTATACAAAATGTTAAGTTAAATGAGTGGGAAATAGTGATATAAATACCACTCATCAGCCGCGCCTTTTATTTCGTTATTCGCTTTTCTCTGTATGTCATCTTCTTGCATAATCATGCATCATGTTGCAATGCGCATGGGCTCATCAAGTTGGATTAAAGGTCCTCCATCTTGAGGGATAAAAAGCCTAAGGGCAACCTTTGCCACAACGATTTGCCGCGCCTTTTAGCCCGTTATTATTGATTAGGTGTCATCTATTCATTTGTTCATGTATGTGTCATGTTGTTTACTGCATTTTGGGGGTCACTGCTGTAACCTCGTTCGAACGCGTTTCAGAACGCCGCACGAACACATGTTTTCTATCTCAGTTCGTTCGAACGCGTTCACAAACGCAACTCGAACGCGCATGCATTTTGTCTTATCACACATCAGGTCTCATTTCCGTTCGAACGCGTTTCCGAACGCCATACGAACGTAAGCATTCTGTTTCATTTCCGTTCGAACGTGTTTACGAACGCTACTCGAACGCGAACCTTCTGTTTACCATTCGAACGCGTTTACAAATGCTACTCGAATGCGCATGCATTTGTTTCATCAGGTATGGTCCCGTTCGAACGTGTTATCAAACGCCAGACGATCGAACGTGTTTTCGAACGCTACACGAACGTGCATACACTGAACTGAGTCCTCTTCATCATATTTTAAGGATAATTGCCCCTATTGGTTATCCCTTTGTATTACGAACCTGATTGCTTCTCTTTAATATGCATGCTTGTATAATTATTGCATGTTTGCGCTTCCATGATTATTAATGCAATGTGTTTGTGAAATTATGTGTTTGCCATTATTCTGATTCAATTTTATGCATGCTTGTATGATCATTGTTTGCTTGCGTTTCCGTATCCATGAATACAATGTGCTTATGAATTTGCATGCTTGCCGTATTTCAATTTACTTTTATGCATGCAAATTCGGACATAGATTATATGCAAATAGGTTGTATGCAACTATGAAAATGTGTTACATGTGAACTTAGATGAACTTTTGATGTATGCATGCGAACTTAGGAGTAAAATTATCCTTGGAAATATGTTGCTTAGGCTTAGTTGAATTATTGCATAAATCATTTATTACAAGTGACATAAGTAAGGGACCATTCCGAACCCAATGGTTTGAGGTCTTCCCTTGCGAGGGATGAGTGCGGCCTTAAATCTTTATCCCGGTTCACACCGAGTGGCGACTCCATCATTCTCCAGTTTAGTCCCCCGCGGGCTACTCCGTACTCTCAACCGGACCGCGAGCCCGGAACAGCATGCGTCGCCCAGTTTCTGTGTTCCCACACATCCTCCTATCTTGATATGTGAGGGTTTGATACTTGTCTCCTCTTCATTTCTTCTTCTTTCTTCCTCTCTCTTTCTTCTTCTTTCTTTCTCATTCTTTCTCCTCTCTCACGTTTCTCTCTTCTCTATATTCTTATGGATGCTTGAATAGTAGTCATATTTATACTATGACGTAATTGACTAATAAGTAATGTTTTAAATTTTTAAATAAAAACAAGAATTTTGAAGAAAAATGTAAAGTTCTATAGATAGGTCCGCAGGTACTATTCATCATAATTTTTGAGTTGCATCTTTTACCTACTTTTGGTTCGAATTTGGAAAATTGGTCAACGCGAAAGTTGTAGGTCTCGATCTTAGATTTCTGACGATTAAAATTCATAAAAATCAGAGTTCGTATGAGAAAGTTATGGCCCAAATACCATGAGTTGTCCGGAATGGAACATCGTACAATCTCGTATCAGAATCTCAAAGAGTTTACCGATTCCCCTCAAGGTCATTCCATGAGTGTATAAATATTCAAGCATAATTTATATTATGTAACACTCGTCCATAATGTATTAATAGTCGAGACTTTCGGTCGTTACACATATAGTGATGTATTATGTATTAGACACATAATAACATAGCTTGATGTTGAAATTAGGCTAATGAATTGTGTATGGATGCTTTAGAAGCATAAATACAATATGTATGTGATTGTGTCAAAAATATTCATGTTGGATATGAACATAAAATTAGAGTTTGGAATTCTATATGAAAGCTTGGAAGTGTGTCTACCATTCTAGAATCTCTTGACAACTTTTGAGTGACATAGAATTGTTCATGAGTCACTTCATTGTGAAATTTAAATTTGATTAGTATTTTAAAATTTACGCATGTGCGTATTTAGAATAAATTTATGTTTTTGTAAAAACATTTGATATTTTGAAAAATATGATTTTATTTTTTAACATGTATTGATGTTGGTTTTTATATTAAAAATTAAATTTTTGGTGTTTGAACATGTTTAGGGAAAATTTTAAGGAATTAGGGTAAAACACCCTATTCCTTCAGCTCTATGGAAAGAGAGTTGAAGGAAAACTAAATGAAATAAACAAATAAAAAAATTTAGCGCACAGTGAACAGTAGGGGTGTTCATAGGGTCGGGACAAATCGAGACCCAACCCGATCCGACGTGATCCGACCGACCCAGGCAGGGTTCTAAAAAAAATTATGCAATTTCGGGTTTACCCAACCTGATTTTATGGGTCGGTTCACGGGTTTGACGATGCAATTCGGCCCGAAAAAATAATCTTTTATTAATTTTCTAAATTTTTTATTTTTTAAAAAATTTTACTATTATTTCCATTGTTTATTACTTTTTTATCTTGAATTTTTATATGTATGACAAGTTTCAGGACATAAAATACTTAATATTTATGTCTAAAATTAATTAATAAAAAATAAAAAAATTTCTTTTTTTAGCCGACCCGACTCGACCCGCGTGACCAGACCTGTTCGGGTTTGCATAATCAATTTTCACGTTCAGGTGTATCAACCCACGTGACCCGACCAAATCGGGTTTCAAAAAATTTAAAAAAACCCGACCCGTGAACACCCCTAGTGAACAGCGCGCTCACTATAGCATAATGTAGCGCGCGAGTCACGCACGCTCGCACTGAAACTTGTTTTCTTTCGATTTCGAGTTTCCGAATTCCGATTCAATCCCGAATTTTTTTATGTACTCGTAATGGAATATAGTATTTCATTAAATTATTTAAAAATACACCCATACTTGATATCTACGTGCTATACCCACTTCCGTTGCCCGGAGCACTGATCTGACTCTATGGGTCCTACATCCACCCCAAAAATAGTTATTGTTCTTAATTATAATTTAAGTCTTCAGATTACAGTTTACAATTGTAGCTTCAGATTATGTTTACAGTTTCTAATTCAAGAGTATAGTTAACAACTAAGTTTATAATTTACAGGACATGTTGTTAGTTTACAAGTCATGCTTAAGGATTACAGTTCTATTTGTAGTTTCAGTCTATGATTCAGTTTTCAGTTTGCACATCATGTATATAGTTTCCAGTAGAGGTGGTAAAACGAATCAACGAATCAAATTCGTATCGAATCCTAAACGAATCGAATCAAAATGTGATGGATTCGTATTCGATTTTTTTATTAAATGAATCCTAATATCATGAATCGTTTAGATTCGTTTATTAAACGAATCGAATACGAATATTTATTTAGTCATGATATTATTCAATAACATAATTTACCATAATTTATTTACATTAAAATTTCATAAATATATACATATGAAATATATAATTAATATATTTACTAAAAATACCTCACCAAATATAGACAATATTAGTTTTCTATAATAATTGGCCATAATTTCTCGAATCTTAATTGCAAAATAATAATAACTAGTAAAAGAAAATAATAAAACGAATCCTAAATGAATAAACGAATCAATGAGCTTAAATTCGTATTCGGTTCGTTTAATAAACGAATCGAATAGAATTGACTTATTTATTAAACAAATCTATTTTTCCAAACCCGTATTCGCTTTAAAGCGAATCGAATCGAACGAATAAATGAATCTTAACCCAAATTGCCACCCCTAGTTTCCAGTCATGTTTATGGGTTACAGTGCATGTTGCAGTACGCATGTCATGTTTACAATTCACATACATGTTTATAGTATACAGTTTCCAATACATGTTTGTAGTTTACAAATCCACATTTATGATCATAGTTATGAACTTTCAGTAATCATCATAACTTCCAGATCACAAAATATGATTCATGGTATGTGTTATAAGAATTACGATTTATACTTCATAAGCTAACGAGTCAGGTTTCGGCATTTATGAAGTAAAAAGCTCACGAGTCAAGTTTCAGGATTAATGAAGCAAATTCGTATGTATAGGTTACACTAATTTACGCTTAAATTTTCAGTATTCACTCACTAGGTCATTCATACGACTTACTTTTCTACTTTCAGCTTTGTGTTGCAGGACTACATGCATGCTGATGATAAGCTTTGAAGAATATGAATATCAGTTGTAGTCATTAGGAACACAGCATTAGAAGTCCACTTGTTTATCTATTTGTTACGTTAGGTCAAAAGGCTGGGTGACTTTCATGTATAGATCGGGATGTAAAAAATTATTTTCATGTAATTCATATGTCATTATGTATCAGATATGCATGTATCTAGAATCATATAGTTCATTTATAAATCATGACATGTCATGTATGTATACGTCAGAGGCACATAGAGATGGTAATGTTGTCTCATGTCGGTCACGTCCTAAGTAAATTAGGACGTGACATATATATTTTGTATCAGATGTATACCTAATATTTGACACACGTTTCAATATTTTTACAAATTTGATATACTTTGCAATCTTTAAAAGGACTAATGAACAAAGTTTCAGGATTTGTCAATTTTGGATAACGTGCCAATTTTTAGGTATATAATTGATAATTTCCCATTTATAAAATTCATTTTAACAAAATTTTGGATAGAGCAGGGGCGACTATCCTTAAGAGTCTAAAAGTGACTCTGTCAATGTTCATGATGATTTTTCATTTCAAATCATATACTGAACGATATGGGATCTTGAATCTTGATCGAAATTCGGGATTTTCGGTCAACTTATTAACCACTGATCACCCACATTAATTTTACTAATGAGAAACTCAGATTATAAGAGAATCCTAGTCCTTTAAATTCATTAAAATTAAGAAAAAAATTTATTTTCTTTTATTTTTCGGAATACTGTGTTACATTCTACTAGTATTTACAATATACTTTATCTAAGTAATGTTTTGTCACAACCTATATATATATATATATATATATATGAGTTCAAAACGGGCCGAGTCAGTCTCTACATATTTTTGGCAAAAAAAGAAAAGAAAAGACTCTTGACAATGCACTCCAAGGATTTGAACTTATAAGAAGAGAGAGAAGTGGTTTTCCACTTGATTAATGGGAATTTGAATCAAGTAATAGTTAAATTGAGCTAATTTTTTTATAATCTTTATCACACGTATATTAATAGTATTGAACAATAAAATTTAATTATATTTAAATTCTTATTTAATGATTTTTAATCACAATTGATAAAAAAAAAAAAAAATTAAGCACAAAACTCATTTTAGCACCGAATCTAAATCCAATTAATAAATATTTCTAGAATCAAAATAATTTATAAATATCATATAAATTATATATAGGTCTATCCTTAGGTTGAAGATATTTTTTTCATCATTCATAAATGCATGTACATAAATTAAGAGACTTGCAATAATGGAAGTAATAAATAAAATTAAAAAAAAAAAAAAAAAAAAAAACTGGGGGGATTTATTATAGACCATGTGAAAGAATCGTCCACAAATGAGATTATGATAATATATCATTTCATCATTCAATATGTATTCCAAAATTAAGCACTAATAATACGAAATTTTATAAAGTTATTTTGTTCACTTTCCTTGAAAAGGAATGTGATTAAAGGGTTTTTAATTTTGTGTGGTTTAAGATAATGATTCCTTTTGGTGATAGTGAAATGGTCCCTTAGTCAGCAAGGAGAAAAGCCATTTGTGAGGTTAGCCTCTTGCTGTCAATTTACGTGACCTTTAGCTCATGAAATATACTGAAAGAAAGTGACACCCAAACTCAAATTTCTCCCCGAATTCATAGATAAAACCAATAAAATTTCGGTGATTAAAAATCTATTTGTGAATGCTATTTAATTAATATTTTTAAATTTATTATCAAAATATTTTAAATATTTTAAATCATATTTTTAATATGATTTTAAATATTTCCAGACAAATTTTAGATCAGGTTATTTTTATTCGAGATTGGTGTGGAATTATTAAAGGAAAATCTCTCTTCTTCAACCCATCTTTTAACAATACCAGCATTTGGGTATCTTTCATGACAGAGAGATATGCCTAGGCAATTTGTTTCCACTTTGAAAATTATGCATTGAGCCATCACTTTCGATTTCATTTTTCAATTTTAAAGGAGAACGACATTTTTTATTCTTACAATTTTTACATTTTATCACTTACCTTCTTTCACCATGTCAACATTTTATAGAAAAACTTCACAACCCCCGAACAATATTTTTTATTTAATTTTTTTTATATTTATTTTATTTTAAAATTTAACGTTAATAGAATAATGATGTATTATGAAAACTGCTAGAGTAAATGATAAAACCCAAAATTTATAAAGAAAAAGACAATTCTCCCACTACAAGAAAAATACAGGCGAAGAGTGTTGTTGTCGTAGTGGCAGATCCAAAAATTTAATCTAGATGAGACTTGGTACAAATATTTTTAATTTTTTTTTTAAAAAACGAAGGTGGCAGGCCGAGAGCATTAGTGTCAAAATTGATCAGGGATTTGTGGTGATTTTTCATCATAATTCAAGGTTTTTTCATCCGGATTGTTAAGAATATTATCAAAACGGAAACTATAATATCCATTTCTATTACAATTCCTTATTCTAGGAAGATTTCCTTTTTCCATTATTAGTGTACATATTTAGGATTTCCTTTCCTATTATTGATTCTTGTATGACTATATAAAGGTTGTTGCATTGTAATTATAATCAGATTGAAATACAAAGAATATTTACCTCAATCTCTAACATGGTATCAGAGCGATGTTTCATAAGATAGAGCCAAGTGTATCGGGAATAATCATCAATAAAAATCACAAAATACTTTGAACCACCCATAGTAGGAGTAGGAGATGGACCCCAAATATCATAATGGACCAGATCAAAAGGTGAAGAGGAAATCGAAGTACTATTACTGAAAGATAATGCAGTTTGTTTGCCCAACTGACAAGGCATACAATCAAAATCTTTATTAGAAACATGACCTAAATGACCACTAGATGCTAATAAAGGTAATCGACTAAGAGCAGGATGGCCCAACCGAGAGTACCACAGGCTGAGTGAGGTAATGGCTGAGGTAGAGGCGGCAGAGTAACATGGAGAAAGGTCTTGAGGAAGATGAAGATTGATGAGCTCAAACAAATGACCTTTCTTACGGCCTATCCCAAGCGTCCGACCGGTCCGCGGATCCTGCACAGAGCAACCAGAAGCAGTAAATAAGACATTAAGACCAAGGTCACATAATTGACCTACAGATAAAAGATTCAAAGCGAGTTTGGGTATAAGAAATGTGTTAGAGATAGAGAGATGGGGAAGAGAAATGTGACCCAGATGACCGGGGGTCATGAAAGAGCCATTAGCAGTTTGAATAGCAGGAAGATGTGATGGAGTAGATGTAGAGTAAATGATACTTGAGTCCGAAGTCATGTGATTGCAACAAGCAGAATCAAAATACCAAGAGGTAGTACTGAGATAGTAGAAGAAGCAGAAATGTTACCAAATTGAGAGACTAGGGATTGAAAAAGGGAGGCAAGATCCTGAATAGGCTGAGAAGGCTGAGACTGTTCAGTATCACCCTGATCATCAAAAGCTACAGCAGAAAGAGATGGACGACCCTTGAAAGAGAGAGCAGTGTGGCGAGTAGGACAGTCGCGATCAAAATGGCCAGGACCCATCTTACGGCATATTCTGCAACGGCATGTTGGACATTTGAGGATCAAGTGCCCGGGCAACTTACAGTAAGAGCATGGCTTCACGGAGGAAGAACTGGAAGGGAGAGTGGCAAGAACGGTCTCTGTATGCTGTATGCGACCAGTAGAGTGACAAGTTTCTTCTGAAATAAGTTTATCAATGGCAGAGTCAAGAGTGGGTAGTGGAGTTTGATGAAGCAAGGAGGCGCGAGTGGGTTCAAACTTGGTGTCAAGTGCCATGAGAAACTGAATCGGTCTTTGGCGATCTCCGTAGGTGGTAAATTTGACAGCATCAGCAGAATTATCCCAATGAGGCTCAGAGAGAGCCAATTGATCCCAGAGAAACTGCATATGAGAATGGAATTCAGTAATAGATTGGCTTGGTTCCTGACGCATTTGGTGGAGACAGCAAATCAACTGATACTGATGAGATAAATCTGTGGTTGTATATCGGTGAGCAAGGAAGTCCCAGAGGGATTTGACTGTGTGAAAACGACCAAATTGAAGACTTATGGTAGGGACAGAGGAGTTGCGAAACCAGGTAATGATCTTGTGATTTTGACTTTCCCAATCTTCAAGGCGATCAGCAAAATCGTCGTCACTCTTAGTTTTATGTTGAACCTGTTTAGTAAAGGTACCAGTAATGTAACGCCAGAGTTTACGACCTTTGAGAAAGCTGCACATGGCTTGGGCTCAGAGAATATAATTGTGACCATCGAGGAGTATCTGAATGGGTTGGGAGATGTTCGACTTGTCCATGGTGAAAAGCAGCGAAAAAATTATCCTGAATGAGACAACCAGACAGAGTAACTGTAATAAAGGGACGACACGTGAAGAACAGGTGGAGAGCAGAGGCGTATGTAGTACACGCGCAGAAGCAGTGGCGGTGGCCGGAGCCGGAAAATTAACAGGACCCAGAGAAAACTATAATATCCCTTCCTATTACAATTCCTTATTTTAGGAAGATTTCCTTTTTCCATTATTAGTGTACATAATTAGGATTTCCTTTCCTATTATTGATTCTTGTATACCTATATAAAGGTTGTTGCATTATAATTATAATCAGATTGAAATACAAAGAATATTTACATCAATCTCTAACACGGATCAAATACAATATCGTTTAATTATTACATGCTATGATAATCATAATTGAATCTTTATAAAGTCTTAATTTTTAATTTTTAACTATTTTACTAGCCAGTCTAACTTGGATATTCGGAGAAAATTATTAAAATTTTCATGGGAAAGAATTGTAGGGGACATAATATTTAAAAAAAAAAAAAAATGGGGGCTTAAGCCCCTCCCGATTCTATGCTCGGTCCACCCTTATTTGTTGAAGGGTTTTTACTACGTGCTTATGAGTGTTGTTATTTTTGATATAGCTAAAATTAACTTTCAATTACATGCAACCGGTGATGTTGAAAACGTAACCTTACAAATACAACCTTAGTCTCCAAGTCATATTTAACTTTTCATCATTTTTGCAAGTACGTTCAAGGGAAAATAAGTAAAATCCTAATGATATTTATCAAAATTAAATAAATTCCCCACATATTTTAAAATTAAACGAAATTCTCATTTTTAGGAGATTTTATTTCTCTCATTCTTTAAAACTTAATAAAAAATATTTATGCTAAACCTCCCGATAAGAGATTTCGATTAATTTTAAAATATAAAGAAATTTTGCTTAATTGGGTTTTACTCATTTTCCCTACATTGCAAATACATATCCTTTGAAAAAGTTGATAATTAAAAGAAAGTTGAAACTTTATTTCTTTGTTTTGAGTCTTGAACTTATTTTAGATATCCAGTACACTGAATCCTGAAAGTTGAAATATCTTGAGTGTGTGATTTTTTCCCCTCATTGAATTAAAGTTGTGAAAATGAAAATCTAATAACCTTATCATATTTTCAGATGAACCATTGAAAATAATGCTTCCATATGTATTAAAAATACAGTCATTAGCTGAGTTTTGCAATCATTATATATTTAGTAAGAAGTTATTTATATTTTATTATTAAATTTATGGTAAAATAAAAATGGATATGACGAATTTTGAAATATTATATTTTATTACTAATTAATTTATGATAAAATAATAGTTTTACTACTAAAATTTTACAAATCTACTATTTTACTACTTGTTGTTAGTTGACATTAGTATTAAAATATAACGGTCAACTAAAATTTTCACAGAAAAATAGTAAAATATTATTTTATCATAAAAATTAATAGTAAAATTTAATATATAAAAATTCTCATTACCAAATTGGCCATATTAGGGGATTTCATAAATAGTAAAGTCCCCAATTGGCCATATTAGTGAATTTGAGATTCTGCCCTTCCTCAACCAATTTCTGAAAGGTAATTTCTATCTGGTTCATGAACAATTAACATCATAACAACCAAATATGCATATGTCAACATATTATATATAATATTATTGAAAGATAAAAAAAAAAAAAAAAGGAGTCAAGATGAATGGATAATCAAACCATATATTAGCAAATATATGCTTAAATGTTTTACAATATTAATATTGAGATTTAATTTCTATACAATGTCTTTAAACTTGTTTGATGTATCCCGCTCAAACAAAATAATTAACTTCGTTCATCAAGTCTTATTTTTCTAGAACAAGAACATACCTCTCATCATATGATGATGTGTTTCCATATCTCAAGGCCATGATCAATCTGATGAGTCTCTAATCTCCCAATACACATCAAATCCAAGGTTACAAATCTATATACCATTAATATATATATATATATATAAACAAATATGAAAGATAGCCTAGTGCATGATACTTCTCAATGTACTCTTATACTTCTCTTATATAAGAAAAATGTATATGAAATATATGATATCAACTTCCAGAAATTGAACTAAGAGTACCAGTTCATTCCGGGAAGTTGATGATAAGGATGCCGAAAAATCCTCTCTCCAAGAGACCCTAACATTGTTTGTTGTTGCAATGGCGGCGGCGGCGTCTGTGGCAGATGACAAAGTAGAGTGGCAATTGATGATGATGAGCCATTTTCATGATCCTGATGAGTAGAACTTCTCTCAATGCTAATTAGATCATCATCATTATTATTACTTTCCCCATGGAATCTCTTGCTCAACGACAAGGCCCCATCTGCTGTCACATCTTCATCAATCCAATTCATTGATGATACTGTTCTTTTAAGAGCCAACTGATGATCATGATGATGAGATGATGACATGGATCCATTATTGTTGCTGCTGTTAATACCGTGATCATGGCTACTTAGTAACCCTTCAAACAAATTTGGTTCTCCAAAATTTGCCATATGTAGCGGCTTTGTATTCTGAACTTGGCTACTAATCATCAGCGAAGGCGGTATGTGTCCAAGTCCAAGCATATCATCCATTGATGAATCTTCTTTATCATGATCCAACGGTCTCTGTGTGTCGCTTTTCTTATAGATTCGACATAACACCCAGTCATCAAGCTATAACAAAATCAAACAAACCCAGAGGGTTAATTAAATTTTTTTAAAAGAAGATAGTGATTAATTATTGATTTATTTGAAAAATAAAAAATAAAAATTTACCCGCAAAGAGTTTTTCTTGTCGCCCAAATCACAACCAGGAGGCTTATTGTTACTGACTTTGTTATCGGTGAGGCGATATTCATGCATGATCCAATTGGTTTTGATCCCTTTTGGAGGCTTACCTCCATAGAATACAAGTGCTTTTTTTACACCAATTTTTTGATTACTCACGGAGCTAATCACTGGCTTATCTGTTCCGGTAGCCTTCCAATATCCTGAAGTTGCCGCCCGGTTTGGCCGAGCCCCGTTCGGATACTTCCTGTCCCTAGGGCTAAAGAAGTACCATTCTTGCTCTCCAAACGTTGCCTTTGCTGAAAATTAAAAGTACCAAATAATTATTAATATATATAAATATATATATATATATATTTTTTTTTTTACTTTTCCTATATTTGTAATAATTACCTGGAAGCTCCCATGGATCAAACTTGTACAAATCGACTTCTGCAATAATTGAAGCAGGGAGAGGAGCTGAGCTTGCTTTCTTTTTGAGGTAGTGAACCACCAGCTCTTCATCAGTGGGATGGAACCGGAACCCCGGCGGGAGGTTCGGCTGCGGCGATCCGGTCGATGATTCTGTGCTCTCCATTTGCTGCAACCTTACTTGATCTTTTGGCTATGGAGTTTGAGACTTTGAGGGTTATATCAAAAAGAATCTATTGATAAAGGTTTTGTTCAAAGGTTGCATAGAGGAGCCGTGACCACTGACCATTCTTTTAAGAATAATTTTGAGTCCCAACCGGCATTGACCCATTTCATAATTAACAATAATGATATACACACACCCTTATATACAAAATTATATAAGACAAAAAAATATTTGGTTATGAGACAAAAAAATCACTATATATATTATTATTTATTATTACTTCAATTGGGATTTGAATTAAGGCCCAAATATTATGATACTCAGTATTACTTTCTTTTAAATGAAAGGAATAAATGAAAATACTATGGGTTAGACGGGCTGAGATTATATATGATGGGAAAAAAGTTTGTTTTATTTAACGGCCAATCATGTGACAACACGTAACAGGATTAAAGAGTTAATTAGTAATTAAACATGTGGTGTAATTAAGGGGCAGTAAGCCATGCAGAGGTGGACAAATTCATGAGTGTGTAGTAAATTAAAAGAGTGAAAAAAAAGTGTAGTAAATTAAACATGGGGTATTAGGGACAGTAAGCCAATGGCCCGTTGGAAATGATAAGTCTAATTGAGAAAGACATGAGAGAGTGACACGTGGGTGGGGACATGGGTGGGCACCACAAAACACACAAGGTTACAAAAAGATGATATTAGAAAGATAAAGTGTGGGGGTGGTCAGTGGTGGGAACAAGCTTTCCGCTTCACAGTCATGTCATTAAACGAAACTAACATGAATATTAATCTCAATCATTCCAAAACTAGAACACAATAATGGAATCATGATAGATTAAACATGAACCATAAACATAAGAAAAACCTGGAAAATGTAGAAGATGATCAAAACTTGAAATTCAAGTCGAGTTGCCTATATCCTTAAGAACTTATTAGCCCCGCCTCGGTGCTCAACGGATGGTTTTGTGGCTAACGTTCTCTCAGGATTACTTGTATGCTTCTTGTAGAAGGGACACGCCTTTCACAAGATCTTGAACAAAGAAAAATGGTGGAAACTCTTTATTTTCTTAAAATACCCTCTAAGACAATGTATGAGACTTGTAATTTTCTGGATATCAATTGAACTCAATACCTCTTAATTTATAGGCATAGAAGGGTGTCTTTAAGGGCACCCTTTGGTTTGGGGTTTAACCCTCCCAAGGGTTATACCCATTCCCTTATGTCATTTGAGGCCTAGAGTATCATCTTTCCAAATTAGAGGACTTGTCCCTACATGTTTGTGTCTTTCCCATAAGGTATAACCCAAAAGAAAAGACTTTCATACACACATAAGAGAATTTACAACAATCCCCCACAATTCTCTAAATATTAATGCAGACACTTAAGAGAGTTTCCGTGAAATAAAGCTGTATCGAAATAGGTAGATTTCGCCTTAAACCTTTTCTAGTGAATGACAATCGAATTTACTTGGCAAACCATTGACCCATAGTCTTGAACTGTTATGCCGTTGGTGTAAACCAAGACAATTGCCAACACACAGCTTTACTTAGACCATTTCCCGTTATACGGTTGTGTTCATTTCGGCCATGAACATTGGTTCTGGATTCATTAAGTCCTTTAGGGAATTCAACCTTTAAAAACTCTCATGAAAGCGGTCTCACTTCTTACTTGAAATATGTGATCTACTATAAAGAGGTAATTCGCCTTTACCCTCATTATGACTCTTCTCCTAATATAGTGATCATTAAAACTTTAGCTTACCCTAGCCTTGACAGCCAGCACTCTGCTTCATTACAGGAATGTGAAAGAGTATAAAACTCTACAATGCTTGTTTTGAATTGCACAAAGTTTCAGTTGTCCTTTTTGAACCTAGATCTTGGGATCTCCAGTCAGCTAGGTTGGATCTCTAGTCAAATAGGCTTCAAGCCCATCCCCTTCGATGACTTCTCAACTTGCTCTCTAGATAAACCTTTAGTAAGTGGACCCGCTAGGTTTTCTTTTGATTTGACATAATCTATCGAAATTATGCCACTTGAGAGTAGTTGTCGTATGGTATTATGTTTGTGACGTATGTGTCGAGACTTACCATTATACATTATATTTTGGGCTCTCCCAATAGCCGATTGACTATCACAATGTATACTTATCGCTGGCACTGGTTTGGGCCAATTTGGAATATCCTCGAGGAAATTTCGAAGCCATTCTGCTTCTTCCGCTGTTTTCTCTAATGCTATGAACTCTGATTCCATAGTTACCGGGTAATACATGTTTGCCTCGAGAATTTCCATGACACGGCTGCACCACCAAGTGTGAAAACAAATCCACTCGTAGATTTGGAATCCACTGTATCAGATATCCAGTTAGCATCGCTGTATCCCTCTAGAACAGTAGGATATCTCGTATAATGCAGACGATATTTTGAAGTTTCTCTCAGATACCTCAAAACTCTTACTATGGTTTTCCTGTGGTTATGTCCTGGATTGCTCATATATCTTGCTAAGCCTGTTTACAGCTTGAGCGATATCAGGTCGTGTGCAAATTTATGAGATACATCAGACTTCCGATGATTCTCGAATACTCTAATTGCGTTACGCTTGAGCCAATATTCTTTGATAAATTAAGAGTTAGGTCTACAGGGGCTCTAGCCACATTTAGACCCCATTTATTATATTTCTCAAGTATCTTCTCAATGTAGTGAGTCTGAGGTAATATATACCCCTCTGATATTCTGGAAATCTTAATTTCTAAGATCACATCAGATATTCCTAAATATTTCATATCAAATTTGCTGGTAAATACTTTCTTGGTAGACTGAATCATCTATTGATTACTACCAATTATTAGCATATACATAGAGACAAACAATGACATATCCTTTTTTAGTTCATTTGGTGTATACTCACTTATCTCACTCATTGATTTTGAACCCACTTGACAACATATATTTGTCAAAATTTTCATGCCATTGTTTAGCATGTGACATTAGATATTGGATCGTTATACGCAATACTACGTATACTACGCCTGACAAAGATTATATATTCGTTATCAGAATATTTCTGGAGAATTGGATAGGCACGGTGCTTTGCTAGAAGCTAACCATGTCTTGTAAATCGATAAGGACGTGGTACTGGGTACGCACATATTCGGATAGTCCGATAACCGTATTAACTACCAACATATCCAGGGATCTCTTGGGTCGCTTCCCGAAGATTCACCATTGAGATTTGACTCGAACATAAAAATTAATCTGGGATTAATTATAAGAGAGAAAATTAATTTGGGATTAATTACGGCAATAAATTAATCTGGGATTAATTAAATGAGAAAGAATTAATCTGTGATTAATTGCGTCGAGAATTTATCTGTGAATAAATTCATAGAGAAGAGAGAACGCGATTAATTTAGATTTAATCGGTAAAGTAAATTTAACAGTTAAATTAGATTTTACTGTTTAATTTATTTAATTGTGCTAAAATAATATATTAGATATATTAATTGAAATTAGATTTCAATACAGAATTAAAATTGCATTTTAATTCAAGCGAACGAATTAATTTAGAATTAATTCGCGAGCGATTTCCGTAATAATTTTGTTAGGCATTATTATTTAATTAAATTAGATTTAGTTACGTTGCGACGGAAAATTCGTTTATTCGGAATAAACGAAACCAAGCCCGAAGTGTGTTGAGCGAACCACTTGAATTTTGAATTTAAAGTGGGTCCCACCAACTTACATCAACTTGTCACTATTTGTGATGGAAGTTGTTGGGAGCTTTTATGGAAACTTGTCCAACACACTTTGTATTTTCTTTTTTGGAAAAAGGTTATACACCTTTTTGTTTTTTTGACTTTTGGCAATTTATTTAGAAAACAAATACTAAAACAAAAAAACTCCTCTCTCTCTCCTAACCCTCTCATGGCCGAAACTTCATGCTTCCTTGGAGGAAATTTTTTCTTTCAATTTGTTCAAGCTAGCACTTAAATGAGTGAATCAAGGTGATAGAGAAACTCACCCAAGTGTTGGAACACTTAAAGAAGGCTTGGAAGCTTCAACATCCATGGAAAAAGTCTTGAAACCCATCCGATCAAAGTAAGTTTTTTCCGCAACTCTCTTTGATTATTCGCACTTTAATCATGCTTAGTGATCTTGTGGCATGTCTTGGAGACTAACAATGGTATCTAGAGCTATCCTAAGCTTGATTTGGAATTCTAGGGTTTATGGACTTTATTTGGGGTTTTTGTGTTTAGAACATAATTTCTTCAAATTGAATGTTTGGTTGAGCTTGGATGATGTCTAATTGGATTTATGCATCCTTAATTTTTTGAAAAATTGATAGGATTAATTTTCCCCAATTTGTAGCCTTGGCCGAACACACCCTAGAATAATTTCATGTTGAATTTTTGAAATTTAACATATTGGATGTGTTGTTGGCATGAGATGTATGTTAAAAGTTGATTCAATTAGATTGAAATCAATTTGCATGATATTTTATATGCCATTGTCGTGAACCCTAAAGCATGTCATAATGAATTGTTTTGCTTCAATTTATGTTGGACATGAATTGAAATTAAAGAGCATAATTAATTGGATTAATTAAATATTTTCGAAACATTAGATTAGTTAATTAATTGTGTTAATTACACTTGAATTGAATTAATTTGTGATTTGGAATAATGAGTTAATTTAATTTTTTGTATTTGGGCTTAATGGGCTTGGTTGGGCCAAGTTTGGTTTAGGATAATTGGTTGGATTCAATTGGGCCTAAAACCATTTCCATAAAGTCCAAATATGATAATTAGGCTTTTAAAATTTTAATTGGGCCTAATGGGCCTAAATTGATTTTTTGGCATAGGGTGATTCCTAATTGGGCCTTGGCATCTTGGGTTTGACCCATAATTGCCAAAGCCCATGCCTAAAGAATTAATTAAAAGCCCATTGGACTTTAGTTGAATAGTATTTGATACTAATTGGGCATTTGAGACCCATAAAGATTGGATTTGGAATCCAAGTCTAAAAGACACAATTAAAAGTGTAATTATTTAATTTGGAATTAAAAATGAATTAGTATTGAATATAATTTAAATTGGATTTAAAATTATATTTTGATATAATTCAAGAATACGTACTTTGAGTATTTATTCTTAAACGAGTTGGACTCGTGCAAATCAAATCGTTGTTTGAACATTGGATGATCATTAATTTAAAGATTAATTAATTGGATTAGATTGATTGATAACATGCTATGTGTGAATACTTGGATGTATGTATGAATAATTTATATCGGATGGATATTAGATGGGTGAGGGCAATTTTGGAAATTGTTGTAATAAATTTAGAATTTATTTAATTGGACCTGCGTGTCCAGCCTATTACCTCTTTTCTCATTGTATTTCTCTTCTCACCAATTCCCCTCAATACAAATGAGGTTTCTTTAGAAGTATTATGTAATTGGGTAGAAGTATGAATAGTGCTAGCCGGGGAGAGGAAATGAAGTGATTTGTTCCAGGAACAATTTGTGAGATATCCATCCGCATATCATTATTAAGTTATTTACCGCGTCTTATTATGCTTTTAGAATGCATGCTTAAGGGTGTATGATGAGACTTAATCAAAGATAATTAATTGGTTTCCAATTACGCGAAAAACCCTCAACAAATATTAAGCGTTTTCCTTCCATTGAATGATTCATTCTCAAGATCCAAGATTGGCACTGGTTTGTTGGCCAAAGTCAAGACCTTTGTCTATCGCGGATGTGTTTGAATCATGAAGGCTTTGTTCCATATCGCATGTCTTGTCCAAGTTGTGATTTGTTGGACTAATATTTAATTGTTGTTTTAATTGAACAGTTGGATTGTATTCAAACTACTTCATTTATAGTTGATTATATAATTGGATTATGGTAATCAATATATTTGAATTTAACCAATCAAATAGTAGTTGATTATATAGTTAGACTGTAGTAATCATTATATTTGATTGTACCCGAAATCGTTGATTGGATAGTTGGACTATTGGAATCAAGATAACTGAAAGATTAGCGTTTAAAAACATAATCCTGGGTGAAAATGTCTTTAAGCGGCTTCAATTTTCAGATTGAGAATAGAAACTCATGATAGTCCTGGGAACCGAGAAGTTACTTTATTTGATAGAGTGACATCTTGGGCCTGAGCCCGAAGTTGAGAAAATAATGGAGCATGAGCTTTGGAAGTCTCATGGTGATGATAACTTTAGTGCTCAATCCTTTATGCTTGATGCAATGACATTTTAATTTCGTCGTCAAAATTTAGGATTAGATCCTTATACCATGATGTTGAAATTAAAGAATATTCATAGATCTATTCTTAGATCTTAGATGTACAAATTGTAAAAGAAGCTATTTCGCTCGCGTATGTCAGAGGGTACAACTGTCGAGCACTGGGTGTCGCAGATGAATGCTGACATCGATCAGCTAGGTTAGCTAGGCATTACCTACGTGGCCGAGACTACCAAAGATTTGATCTTATAGTCTCTACATGAGAGTTGGGGCAGGTTCATTATGAACCAAGAAAAAACTCTTGGAGAGTTGATAGCTATACTCTAAGAGGCGGAGCCAGAGCTTCTAAAATGGGCAAAGGCAAAATCGTCACAGTCTTCTAGGAAGACAAAGGACATATCCCAAGATGTCTGCCTAAACTGTGGCAAACAGAGTCATTGGAAGCGTGACTACCGTATGGACAAGGCAGACATGAAGGAAGTGAAGGCGGGGCAAGGCTCCGACTTCAAGTATGTTTTTCATAAACATGTTCACTCTTAGTTTCAAAATTGGATTTTAGATACTAGATGTGGTATATAAATATATGTACTGATATGCGGGATCTGCTGATAAGTAGGAGAATGGCTTCAGATGAGATTAACCTGCGAGTCAGAAACGGGACGAGAGTCGCTGTTTTGGCTGTAGAAATCTAAGTTTTGGAACTTCCATTTGGGCATGTACCTAAATTAGGAAACTGTTAAAATGTACATAGTTTGACTAGAAACATTATCTCTATATCTAAGTTTAACCCGTTGCAGGTATACCTTTATATTCTATAACACTAAGTGTTTTGTTTATAAAGATGATATTGAGATAAACACATTGGATGTGAATAACAGTATTTATATTTTGAATATAAACAAATCTCAAACATATAACATAACAAACAAAATAGCTCAAACTGTATTAATCAGTTAAGACTTATTTGTGGCATTGTTGTCTAGGACACATTAACAAGACTCGTATATCCACACTTTCGAAGAGTGGATACTAGGACGAATTTGATTCTAATTCAAATGATGTCTACGAATCTAGTTTATTAGGCAAAGTGCCTAAAATACCTTTTACTTGGTAAAAGTGTAAGTACCACCGATCTGTTAGCCCTCGTTCATAGTGATGTAAGTGGACCCATGTCTAGCTAGGCTAGAGGTGGATATAAATACTTCGCAACCTTTACGGATGTGGCATCGCGTTGCGGTTATGTGTATCTTATGAAACACAATGATGAAACTTTTGAGTAATTCAAAGAGTTTTGACACGAAGTATAAAAATAGATCGGCAAAAGTATTAAGACATTACGGTTGGACCGTAGTGGAAAACACTTGAGCAATAAGTTTCTCAGTTACTTGAAAGAGTATAGTATTTTTTCAAAGTGGACTCCTCCCGGAACACCTAAATTTGACGGTGTGTCCAAATAGAGAAACCGAACTTTGTTGGACATGGTAAGGTTAATGATGAGTCGCTCTGAGCTATTAATTTCCTTATGAGGATACACATTTAACAGTGAAATACTTATTTTGAATAAGGTTCCATGAAAATCTGTTAGACAGACTTCATATTAGATATGAACAGGAAAGAAACTGTGTTTCTTATTCCTGAAGATTTGGGTATGCTGGGCATATGTTTGGATGATACCAAACTAGAAACCAAATCAGATAAGTGCCTAATTTATGGGTTATCCTAAAGAAACCAAAGTATAGTACTTATACAACTCAACAATGTAATTGTTGCTCTCCATGCAGTTTTCCTAAGAGCAATACCAATATGCAGTGGTAAGTGGGAGAAAAGTAAAACTCGATGAAAATTGGAGTAATACTGTTCCAGGCACTAATTCCTCAAAGGAACACAAACAGTTCATCAGGGATGAAACTGTACCACAATCTTCGAATACACAAGAACCGCGTAGGTCGAAGAGAGTCAGAAAACAACCTGGGAGGTATGGGTTTCTGATCTCACCTCATAAAGATGTCAATCTTATTGAGGAAGACGAACCGACTACGTATGAGGTGTGATACTAGGTATCGACTCCCTTTTTATGGCAAAGTGCCATGAAGTCTGAAATGGATTCCATGTATACCAACCAAGTTTGTGCACTGGTTGATGTACCGAAAGGCATTGTGCCTATTGGTACTATATGAGTCTTCAAGGAAGACATACATGGATGGCAACATACAAACATACAAAGCTATGCTTGTGGCGAAAGGGTATTGTCATCAACATGGTGTCGATTACGATGAAACATTTTATCTGTTGCCATGATTAAATCCATTTGGATGATGCTTGCTAATGCTGCATGTTTCATTTATGAAATATGGCACATGGTACGTCAAAATCGCTTTCCTTAAACGGAAACCTTTAGGAGAATGTTTACAACATCCTGACGGTTTTGTCGTACCGAAACATGCAAACAAGGTTTGTAAGTTAAATCTATCCATTTATGGATTAAAGCAAGCATTACGTTCTTGGAACTAACGTTTTGATAGGATCATAATGGTATATGATTTAATTCAAAAAAAAAAGATGATTCTTGTGTATATAAGGAGGTTAGTGGGAGCACACTGATAGTGATTGTCCTATATAATGATGATATATCATTTCTTGGACATTCCCATAATACAATCAGTGAAAGCTTGGCTTTCATTAAAATTCTCCATGAAATACTTGGGAGATGCAACCTTTATTCTAGGAATAAGGATCTACTAGGATAGATCTAAAAAGTTGTTGGCACTCTCCGAGAACTCGTACATTTTGAAATGTACGTGACCTGGTGTCTCATATGCTTTGAGCATTTAAAGTCACAAACGGGCCAATCCAGGTGATGGTCACTGGATTGATGTTAAGAACATTCTTAAGTATCTTAGATGAACTAATGATGCTTTCTTAAGATATGGAGAGGGAGAACTTGAAGTGACTGGGTTCACCGTTGCAAGTTTCCTAAACGAAAAAAATGACTGTATGTCGTGATAAGGGTACTATATAGTTTGAATAACGGAACAGTGAGCTGGAAATCTTCCAAGCAAGATAATGTTTCCGAATAAACAACAAAAGTGGAATATTGCTGCAGCTGAGGCAGCAAATGAAGCAATTTTGGATCTATAAAATTCCTAATTAGATTAGGAGTAGTTCTGTTAGCAGCCGAGCTAGGCTACAACACAGGCTAAAGAATTAATGGTCTCATCAACGATCCGAATATATACTTCAACTATTTCATCTGATTCGTCGGATCATACATCGTGGTGATGTGATGATCGAATAAATCGCATCAGATGATAACCTTGCAAATCCGCTGATGAAAGCAGTTTCTCAGCAGAAGTTTGAGCGACCCGTACATAGTTCAGGTGTAGGACACTTGAGTGATTGGCTATAGGCCAAGTGGGAGATTGTTGGACAATTATGACCCATAGCATCACTATTTGTACAGAACATGGTGTTGTTGTACAAATAAACTATGTGACAAAGGAAATTGCTATTTTATCATTTGTAATTAGATTACCGGGATATATAAATGATAAAAGTCCATATGATTAGTACCGGATTAATAAGATATGAGACAATATTAATCCACTAAGGTTTAATCATTAAATATCCCTAGTCGTAGTATTATCGAGATTGGAAATCGATAATGCAGAATAGACTAGTATTGCACTTGTGCGCGTTGTGGGAGCATAACGACATAGTTCTCATATATTTAAGTATTGGATACTTATGCAAGTGTAATAAGAGGTTCTGTTTACCGATGGTACGGAAACGGCTTCGCTTTGGATAGACCCCTCGGAATCCCATTGGTAGTATGACTATGTGTCTATGGGAATCCGAATCAGGGTAGGTGTATTTGGTCTTAACCTGAGACTTGCATCACTAATATTTGCGACAATCAATATACTTTGGTTTTGGACGTCTGAGGCTTTAACATGTTCTGTGTACGCCTCTGCTGGGTATACTGAGAATCGTAGTGTATTGGGTGTGATGTCTAGATGGAAGTATCACTTCAGTCATATGGAGATGATGATCACGTAGGATACGGAACTGGTATCCTTGAATGCTGCAGCTATCGGGATAATATGACAAGGTCATGATTATCCGATTATAGAGACTAGTTACCAGAGATCCGATATATGCTTCGTACGGGGCAGACACAATTCCAGCCCCAGGCCTAGCATGTGACATTAGATATTGGATCGTTATACGCAATACTACGTATACTACGCCTAACAAAGATTACATATTCGTTATCAGAATATTTCTGGAGAATTGGGTAGGCACGGTGCTTTGCTAGAAGCCAACCATGTCTTGTAAATCGGTAAGGACGTGGTACTGGGTAAGCACGTATTCGGATAGTCCGATAACCGTATTTACTGCCAACATATCCAGGGATCTCTTGGGTCGCTTTCTGAAGATTCACCGTTGAGATTTGACTCGAACAGAAAAATTAATCTGAGATTAATTATGAGATAGAAAATTAATCTGGGATTAATTACGACAATAAATTAATCTGGGATTAATTAAATGAGAAAGAATTAATCTGGGATTAATTGCGTCGAGAATTTATCTTGGAATAAATTCATAGAGAAGAGAGAACGCGATTAATTTAGAATTAATCGGTAAAGTAAATTTAACAGTTAAATTAGATTTTACTGTTTAATTTATTTAATTGGGCTAAAATAATATATTAGATATATTAATTGAAATTAGATTTCAATACAGAATTAAAATTGGATTTTAATTCAAGCGAACGAATTAATTTAGAATTAATTCGCGAGCGATTTCCGTAATAATTTTGTTAGGCATTATTATTTAATTAAATTAGATTTAGTTACGTTGCGACGGAAAATTCGTTTATTCGGAATAAACGAAACCAAGCCCGAAGTGTGTTGAGCGAACCACTTGAATTTTGAATTTAAAGTGGGTCCCACCAACTTACATTAACTTCGTCACTATTTGTGATGGAAGTTGTTGGGAGCTTTTATGGAAACTTGTCCAACACACTTTGTATTTTCTTTTTTGGAAAAAGGATATACACCTTTTTGTTTTTTTGACTTTTGGCAATTTGTTTTAGAAAACAAATACTAAAACACAAAAAACTCCTCTCTCTATCTCAACCCTCTCATGGCCGAAACTTCATGATTCCTTGGAGGAAATTTTTCTTTCAATTTGTTCAAGCTAGCACTTAAATGAGTGAATCAAGGTGATATGGAAACTCACCCAAGTGTTGGAACACTTAAAGAAGGCTTGGAAGCTTCAACATCCATGGAAAAAGTCTTGAAACCCATCCGATCAAAGTAAGTTTTTTCCGCAACTCTCTTTGATTATTCACACTTAAATCATGCTTAGTGATCTTGTGGCATGTCTTGGAGACTAACAATCAAGGCCTTCTTTTTGTCTATAACCTTTTATGACAAGTCTTGTCTTGTACTTATCTATTGATCCATCTGGTTTCATCTTCCGTTTGAATATCCATTTGTATCCCAGTGGCTTACAACCTGGAGGAAGATCAACCAACTCTCAAGTATGGTTTTGTAGGATGGAATCAATTTCACTATTGATAGCCTCTTTCCACAAAGGTGCCTCCGACGAAGACATTGCTTCTTTATAGCTTTGAGGCTCATTTTCTAACAAGTGTGTCAGAAAATCGGATCCAAATGACTTAGACGTTCTAGCTCATTTGCTACGTCTAGGTTCAATTGCCTCAATATTTTCATATTGATCTGACACTTGGTCAGCCTGATCACTGTCTTTGACAGTATCAATAGTTCTTTTGAGAGACTCTGTTCTTTGTCTTTCCTTACAAGCAAATGTCTCTTCAAAAAATATCGCTTTCCTTGACTCAATTATCATATTCAGGTTGATGTTAGTAATTTCAGACTTATGTATCAAGAATCAATACGCACTACTGTTGCGAGCATATCTAATTAATATACAATCAACAGTTTTGGGTCATATTCTAACCTTCTTAGATTTAGGAACCATTACTTTGACAAGACACCCCCACACTTTCAGATATTTGTAGGAAGGTACTTGACCTTTCCACAATTCATATGGTGTCTTGTCCAATCTTCTGTGAGGTAGCTTGTTCACAACGTAGTTGGTGGAAAGTAAGGCTCCCCCCATAAATTCTGGGGTAAACCAGAGCTTGTCAACATGACATTCATCATTTCCTTCAACGTTCATTTTTTGCGCTCAACAATCCCATTTTGTTGAGGCGAATAAGGAGCAATAGTTTCGTTAATAATTCCATGATTGGAACAATATTCAATGTAGTATTTTATATCACTATAAGTTTTTGGCACCGTTGCCGGAGATTGTTTGTTTAATTCACATTAATATTATTACCAAGTAATCTTAGCTTTAATTTAGATTTAGATTTTTATTTTTATTTTTAGTTTATTTTTGTTTTGTATTTATTTTGTTTGTTTTGTATTTATTTTGTTTATTGATTTTTTCTTTTTCTTTCGGTGCTTCAGTGAATGTGAAGATTCACAAGTCTCGACTCGCTCCTGTTTGATCCTGAAAGAGAAAGAACATCGAAGAGGCTAAGGAAAGAAAAAAAAACTAAAAAAGAAGCAATGGCGGCTGAAAACAGAGAGAACAATCCACTCTAGGTGGCAATCAGAGATCACTTCAAGTCGATCATTGATGATACCTATTCTAGGATTGCCCATCAACCAATCAACGCCAACAATTTTGAGCTAAAACCTGCATTGATCAACATGGTACAAAGAAATCAGTTTGGGGGTTCATTTGGAGAGGATCCCAACTTGCACTTAAGGATGTTCCTGGAGATCGCAGATACCATAAAGATAAATGGCGTGAGTAAATAGGCTATCGGGCTATGCTTATTCTCATTCTCTTTATGGGATAAAGCGTGGGATTGGCTTCAATCAATACAGACGGGGAGTATAATGACATGGCAAGATATGGCCCCGAAATTTCTTGAGAGGTTATTTCCACCAGCTAAATCAGCTCAACTGAGGGCATAAATTAGTATATTTAAGCAGCTGGAGACTGAGACTTTATATGAAGCATGTGAGCGCTTTAAGGATTTACTCCGAAGATGCCCACAACACGATTATGCAGATTGGGTCCAGATTTAGTTGTTCTATAATGGGCTGAATAGTTCGAATATGAGTGTGGTTGATGCAGCAACTGGGGAGCTCTATTCAAGAAATCAGCTGAGGACGCCTACACTCTGTTAGAAGAAATGGCCATTAACCATTTTCAATGGCCAAGTTAACATACTACGGTGACCAAAGTGGCTGGAATATATGAAGTGAACCCTCTTGTGGCACTAACAGCTCAGATTTCCACCCTATCTACTCAAGTAGCAGCCCTCACAAATCCACGAGCACAAGCATCTATTGAATCAGTGGAAGCTACATATATGCAGTTATTGGAAGGAGACCCGAACTTTGAGCAAGTCCAGTATGTGAACAATCGAAACTTCAACAGCTATAGAGGCAATCATGTGCCTAACCGCTATCATCCAAACCTATCATATGCTAATACAGAGAATGCCTTGCAACTTTCATCTGGCTTCGATTATCAAAGAGCTGAACATAAATCTTCCTTGGAAGATTTTATGCGCACGATTGTTGCTAATACTTCAGCGAGGTTTGAGAAGAATGAATCAAGCCTGAACAATATTGAGACACACATGGAAAATATCGGGGCAACAATGAAGTCCTTAGAAACACAGATTGGGCAGATTACTTCCTCCATGACCAAGCAACAGTAAGGGGTATTTGGATAAACTGCCACAACCCGTCAAGCTATCTTTTTCATGTCAAAACAACATGTGGATACAAAAGAAGAAAGCACCATGACCATTTGAGTGGTTGCGTCTGGCTGAAGACGTTAAACTTAGCGCTAACGGGAGGCAACCATTGCATTTGTTTCATTAGTATTAAATTTTATTTTTATTGTGTGCTATTTATCTATTTAATAGTTTGCATGCCATTTATGCAGGTAGCACGAGACATACGAAGCCCGCGCAACCAAATTCTTACCAGTAGGAGCCTGATAAACTCCATGCACGGTAGTGTTGTTCCTCACTCATGTTTCTTTCTGTATATCTTTCATTGTGGACAATGCAAGTTTCAAGTTTGGGGGTGTGTGCATGTAGTGATAGTTCTTGTTTTAAAGAAAAATATTTTTGTTTTTATTCCTTGATAGTAAATCATAAAAGTCTAATGATGATTTTTATTTATTTTCGATGTAATTTTAGAAACGGTAAGTCTCAATTGATTTTTATCTGATACCTTGAGTAGATGATCTAGGTTAGACTCGTAAGCACTTAATAATAGGTTTTTAGTAGCAAGAACCTAAATAGTTGGCAAAGTGACTAGTTGAAGAAATTATTTGCCGATGAATGACTGTTTGCTTAGATATCTATCTCAATATGCTATTATTATGATTTATGGTATGATAAGAAAAAAAGAAACCACCTATAACCAATATGTGTGAAGCTACCTATGGGCGAGTGTTAGGACCACCATGAGGAGAAATGCTACCTTAAAAGGTAGGCGTGTTTGAAAAAAAATGAAAAAAAAAAGAAAATAAAAGAAGAAAAAGAAGAAAATAAAATCATACCATACGGAGCAAAGAAAGGCAAATGCAGAATACTTTTGAGATATCTAGGTTAGTTTGACCCATCAGATCTCAATTTTTGAGATGAAATCATTGAGTTGGCTTACTTATGAGTCGAGCTGTGATCGAACCTTTACACACACACACTGTGAGTCTAACTTAGATAATTTATTCAAGAACTTGAATTTAAGTCGCAGTTGAGTACTTTGAAGGTTCTCTGATTTCATTGATAAGCATTCTTTGAGGACAATTTTATATGTAACTATCGGGATTATTTTATTTGCATTTTTATTATTTTCATATTTTTGCATGATTGTGTGTGAATGACGTTTGTGGGTGTCGTCACTGTAAGCCCTCTCGAGACTATAACTCGTCTACTAGGGTCACCTAGGGGTTTAAAGGCTTGTTGCATACGCTAAATGCAATCGTGATCCCTACAAAAGTGGCCTAGTTAATTTTGGTAATTTATTTATTTAGTTCTTATTTTGTCTTTTGCCCGGGACTAGCAAAATCTTAAGTTTGGGGCCAAAAACTTGCAGTGATATTTTATATCGTACCGCAAGTGTACGATGTCAAGTTTTAGTATAAATAAGTTTAGAGTGTCGAACCCACAGGGATTGCGTTAACTCGCACTAAATACTACAATTGATAATCCTAACTTTATTTAAAAAATAAATAATAAAGATTTTAATAAATAAATATAAAAATAATTATATAGGAGAAACTAATACGGTAGAGATTCTAGAGTCTGATTTAACCTAGCTATCTCCTATGTATTTGTCATGCCAATTAATCTTCGTTCAGTCATATTGTTTATAAGTCAAGACTCCGAAAATATCCACTCCCTCTCTCGAGTATCAGTGAAAATATCATCAACTACAGACTTCGATATCTCTATAAAAATCTAGTAGTTAACAACTCATTACGCTTTGTGATTCTATATTAATGAATTCAAAGGAACTTATTTATTCTCTCGAACTTTATAAAACTCCTAAGTTATATTCTCTAGATCTATTCAAAATCCCCACTCTCGAGTGATAGATTCTAAACATTCATCATCTTAATTGTGGCCAGCAACCAAGAAGCATTAAACTCAAAAGAATATAAATAACTCAATAAAACTTCATAAAAAAATCGACAATTAAAACAAAGGTTCAAGCATCAGTTACATCATTCTCCAGAATTAAGGAGTTAGTTCATGACTAAAGATAAAAACAATAAAAACAAGTCATGAATCTAATGGAAATCATTAGAGTTCTAAGAAAGAAACAATAAGATAAAACCCGAATTGAATATCTTCCTCTTTGGACGTCACCACCTTCGCCTTTTATTGTCTTTCTTCAATCCTCCTCATTGGATCTCTCTAAAATATGTATTCTTATGTTTTGTACTGTGTATTAGCCTCCCCCTTGAGTCTTGGACGAGCTTATCTATTTATAATAAAGCCTTGGGTTCATTGGTACATGAAAACCCTAAGATTTGGTGATTTTGGGGGCTGCGGGGCACCGCGACGCTGGTCTTTGGGCGCCGCAGTGCCCAACTCGCGGGTGCAATGTATAGGACTGGTTTTTTCTAAGGGCGCCGCGGCGCCAAGAACTTGGGCGCCGTGGCGCCAGTGCCTACAATTGACTAGATCTCATCGAGTACATATAAATCGATATATTATGGGTCTCGTAACTCTTTCTAGATCAAAAGTTATAGCCTTTTTAAATTCAGTGTGCAGCTGATGCTGGTTTTACCGGTTCTTGAGTCCGATGCTCCCGATAGGTCCCGAAACACGCGTATTTACTCCATTCTTGATGTTCTAATGCTTCCTACAAATAAAACATGAAAGAACTACAAAATACATTAAATGATACAGAAATTAATAAAATAATAAGTTAAGAGTACTGGAATAAGTGGGTATAAACCACACTTATCATTTACCAAATGGTGACACATATTCACCACCTCTATCACTCTCGATTCTTTTGATTTTCTTGCCAAGTTGATTTTCAACTTCATTCTTATAATGTATAAAGCTCTCAATAGCTTCACCTTTTCTCTTTCGTTCTATGGAATGAAATAATGCTTTATGCATTTTTGCTTCAACATATGCCGCACATTTATGTTGGTTATCAATTGTAAATTTAGGTATAAGGTCCATGTTAATTAGTTTACGCATTGTATCATAATTAACATGTCTTAACCTCCCATGCCATATATTTTGTGACTCAATAATATAAGCGGAAGTTGTAGCTTTATTATTAGCACTGTGTCGATTGACAGTCATTACATTGAACTTGAAAAGGCCCTCAGTGAGGTATCATTTTAATCCATAAACATCATTTTTAGACAGTACAAACTTGTCAGAAATAAATACAAGCTTAAAGCCATTCTTGCTAAGGAGAGAGCCCGAAACCAAGTTCTTCCAAATATTAGGAACATGCAGAACATTCTTCAATGTAAGCTTATTTCTAGATGTCATCTTCAGAACTAGTGTGCCTTGTCCAACCACTCTAGAGGTAGACGAGTTTCCCATTTTCAGATGATCGCTTCCATCGACCTTCTGAAATGAGGAAAACATCTTGCTATCAGCATATATTTTGACAAGTAGCCCCAATGTCTACCCACCATTCTCTCAGATTCCCAACCAAGTTGGCTTCTGTTACAACTGCTGAGAGGTTCATCTTCGAGATCTCATCAGTTAGCTGCTCATCTTCAGTGACATGGGCCTCATTTGTCTTTTTCTTGCCTTTCTCATGAGACTTCTTGTTTCTACAGTTCTTTGCCATGTGATTGCTTTTTCCACAAGTGTAGCACTTCCCTTTGAACTTTCTGTTTGCTTAGGAAGAATTAGCTCCACTGTTCTTTCTCTTTTTGCTACCATTTCCACCTTCGATGATGTTGGCCTTAGACTCCATAGTCTTGTAGCAAGCCTTCTCAGACTTCATGTTTTCCTCTTCGATCCTCAATCGAATTCCAAGGTCTTCAAGACTCATCTGCTTCTTTTTGTATTTCAGATAGTTCCCGAAGTCCTTCCATGATAGAGGCAACTTTTCAATGATTGTGGCAACTTGAAACGTCTCGCAGAGTTTCATTCCTTCATCCAATATTTCATGAATGATCAATTGTAGCTCACCCAACCGAGACATTACCGTTCTTGAATCTACCATTTTATAGTCCAGGAACCTACCCACGACAAATTTATTTTGCCCGACATCCTCGGTTTTATATTTCTTCTCGAGAGATTCCCAGAGAATCTTCACAAAAATCATGCATTGGTACACATTGTACATGGTATTGTCAAGTCCTCCTAAGAGGTAGTTCTTCCACAAGAAGTCGTCTAACGACCATGTCTCTTATCGCAGTTACTTTGCTGTGTATTCAATTATTCTTGGAATTTCTTTTAAAGTAAAAAAATCGGGGTCCATCTTTTTTGCTGTTATATAATGAGGGTTGGGAGGGTGGGGTTGAGCCCTGACGTCTTATTAATGGTGGTAATCTCAATAACTACTCATGCCATGGTTGTACTTATTGTTTACCTATAATCCTATAATTCTCCGTGTTTACACATCTAGCTCGACTCTCGTACTAAAATTCTTCTGCTAGATACTACCTGAGTTTCCTGCTTCAACTTTACCCTTGATCCTCCTTCTGACTATCGATCATACTACCTCTTATTGTGGACCTCCTCTAGAGTCATGCCCTCTAAAAATTCCATTGTACTACCTCTGTGTTTCTTTTCACTAATCTCTGTTGCTTGAACGTCTGTGATCATTACTTACTCTCAAAGTTCTACTATATTTCCTTTATTATTGCTCTTTATAAAGTTTACTCTGCTACTTAGAATTTCTCCTCATCCCAGTTCTTTGAACTCCTTTCGTCTATACTCCCCTGAAATTCCATCAACTTTGATTTCTTAAGATATTTTTATTAAATCCTTCGATTCATATGCCATTCTCTTACTAGTTCTTACATCATAATACAATGCGACTCTTTATAAATTATATTTGCTATATTCCTGAGAATTATTTTCTCTAGTTTCTTACTCATCTAAGTCTTTGACTCCTCAAAGGTTCTCAATTCAATGATAATTTCGAGATTTGGCTCCATTTTCCATGTTTTCAAATTATTCTATCTTATATAAAAATATTACCGTCTTATGATTCTTATCTTTGTCCCATTGCACTTGTTGGCTCGGCGATCTAACTATCTCATAATCCATCTACTCTGTCAAATATGCTTCTTTACTAGTTCTTTTCCTTACTGGGTTCTAAGTAGAGAGGTGTGTACATGTATTCCATAAGGATCAGTGAGATCGCATTCCTTATTATTTTCATAAGCTTGGTCACGGTCTTGTTAGGTGTTCATGTTTTAGGATTCCTCAACTTTCATCACCTATCACGAGGTCTCTGCTTTATGTTTCTACCTTTAAGTTACTTTGTCTCTGTCACTATATATATTAAACTCTCTTTTTACTTTATGTATCCTCCTATATATCTTCTCACCCTATCTCTTAGTTCTAGACTGAGTTACTGAGGCTAGTACTAGTCCATTTTACTGGGCTTTTTCCTAAACTTTTGTTCTCCGCTCTTACTATAGGCCACAACTATATCATTTAGCCTTGGTGTTCATAAGGATACTTTTGTTAAATTTTGAGTATCTCCAATCCCATGGATCTGTGATGAGCGGTAAATCTATCACTATTTCCCACTCATTTAACCTAATATTTTGTATAGTTTCTTGAGTTTTGTGAACGTTTTGATGTATTTTGTGTTATTTTGTAGATAAATAAAGTTTCAGGACATTCTGGAGGTGATTTGGGCCAAAACAGTGAAAATTGGACGAAAAGGGCATTTTGGTAATTTCCCGCGTCGCGACGCCTAACGTGCACCGGACAGTGCTAACGTGCGCCAGACAGTGCTAACGTGCACCGGGTCCACGTGTCATAATCTGAGAAAAGTTTCACTTTGCTAACATGCGCCGCGCCACATGTCACCATCACAGCCGATCTGCTAACGTGCACCGTGCCACATGTCATCATCCTACGGTACCGACAGTCATCATCGCCACGTGTGCCACATGTAACTCCACGTCATTTCCACGTCATCAACCACATCACCAGGTTGACCAAGTCAAACTGCCACCTCACCGCCACGTCATCATCAGCCAATCAGGAAGTGCCACGTGTCGCAATCCTACGGTGCCGACAGTCTCTTTCCCACGTGTCGCCATGTCAGCATCAATTATTGGCTATCTAATCCTTATCTGACACGTGGCGGATAAGAATCTAGCCGACCAATCAGAAGCCGCCACGTGTCACAATAATTGAAGCCCAACCACTCGCCACGTGTCACCTTATCCAGAATCTGCAACCGACGAACCAGAGCGTGCCATGTCGACAGAATCTGGCGTAGCGACGCCAAAGGCCTCAGCGTCGCGACGCTAGATGCCTATCCGCGCCTATAAATAGAGCTTCAAATTTCAGTTTTAGAGGCACCACTCTCTCTCATCTCTTTGATGTAAAGAGAGAGTTTCTCTCTCTAGTTTCTTTTAGTTTTTAGTTTTTTTTTTAGTTTTTTTTTTAGTTTTGTAAATAATTTTAATTACGTTTTGTAAATATAGTAATTTACTTTTCCTTTTTACTTTTTACAGTTTTTACTAGTTACCATGAGGAGGTAACTTCCCTAGCTAGGGTGAAAGGTAATTCTTTTACTGTTACTATTTAGATTAATCTCCCTTACAAATAATACATTCACTATTTAAAATATTGACTTAAAAAGGATACTGCCAGATTGGTCGGTTGGTAATTCATTTTAATCTCTGGTTTAAACCTGACTAATAAAGGATACCGCCAGATTGGTCGGTTGGTAATATTATCACAAGTTTATATATTATTTTATGGGAGATATCTAAAATAGTAAATAGTAAAAGTAATTCCTTTTACCTTAGCATTTTATTTTATTTTATTTTACTTTTCAGCTTTTACTTTATGTCTTTTACTTTTCACTATTTTTACTTTATGTCTTTTACTTTTAAGTTTTTACTAGCCCTAGTTATGTGTTAGTTATCTGGGGTTGTGATGAATTCTAATATCATCGGCTTATAAGGGGTTATTTTTTAGTTTGGGTAATTTAAAGGTTTACTTATTAAGTCTTAAGCTTAATGCTTCTTGTTGTCTGATCACCAATAAGATTGATGTGGTAAATCTAAAATGAACTAGACATAGGGATTTTAGGTTTCAGCCTTAAACTTAATAGCCCACGATCTTCCTTGAGGATAGATAACCCTTTAATAGATTTCCTTACAGGATAGACATATACCTGTCGGGCGGGGGTAGCCATAATTGGAACTTAAACTTAATGAATCCGGATAATTTGGTTAACATAGACATATGGTTCAATTTGGTTAAACTGGGTATTTGTGGCTGACCATCGACATAGGCTTTTGCATAATTTAGTGTTCCAGGTTAGTAAACTGATTTATTACACAAACATAAAATAATCACTTCATCTTTTAAAAGATATTAGAAGGATTCACAACCCTAGATCTTTGTGTCTTTTGTTATTTTCTTTAGTGTTTTCTTTTGTCTTTTTATTTATTTATTTATTTAGCAAAACTACAATCAACCAAATCAATCAAGCAATCATTCTCTTCTCCCTCAATTAGATAATTGTAAATAAATAGATTCAATAATTAATAAAAACAGTAGGAATTAAGTCCTCGTGGGATCGATATTTTTATACTACTTGAACGATACGTGCGCTTGCGTTATACGTGTGTGTTTACGCCGGTCAATCTATCCTTTTATTCTTTCATAAATTTCTACCGATGTTGGTCGGATCTATGGATTCTCATTAGTACTGTGATCTTGCTCTTCTTGGCTTCGGTCTGGTTCTTTCCTTTCTACCCCTTAAAACCTCCTTAGTTCTCATCTGGGTGGTCTATCATTCAATGCTTTCTATTTCTTACTTTGGATAAATTCTCATCGAACTTCTTTACGGTTAACTTTACCTAATGCTGGTATAAGGTGGGGCAGAAGTCTATATCTCAATGGGTGTCGGCGTCCTTGTCTAATACTTTGTGTCCTGGTAGAATCCATCACTTATATAAGGTAGGGATAAAATAAGTTTATCAGAACAACTTTCGTAATCGGTATTACTGAGGGGTAAGAATCAGTGTAGTTTAAAGCCGTATTTATATCGATTTTCTTTGGGTAGGATAATTTAATCATTTTTGCTTACGTCTTTCTTTTACTTACTTGTATGCCTGGGTTTGGGGATCTATACTCTCTTTTTAACATCTTTAATTCTTTGGAATTCCATGTCTAACTCTGACTTCTCACCTCTCTTATGCTTCTGTCATTCATTTGCTATTCGGAGGGCCTATCATCTACACAGGGTATTTGCCACTATTGATTTAGTTTGAAAAGGCTTCTCAAGGAAAGGAATAATCTTGAGGACAGAAGGAAACTTGCATATATTTATTTGGCATTCTTACTCTTACTCAGACCTGCTATATTCCTTTTATTGCTATAACTTCTAGTATTCTTTTTATCATCTACTTTTGTATCTTTCCCACTTACTGTCTCTGGTTACTTGAACATCAACGTATCTTTCCTTACTTTTATTTCTAGCTTTCTCTTTCTCTTCCTACTTTCCTGGGTGGGTATCCTTAGAACTTTACTATTTCTTTCTGTCTCTTTACTTTTCCTTCTCTGGCTGCTTAAATACCTATGCATCTTTTCTTCCTTTCTTATAGCTTTCATTTCTTACTTCCTTAAGTACTTGTATTTTCTAGTTTCATAGCTTAACCTAATCGTTTACTAATAATTTCGAAAAGTCATGGAATGATTCGTAACTAGAGCAAAAATTAGGGTTACTTATTGGGAAGAAATTCGGGTAGCCTTGGGAATGCTTACTAACCTGTCTATGGAGTTTGAGGACGTACTCGAGGATCAGATACTGGAGAGGTAGTGCCTTATATACTAGTATCCTGGTCATACTACGTATACAAGGCCCCGACACTCTACCCACTGCAGTCACTGACTCCCTAGACCATGCTCTGATACCATCTTTGTAACATCCCTAATCCGGGTGATGCTACCGGTAGGAAATTGGTCATATTATTCCCTGCAGCCTCTGTTTTTCGAAATATAAACAACATAGTTTCTATTTCCTTAAACATAATCTCATATACGGGACCATTGCCCAAACCATGAAACAGAACATAAAATACTACACACAACTAAAACTCAACATTACTTAATTTAACAACTTATATATGAGTACTCGTACACAATTTTGTTATACAATTTTCTGAAATAGAACTTTACTAAACTTGACTGAACTCTATCTCTGACTCAACTTGGTGGATTAAACCCACTAGTAACTGTCATCAGTATTCATCCCCTCGAGGTCGTCCTACGGGAATACCTGTAAAATAGAGTTCTGAAATCTGTATCTGCAAACTGATCTATGAAAACTATTATATAGAAAACTTATTCTCAATCTCTGAAAAACCTGACGTATGGGGGCGTTATGTATCGTTATCCCCTCATACGCCTAACTAGAGTCATGAGTGCAAGTCAATGACATTGGGGTGTTACGTATCGCCGTCCCCCAAAGCATGCCACTACATATCCCTGAAACTAGTGGTATTGGGGCGTTAAGTATCGTCGTCCCCTAAGCCACTGAACTAGAACTGGGGGTGCGGATCTATGCTACCCTCTAAGCTCTGAATCTAAGGTCTAGGGGCATATGTCATCCCTAGTCCTGAACTAAGAACTGAGGGCGTTACGTATCGCTGTCCCCCCAGTCCTCTACATGTGCACAAGTAATCCGTCAATTCCATAAGTTACATACTGATGAGTGATAAATGTATCACTATTTCCCACTCATTTAACTTGATATTTTGTATAGTTTCTTGAGTTTTGTGAATATTTTGATGTGTTTTGTGTTATTTTGTAGATAAATAAAGTTTCAGGACATTCTGGAGGTGATTTGAAGCAAAACTGTGAAATTTGGTGAAATTTGGCAAAAAGGGTATTTTGGTAATTTTGGGCGTCCCGACACAAAGGGTATTTTGGTAATTTTGGACATCCCGACACCGAAATAAAATTTCAGGACATTCTGGAGGTGATTTGGAGCAAGACTGTGAAATTTTGCAAAAGGGTATTTTGGTAATTTTGGGCGTCCCGACACAAAGGGTATTTTGGTAATTTTGGGCGTCTGCCACGTGTCAAAGATTCAACGAGCCGTCTTTTTTAGCACACCATGCCACGTGTCGAAAATTCAGCGATCCAAAAAAAAAAAAATAATAATAAAAATCAGAAAAATAATAAAATAAAAAAATCAGAAAAATAATAATAAAAAATTAGATTTTTTTGCCTATAAATAGATTTCGAATTTTTAGTTTCAAATGTACCTCTTCCTCTGAAATCCTTATATAATAGAGAGTTCTTCTTATTTGCTTCTTTTATTCAGTTTTATTTACGCTTTGTAGTAGTAATTCTATTCAACCATGAGGGGGTAACCTCACCATGCTGAGGTAATAAGGTAATTCTTTTACTATTGCTTTTTAGATTAATCTCCCTTAAAATATGATATATAAACTATTTAAAATCATATTAATAAAGGATACCGCCATTCCGGACGGTTGGTTATTTAATTTAATCTGGTAAACCTGACTTAATGAGGATACCGCCATACTGGACGGTTGGTTTAAATTTATATTTCTGTTCCGCCTTATGGCTGGTATATTTGAATTTGACTTAATCAGGATACCGCCATTCTGGACGGTTGGTTTAAAATATCACAAGATTATATATTATTTTATGGGAGATATCTAAATAGTAAATAGTAGAAGTTAATTCATTTTACCTTAGCATTTTATTTATTTTTCCGCATTTACTTTTTAGTAATTTTTATGTCTTTTTACTTGTTCTAATTATGTGTTATAACTAAGTTAAATATCTAGGGTTGTGATAAAATCTAATATCACCGATTTAAAAAGGGTTAGATTATAGTTTTGGTAATTAAAGAATTATTTGTTGAGTCATAACCTTAATGCCTTTTTATTAACTGATCACTAATAAAATTGATTAGATAAAACTTAAAATGAACTAGACATAGGGATTTTAAGTTTAAAGACCTTATACTCAACAACCCACGATCTTCTTTAAGGATAGATAAACCTTTAATAGATTTCCTTACAGGATAGAAATATACCTGTCGGGCGGGGGTAATCAATAATTGGAATTCAATCTTAATGAATCTAGGTAATTTAATTGACATAGACATATGGTTCAATTTGATTATTCTAGGTATTTGTAAATGACCATCGGAAGAGGCTTTTACATAATTTAGTGTTCCAGATTAATAATTCAATATTTTACCCAACTATGATATAACTACTTCATCTTTTAAAAGATATTAGAAAGATTCACAACCCTAGATCTTTGAGTCTTTTATTTTCCTTAGTATTTTCTTTTGTCTTTTTGTCTTTTTATTTATTTAGCAAATCTACAAATCAAATCATTTCAAGCAATCAATTCCCTTATCCCTATAATTAGATATCTGTAAATAAATAGTATCAACAATTAATAACAACAGTAGGAATTAAGTCCTCGTGGGATCGATATTTTTATACTACTTGAACGATACGTGCGCTTGCGTTATACGTGTGTGTTTACGCCGGTCAAGTTTTTGGCGCCGTTGCCGGGGACTTATATTTCTTGAGTTATTAATTTTGAAGCTATCTAATTTACTTGTATCTAATTTTCTTTGTTTTTTATCTGCAATTTTTATTTCTTTCTCTTATTTTCAGGTGATTAAAAAAATGGAATATTTTGAAACATTACGAGCTTTACTAGAAAAAGATACACCCCAAATCCAGGAGCAACAGTCTAGTTTTCTGAGGCCTGTTGTCCAACACAACAATTATCACTGGAATTCAGAATCAAGCAATTCTACATTTGATCAACAGAATGAAATGGGGAGATGTGTAATTTGTGATGGTAACCACCCGAGCGATCAATGTATTTACCTTTCAGAGTGGCAGAATTTTTGGAATCAACCAAGGTACGTAGAATCATCACATTTTCCATCTTATCCACCATCCATCTACGATCTTCATCATGAACCAGATCCATCAGAGAAAGATCAGTTGAATGACATGCTCAAAGATTTGTTCGAGGAACGGGAAGCTCATTTGAAGCACAAATACAAAGTCAAGCAGCGTCTATACAGAGAATGACAGATCAAGTTAGACAATTAACAGAGAACCTGAATCACATATCTCACGGAGCAAATTCAAATACTACTGAAGAAGCCTTTCAATATCCTGAGATTCATCATGACATCATAACAGAGGACGAGGCTGAGCAGTATCAAGAATCTGAGATATCAGTTCAGGAGCCCAAACCAACAAAGTCTCAATTTGATTTTTATTATTCTGACTCTGACGAGGATGAAGAAGCTGAGTTTTTTGTACCAACTGCACCAACAAGGAAGGATGAAACTTTCCATCCTCAGAATGTAGATCTTGGAGAATGCTTTGCACTAATGTTTGAAGAAGATCTACCTGAGCCAATCATTCCAGTCAGATCAGAGGATGAAGACCTAATATCTGACATTTCTTTTCATCCTCAGGTTGACAATTTTGAAGCATGTATTGCACAGATGACAGATGAAGAGCTGAATATGGAAATTTACAAATACATCTGTAAAGAAAAAGTTGAGCAAGAAGCAGAGCAAATGGATGAGCAAATGTCTGACCAAATTAAAAATCCAGAGCATTCAGAAGAAACATCGTTGTTTTGGGGAGTACAAATCAAAGATATCAACCAGAAGTTTGACAGAATGGAACTTCCATTCCAAGTCAAGCACCATACAAGACCTCCTGATTTTCTTTCTTTCTTTTCAGGAATCACTGGAGCAACAAAGATCAAAAAGGTGGCACAAGCACTAAATGGGACAAAATTCTTTTTACCACCTTACCGTTGGAAGAGACCCTTCAAAAGCAACGCACATGGGAATGTCTTTAATCGGACATCCAAAACGACGCTGAAACCGCCTTGACAAATGGATTTCAGTCACGTCTGGCTGAAGACGAAAAATTTAGCGCTAGCTGGGAGGCAACCCATTCAACCAGGTACTATCTTCTAAACTCTTCTTCTTATGTTTAAGACATTAGGGACAATGTCTCATTTAGGTTTGGGGGTGAGGAATAGTTAATAGTACTTGTTTGTATTGTGTTTTTATTTTTAGTCCAAAATTTTTCGAAAAATACAAAAAAAATTAAAAAATTAATAAAAACAAAGGGCATATTTAAAGTTAGGTGATGGTTTGGTGTCTTCCTTCACTCACTACCTTTCTATAAGGAAAAGCTGTGAAGGCACCTAGATAATCATTCACTTGTAGCGTGTTGTGACAGACTAGTTTGGAGGACTCGTTGTTTATTCCTGACAACAAGCGATAAGAGCCTAAGGGGCTTGGGTATTTAAGTGAGCCTCGCTCCACCTTCCCTCTGGGGAATCTACAACGGGAAGTCCATTCGACAGTTAGTCACACACCATAAATTCGTTGGCACGTACCATAAGGTATAAAAAAGGTGCGTTCACTTGGTCGCTTGAACCCTTGAGTGGGGAGTCCTAGTTGTGAACAATCCTTCGTCAGCAAGAGACTTTCATAAAAAAAAAAAAAACATGTAAATTATAGTTTTATGACTAGTAGAAATATGTGGTTGTTATGTTGACTAAAAAGATGAAATTGGTAAGAAATAGCTGTGTAAGGAATTCCCACTCCTGAGACGTATTTCAAACCTAATTCAAAACAAGTTAATTTTTGTTTATTCACTTTTGAATTATTAAATTTGTAAATTCTCCATAAAACTGACTAAAATGAATCTTCATATACTTAGTTAGCAGATATTATCAACATACATGGTAACATACAGACATAAGCTAAAATTGAAAAGTTTGTAATATCCAGTAGTCTAGTTCATTTGGAGGAAACATCTAAAAAATAGTGATGGAATAAAAAAAAAAAAAATCTGAGATCCGAGTTATTAAGTCTGTAAGGGTATTTTAATACCTAATGCCCTAAAACCAACTGGTTTGGGAGTCATTGGCCCAAAGCTCGCTACATGGATCAAAAATGATGAAAAATTTATATATATGTATATATATCTGAAGTCTGAGTAATTAAGTTCTTAGGGGTGTCTTAACACCTGATGCCCTAAAGCCAACTGGTTTGGGAGTCACCGACCTAAAGCTCGCTACATAGATGTAAGATATTGTATATAAATAAAAAATAGAGAAAAAAATCAAAGAAAAAATCAGAAAAATCAGAAAATTTATTCCATTACTACAAAAAGATGTGAATTCTGATAAAAACTTTAGGACAAAAATATTACTCTCTTATCAACTGCACTTATGACCGTTATGGGCAAAAATGAGTTGTTTAATATTTTGTTGGCTGTGTATATGAAGAATGGTAAAAATAATCGGAGAATTTACTTATTTAGTAATTTAGAATGAAACAAAACAACTACTAAACTTGGAGTAGAAGTTTCACCTGATTAGTCACTAACTTCTTTATTCTCTTTTCGCTTGTCTTTTTGCTTTTGTGTGCATTAGTTTCACTACCTTTTTACTTTTGTAAAATGTTTGTGGGTATCATTGCCGTAAACCCTCACGAGACTACAACTCGTCCCCTAGGGACACCTATGGGTTTAAAGGCTTGTTGCATATGCTAAATGCAATCGTGATCCCTACGAAAGTGGCTTAGTTAAAATTTTATTATGTTATTTTATTTTGCTCGAGGACTAGCAAAATGTTAGGTTTGGGAGTGTGATGAGTGATAAATGTATCACTATTTCCCACTCATTTAACTTGATATTTTGTATAGTTTCTTGAGTTTTGTGAATATTTTGATGTGTTTTGTGTTATTTTGTAGATAAATAAAGTTTCAGGACATTCTGGAGGTGATTTGAAGCAAAACTGTGAAATTTGGTGAAATTTGGCAAAAAGGGTATTTTGGTAATTTTGGGCGTCCCGACACAAAGGGTATTTTGGTAATTTTGGACATCCCGACACCGAAATAAAATTTCAGGACATTCTGGAGGTGATTTGGAGCAAGACTGTGAAATTTGGCAAAAGGGTATTTTGGTAATTTTGGGCGTCCCGAGCAAAAAGGGTATTTTGGTAATTTTGGGCGTCTGCCACGTGTCAAAGATTCAACGAGCCGTCTTTTTTAGCACACCATGCCACGTGTCGAAAATTCAGCGATCCAAAAAAAAAAAAATAATAATAAAAATCAGAAAAATAATAATAAAAATCAGAAAAATAATAATAAAAATCAGAAAAATAATAATAAAAAATTAGATTTTTTTGCCTATAAATAGATTTCGAATTTTTAGTTTCAAATGTACCTCTTCCTCTGAAATCCTTATATAATAGAGAGTTCTTCTTATTTGCTTCTTTTATTCAGTTTTATTTACGCTTTGTAGTAGTAATTCTATTCAACCATGAGGGGGTAACCTCACCATGCTGAGGTAATAAGGTAATTCTTTTACTATTGCTTTTTAGATTAATCTCCCTTAAAATATGATATATAAACTATTTAAAATCATATTAATAAAGGATACCGCCATTCCGGACGGTTGGTTATTTAATTTAATCTGGTAAACCTGACTTAATGAGGATACCGCCATACTGGACGGTTGGTTTAAATTTATATTTCTGTTCCGCCTTATGGCTGGTATATTTGAATTTGACTTAATCAGGATACCGCCATTCTGGACGGTTGGTTTAAAATATCACAAGATTATATATTATTTTATGGGAGATATCTAAATAGTAAATAGTAGAAGTTAATTCCTTTTACCTTAGCATTTTATTTATTTTTCCGCATTTACTTTTTAGTAATTTTTATGTCTTTTTACTTGTTCTAATTATGTGTTATAACTAAGTTAAATATCTAGGGTTGTGATAAAATCTAATATCACCGATTTAAAAAGGGTTAGATTATAGTTTTGGTAATTAAAGAATTATTTGTTGAGTCATAACCTTAATGCCTTTTTATTAACTGATCACTAATAAAATTGATTAGATAAAACTTAAAATGAACTAGACATAGGGATTTTACGTTTAAAGACATTATACTCAATAACCCACGATCTTCTTTAAGGATAGATAAACCTTTAATAGATTTCCTTACAGGATAGACATATACCTGTCGGGCGGGGGTAATCAATAATTGGAATTCAATCTTAATGAATCTAGGTAATTTAATTGACATAGACATATGGTTCAATTTGATTATTCTAGGTATTTGTAAATGACCATCGGAAGAGGCTTTTACATAATTTAGTGTTCCAGATTAATAATTCAATATTTTACCCAACTATGATATAACTACTTCATCTTTTAAAAGATATTAGAAAGATTCACAACCCTAGATCTTTGAGTCTTTTATTTTCCTTAGTATTTTCTTTTGTCTTTTTGTCTTTTTATTTATTTAGCAAATCTACAAATCAAATCATTTCAAGCAATCAATTCCCTTATCCCTATAATTAGATATCTGTAAATAAATAGTATCAACAATTAATAACAACAGTAGGAATTAAGTCCTCGTGGGATCGATATTTTTATACTACTTGAACGATACGTGCGCTTGCGTTATACGTGTGTGTTTACGCCGGTCACATACTGAGGTGGGTTTATCCCTCATGCCTCCAAAAATCACAAAACTCAAGCCATTTAAATAAAATCATTCTTAAACACGTTTTTTCTTAAAACAACTGAAAATAAATCTGGCTAACGCCTTATATGCTAAAAAGTAAGTCTTTACTTAAAATAATATGAATGAAAAATCATCTTAGAAAGAGAGTGTCTACTCATTGATTTGAAGTCATGCTAGCATAACTTCATATCGCCGAAGGAATTGGTGGTTCCTGCAATAACATTAACTTGCTTGATTGTTCTTGAATCTTCCAAGCTTGTAAGTTCTTATCCCCATTCTTGTAATCGAAAGATTTGAGTTTGCTTTCCGATCGGTGGTAAACATACACGTAACGCAAGCACACGTATCTCTCAAGTAGTATAAAATGTATCGATCCCACAAGGACTTAATACCTATGCTATTAAATTATTGAAGTTAAATTTCTACAAGTATCTAAAAATTGATTGTTGTTTGGTTGGTGATTTTAACTAAAGAAAAGTAATTAAAACAATGCGAAAGTAAATTCTAAAAAGTAACCAATATTATGAAACTATCTAGGGTTGTGAATCCTTCCAATATTATTATAAAGATGAAGTGATTATCTTATGTTTCTGTAATATATCAGTTTATTAACCTGGAACACGAAAATATGCAAAAGCATATGTCGATGGTCAGATGCAAACAATCAAAGTAACCCAATTAACTATATGTCTATGTTAACCAAGAAACTCTGAATTCATTAAGATTAAGTTCCAATTGTGGCTACTCACACCCGACATGTATATGTCTATCCCGGAAGGAAATCTACCCTAAGGTGTGATCGTGAATTATTGAATCTAAGACTGAAACCTAAAACCCTTTTGTGAAGTTCATTTTAAGTTTACCATATCAATCTTATTAGTGGCCAGTTAATAAGAAGCATTAAAATTAAGACTAAATAAATAAACCAATATATTACCCAAGACACAAAATAATCAACTTATAAACTAGTGATATTGGAATTCATCACAACCCTAGATATTGTATTTAGTTACGACACATATCTAGGACTATTAAAGTCTTAAATAAATAAAACATTTTAAAACAAATTTGAAAATTAAACAGGTAAAATAAAACAATAAAATAAAATATTGGGGGGGGGGGTTAGAGAATCCACTTTTATTACTTCTAATTTAGAAATCTCCTTTATTATAATATATAAATTTACATTATATTACCAATTGACCATATTAGCGGTATCCTGATTAAGTCAGATTTTAATTAATTCCAACCGACCATAAAGGCGGTATCCAATTAAGTCAGATCAAAATTAATTTAATTAAGTCTAACCGACCTTAAAGGCGGTATCCCATTAAGTCTGGTTTTAAAATAATTTATATATTATAATTAAGGGTGATTAATCTAAATTATAATAATAAAAGCTTCACATTTTCACCCCAACAGAAAGAAGTTACCTACTCATGCTTTAAATAAAACACACACACATTTATTGCTAAAATAAAATTTAAATACAAAAAAGCTGAAAATAAACAAACAAGATACTCTATTCTTAGTATTCTTAAGAAAATCCCCAGAAGAAAGTATGAATTTTCCTTATGAATTCAGCCTCAATTTATAGGCTCCAAAATCACCACGCGTCACGATGCAAAACGCTTGTGCGTTGTGACGCGTGCTACAATACTGTAAAAGTGTCAGCAGCTCAATAATTGTCTCGGCGTCACGACGAGTTGAGTGTTGGCATCGCGACGCGGGGAGAAATGCTAACATCATGATGACGTATAGGATGACGCGTGTCGGTAGCTGAATTATTGATTACGTGTCGCGACACAAAGGGTGTTTCGCGTCGCGATGCGTGAACATAAAATTTCCTATTTTGCCCTTTTTGATCAGAATTTCACCGTTTTAGCCCCGATTCAATTCCAGTGAGTTCCAAAACTTTATTTATCTGCAAGATAACACAAAACACATATAAATATTCACAATACCCGAGAAACTATACACAATATTAAGTAAAAGGGGCGGTAAATATTGATATATTTTTCGCTTATCACACCCCCAAACCTAACATTTTGCTAGTCCTCGAGCAAAACAACAAAATAAAATACAATAAATACTTAAATTAATCCAAGCTACTTTCGTAGGGATCACGGTTGCATTTATCGTATGCAACAAGCCTTTAAACCCCTAGGTGTCCCTAGTGGACGAGTTGTAGTCTCGTGAGGGCTTACAGCGACGATACCCACAAACATCAATCAAACACACAAAACAAGTTAGTGACTAAACAAGTGAAATTTTTATCCAAGTTAATAATTGTTTTCTTTCTTTCTAAATTACCAAATAAGTAAATTCTTTGATTATTTTTACCATTCTCCATATACACAACCAACAAGGTATTGATCAAATCATTGTGCCCATAATATTCATAAGTGTAGTTGAAAAGAGAGTAATATTTTATCCTAAAGTTATATCAAAATTCACACATATTTGGCACTGGATATTTTTTTTATAACATCTTCAATCCTTGTAGTGAGCTTTAAGCCAGTGACTCCCATACCAGTTGGCTTTAGGGCACTCGGTGTTAAGACACCCATACAGACTGAATTACTTGGATCTCAGATGTTAAAAGTTCTACATTTTGACACGAATAATCATTGCTTACTGAGGCAAGACGTCCGGCCACTAAGTAGAAACTTTATTATTATTAACTCAAGCTTTTACCGTTTGACGCGAACAATCACTGCTTACTGAGGCAAGACGTCCGGTTACTGAGTAAAAGCATAATTAATTATTTATTTACATAATATTTTTTTATTCCATCGCTTTCAGATGCTTCCTCCAATAAACTAGAGCACTAAATATTACAATTTTTTTACTTACGACCCCTGTCCGTATGTTACCATGCATGTTGATAATACATGTCAAATAAGCATATGAAGATCCAATTTAGTCTGTATTATGGAGCATATGAATTTAATATGGAGTGGATAATACCTGTCATTTATTTATCCAATTTATACAAGAGCATATGATAAGCATAATACATGTCATTTGATAATACCTGTCAAATGAGCATATGAATTTAATTCATGAATTTAAATAATTCAAAAGAAAATAAACAAAAATTAACTTGTTACGAATTAGACTGAGATACGTCTCAGGAGTGGAAAATCCTTACACAGCTATCTCAAAACACAATTCCACCTGGTTAGTCAAATTAAAAACATAAAAATCAATTTTTTTATTACTCTCTCAAATCAGGATGTCTATAAGAGGGCAATGACGAGCTGAATTTATAGATCCTGAAAAAGGGTGAGTAATAATAGCACTAGTACCTGCCAAATGACAATTATTAGCTAAGCAGTAAAATAAATCGTGAAAGTCAAAAAGTATGGATCTTGTCGGCCAAAATAAAAGAAAATAACAAAAAAAATTACAATTATTAGTTAAAGACAGAGATAATAATATGTACATGAAGTAACAGCTTGAATGACATCTATGTGTCAGGGACAAGCTTCTCATCCAATTTTCTTATAAATTGGCAAACAGGGTCTTTTAAAGTCAGATTCCCGAGACTCAATTGTTGTTTTTCTCTTCGAAACTGTGTATGTAAATTGCGAATTGCGTGATACACATATCCACTGGGATGCGTCTCAAGAGTCAATGATATATTATCTAAAGATTCCTTACTCATGTCATTCCTAATGAATTTTATTTTATCTTCGCGGATATCAGACACCATTCCTAAAGAACGACAACGAGTATTGCATGTACAATGTGCACATTTATAGCAAACACCTAATCATGTCTTCTTTTCTTAGCATAGGTGATTTTTCCTAAACAAGGTAAAAATTAAATAAAAGAGTCAGATGACTCACTGCCAATCGGACTCGTGCTTCAATTATCTAACGAATGTCACTAGGAATACCTTTGATCATCAAAAGCCTCAATCTTTCAATGCGTCTTTTGTAGACTTTCATCAGAGAGTTTTGTGGGAGAGAAGGAAAATGCTTTTGAAGCTTTGCGAGAACGTCTTCCATCATGTCTGTGACTTTTCCTACAAAAATTAAAACACACAAAAATAAAACACTCTAAATCTCAATATATATACAAATTACATGGGTTGCCTCTCTACTAGCGCTAAGTTTAACGTCGTCAGCTAAACATGAATGCCTGAATGTTAGGCTGGATCTGCCACTGTGAGACTCTCTTTTTGACGCTTGATGGATCCTGCCCAATAGTGCTTGACACGTTGGCTGTTAACTTTGAGTGTATCATTGGAGTTGGGGTCATATAGCTCAACGACTCCATATGGTAAAACTTGGGTGATTACAAACGGACCTGACCACCATGACTTTAGTTTGCCAGGGAAAAGTTTCAACCTTGAGTTGTATAACAAAACCTGGTGCCCTGGTTCCAGTTGTCTACGCACTATTTTCTGATAATGCCACTTCTTGGTCTTTTCTTTGTACAGTTTGGCATTCTCATAAGCATGAAGGTGAAATTCTTCCAATTCGTTCAGTTGGTGGAGCCGTTTATTTCCTGCCACTTGAAGATCAAAATTTAGCTTCTTCCAATTCATACTTTGTTCGAGCTCTACAGAAAGATGGCATGTTTTCCCAAACACCATTCGATATTGGGACATTCCAATGGGTTTCTTGTAAGTTGTCCGGTAGGCCCATAATGTATCATCCAATTTTGTAGACCACTCCCTCCTTGTTAACCCAACGGTTCTCTCCAAAATTCTTTTGATTTCTTTGTTAGAAACTTCAACCTGCCCACTTGAATACGGATGGTAAGCAGTGGCAACTTTGTGAGTAACTCCGTATTTGGCTAGGAGTGCATCGAAGTATCTATTGCAGAAGTGTGTGCCACCATCACTGATGATCGCTCGAGGTGTTCCGAAGCGAGTGAAAATATTATTTTTGAGGAATTTTAACACCACTTTGGTGTCATTTGATGGCAGTGCTATTGCTTCAACCCATTTGGAGATGTAGTCTACTGCAACCAGAATGTACATGTTTCCATATGATGGAACAAAAGGGTCTCATAAAGTCAATACCCCATACATCAAATATCTCCACTTCGAGAAGCTTTGAAGAGGTCTTTCATTTCTTCTTGAAATATTTCCCATTTTCTGACACCTATCACATTGAAAAACGAATAAATGAGCGTATTTAAACAGTGTGGGCTAGAATAAACCTGATTGTAGTACTTTGGCTGCAATTGTTTCTCCGCTGAAGTGTCCGCCGTATGGTGATGAATGACAATGCTGCAGGACACTATTGACCTCCTTCTATAGTACACAACGCCACAATAACTGATCAGCACAATGTTTGAATAGGTACAGCTCATCCCAGACATAGTGCTTGACTTCTTTGAAGAATTTCTTCCGTTGCTGATTTGTCCATTCCAACGGCCATTTCCCTGATACTATGTAGTTCACATAATCAGCATACCATGGGACTTTCTGCTCCTTGATGGCAAATAACTGTTCATCTGGAAAACTTTCTTTGATTGTCAGCTCATTGCTAGTTGTACTTCTATTTTCAAGCCTTAACAAGTAATCTGCCACTTGATTTTTTATCCCCTTCCTGTCTCGTTCTCCATGTCAAATTCTTGCAGTAGAAGCACCCAATGGATCAATCTGGGTTTGGCATCTTTCTTTACGATCAAGTATTTGACTGCTGAATGATCTGTGTAGACTACCACTTTGGGCCCCAGCAGATAAGAGCAGAATTTATCAAAACAAACACAACTGTGTGAAATTCCTTTTCAATTGTTGTGTAGTTGAGTTGTGCTGGCATAGTAAATGGTGTGAAAAATTTTCGCCTTACGTTGTCCTAAAACTACACCTACAGCAAAATCACAGGCATCACACATCAGTTCAAATGGAAGCTTCCAGTCTGGTGCTACTATGATGAGGGCAGAGATCAAATTATGTTTCAAGATTTCAAAAGCATGGTGGCATTCTTTGGTGAAGTTGAAAAGCACGTCTTTCTCTAGCAGATTGCACAGAGGTTTAAAAATCTTGGAGAAGTCTTTGATAAATCTCATGTAAGAACCTACATGTCTGAGAAAACTTTGAATCCCTTTGATGGATGATGGTGGAGATAATTTTTCTATTGTCTCGATCTTTGTTTTGTCTACCTCAATTCCTTTATGTGAGATTCGATGTCCCAGGACAATGCATTCCTGCACCATGAAGTGGCATTTCTCCCAGTTGAGTACCAGATTGGTATCTTCACATCTTTGTAACACTTTTTCCAGATTTTGCAAATAGTGGTCAAATGAGTCTCCAAATACTGAGAAGTCATCCATGAATACTTTCATGCTTTGTTCTATCATGTCTGAAAAGATGGCCATCATGCAACATTGAAATGTAGAAGGAGCATTATAGAGTCCAAATGGCATCATTTGGAATGCAAAAGTACTATACAGGCATATGAAAGTGGTTTTCTCCTGATCTTCTGGGGCGATGGCAATCTGATTGTATCCTGAGTATCCATCCAGAAAGTAGTAGAATTCATGTCCAGTTAGTCTGTCTAGCATCTGGTCAATGAATGGTAGTGGGAAATGATCATTTCGTGTTGTTTTTTTCAGTTTCCTGTAGTCCATATACACTCTCCATCCAGTCACTGTCCTTGTTGGAATCAACTCGTTCTTTTCATTGGTGACTATAGTCATCCCTCCTTTCTTGGGAACACATTGCATATGACTCACCCACGTGCTGTCAGAGATGGGGTAGATGATTCATGCGTCCAACCATATGATGATTTCTTTCTTTACAACTTCCTTTATGATTGGATTCAGTCTCTATTGATGCTCTACTGTGGATTTATACTTGTCGTTCATCAAGATTTTATGCATGAAAAATGATGGACTAATGCCTTGAATGTCTGCTATAGTCCAGCCAATAGCTCTCTTGTGCTCGCATAGCACTCTCAGCAACTTATCTTCCTGCACCCATGTTAATGACGAAGAAATAATCACAAGTAAATCAGAAGAGTTTTCCAAGTATACATACCTGAGATGGCTAGAAGGGCTTAATTTACAACTGTGATGGTTCTTCAATCGAGGGCTTGATTCGCTCATTTTTTGTAGTTCCAAACTTTCCACCTGTGGAGTCGATCTGAAGCAAGAGGTTCCATCAAGATAGTTGATACATTCCAGAATCTCATCATCTAATTCTCTGTCAGTCATGTTGGTGATGCATGCTTCAAGTTTGTCAGTGGAAAGTTGCATTGCATCTGTGTTCAGGATGGTACTATCTATTACATCAAGTCTAAAAATATTTCTCCTCCTTTTTGTCATTCGAGAATTTCATGGCTTTGAAAACATTGAATGTTACTTCTTTGGCCTGCACCCTCATGGTTAGTTCACCTTTTGTACATAAATGATGGTTCGACCTGTTGGGTTTCTAGTTAGTCCCAAGATCGATTCAAGCAATGAAATCATGTGTGAATACAACAAGAAGTATGGGGAATTATACTTACATTGATCGGTTTTGAATGCGATGAACACAAGCCCTTTGTTGCTCATTTGAAGCTCTCGGTTTTGGACTGTTTTTGGGCTCCTCCAAATTCGGTCAACTCCATGGATGGATCTCCAAGCTCCAAACTTTGTGTTGTGATTCCATGCTCACGAGTTTGTTCCCTATCACCTTGGATGACTCTTCATGTGCTAGCATTGGAAAGATTTGCCACAAATCTTCCATTTATCTTCTTGTAATACTCGGCCTTGCCAAGAAAATAGGAAGAAAATTGGCTTCAAAGCCGAGAGAGGGAGATGAGGGAAAATGGTTCCAAACCGTGAATGGAGAGAGAGAAGAGCAAGTGTGTTGTGTGTTGGTTTTGATTTCCAAAATCAATAATAAACATATACCAAAAATTTGGTATTTGTCTTTCAAAAAGGTCAACCAATTTTTGGAGCCAAAAGGCAATTAATGCCTTCCAACCACCACCATCACTATTCATATCAAAAGTGACTAGACATCACATCACTCAAAGTTACTAGACATCACATCATTCAAAGTGAATAATGATTTGACGCTAGATGTGACTTGTGGGCCGCACTTGAATTTGAAATGCGAGTGGGCCCAAAAACACTCCCGGGCTCGGGTTCGCTAATTCCAAATTAACGAATTTTCCGTTGCACGTAATTAAATCAAATTTAATTAAATAATTGTGCCTAGAAAATTACTATTCACGTCGCTAACGAATTAATTCTAAATTAACTCGTTCGTCCGAATTAAAATCTAATTTTAATTCCGCGTCGAAATCCAATTTCGTATAATATATCGAATATTATTTTAATCGAATTAATTCCAAAATAATCGTTCTCTCTCTTTTAAATAATATTTTATCCCAGATAAAATATCTCCTTAATTAATCCCAGATTAATTTTTCTCTCTCTTATAATTAATCCCAGATTAATAAAGTGCGAGTCATACATCATCGGTGAATCTTTGGGAAGCGACCTATGAGATCCCCGGATATGTTGGCAGTAAATCTGGTCGTCGGAATATCCGAACACGTACGTACCTAGTACTACATTTTTACCGATTTACAAGACATGGTTGGTTTCTAGCCTAGCACCGTGCCTACCCTATTCTCAAGAAATATCTTATAGGAATATGTGATCTATATCAGACGTAGTATACGTAGTATTGCGTATTACGATCCAGTATCAGATGTCACATGCAAGGCATGTGGCGGAAATTGTGTATGCCCCGTACGAAGCACATATCAGATCTCCGGCAACTAGTCTCTATAATCGGATAAACATGACCTAGTCATAATATCCCGATAGCTGCAGCATAAAAGAGCACCAGTTCCGTATCCTACGTTATCATCATCTCCACTATGACTGGAGTGATACTTCCATCTTGACATCACACCCAATACACTACAATTCTCAATATACCTAGAAGAGGCGTACACATAACCTGTTAAAGCCCTGGACGACCAAAACCAAAGTATATTGATTATCGCAAGTATTAGCGGTGCAAGTCTCAGGTTAAGACCAAATACACCTACCCTGATTCGGACTTCCATAGACACATATTCATACTACCAATGGAATTCCGAGGGGTCTATCCAGAGCGAAGCTGTTCCCGTACCATCGGTAAAACACAACCTCCTATTAACCTTGCATGAGTATCCTATAACCAAATATATGAGAACTATGCCGTTATGCTCCCACAAAGCGCACAAGTGTATACTAGTCCTTTTACGCATTATCGATGTCCAATCTCGATAATACTCCGACTAGGGATATTTAATGATTAAACCTTCGTAGGTTGATACGGTCTCATATCATCTCAATCCGGAACTAATCATATGGACCTTTTATCATTTATACATCTAGGTAATCCAATTACAAATGATAAAGGGCAATTTCCTTGTCACATAGTTAATTTGTACAAAAACAACATGATCTGTACAAATAGTGATGCTATGGGTCATATTGTCCAACAATCTCCCACTTGGCTTATAGCCAATCACTCAAGTGTCCTCACCCGAACTATGTACTGTTCACTCAAACTTCTGCTGAGGAAATGCTTTCGTTAGCGGATTTGCATGGTTATCATCTGATGCGATTTATTCGATCATCACATCGCCACGATGTATGATCTGAACGAATCAGATGAATATTGAAGTATATATCTGGATCGTTGATGAGACCATTAATTCTTTAGCCTATGCCGTAGCTTAGCTCAGCTGCTAACAGAATTATTCCTAATCTAATTAGGATTATTATCAATCCAAAAGGCTTCTATTGCTGCCTCAGCTGCAACAATATTCCGCTTTTGTTGTTTATTCGGCAACAGTATCTTGCTTGGAAGATTTCCAGCTCACTGTTCCGTTATTCAAACTATATTACCTTTATTACGACTTATAGTCGTCTTTCTCGGTTAGGAACTTACAGCAGTGAACACAGTCACTTCAAGTTCTCCTTCTCCATAGCTCAAGAAAGCATCCTTAGTTCATCTAAGATACTAAAGGATGTTCTTAACATTAATCCAGTGACTATCACTTGGTTTGGCCCGATTGTGACTCCATATGCTTAAAGCATATGAGACACCAGGTCGCGTACATTTATTTCAATGCACGAGTTCTCGGAGAGTATAAATAATTTTTAGATCTCTATCCCAGTAGATCTTTATTCCTAGAATAAAGGTTGTCTCTGCAAAGAATTCTACGGAGAATTTTCATGAAAGCCAAGCTTTCACCGACTGTATTATAGGAAATCATTTCCAAAAATGACATATCATCGTTACTTAGGACATTCATTGTCAGTGCGCTCCCACTAACCTCCTTATATACACAAGAATCATTTTTCGTTTTGAATTAAATCATATACCATTATGATTACATCAAAACTATAATTCCAAGAACGCAATGCTTGCTTCAATCCATAAATGGATCGAATTAACTCGCAAACCTTGTTTGCTCATTTTAGTACGACAAAACCGTTAGGATGTTGTAAACATCCTCCAAAAGGTTTTCTTTTAAGGAAAGCGATTTTGATGTTCAGCTGCCATATTTCATAAATGAAACATGCAGCATTAGCAAGCATTATCCAAATGGATTTATCCATGGCAACGAGTAAAAAGTTTCGTCGTAATCGACACAATATTGATAACGATACCTTTTCGCTACAAGCCTAGCTTAGTATGTTACCTCCCATGTATGTCTTCTTTGAAGACTTATATAGTACCAATAGGCACAATGCCTTCTGGTACAACAACCGGTGTCCAAACTTGGTTGGTATACATGGAATCCATTTCGGACATCATGACACTTTGCCATAATAGGGAGTCGATACCTTGTATCACTTCCTCATACGTAGTCAGTTCGTATTCCTCAATTATATTGACATCTTCATGAGGTGAGATCAGAAACCCATACCCCAGGTTGTTTTCTGATTCTCTCCGATTTGCGCGGTTCTTGTGTATTCGAAGATTATTGGTATAGTTTCATCCTAGATGAAACTATTTATGTTCCATTAAGGAATCGATGCCTGTAATAGTATTACTCCGATTTTCATCGAGTTTTTCTTTCCTCCCACTTACCACTGCATATAGGTATTCCTCTTAGGAAAACCGCATGGCGAGCAACAATTACATTGTTCTCTAGTGAGTTGTATAAGTACCATACTGTGGTTCCCCTAGGATAACCCAAAACTTAGGCACTTATCCGATTTGGGTTCTAGTTTGGTATCATCCAAACATATGCCCAACATTCCCAAATTTTTATGGAACCTTATTCAAAATAAGTTTTGCACTGTTTAATGCTTATCCCTTGAAGGAAAATGGTAGCTCAGAGCGACTCATGATTAACCTTATCATGTCTAACAAAATTCGGTTTCTCCGTTCGGACACACCGTCAAATTGACGTGTTCCGGGAGGAGTCCTCATTGAAAGAATACTGTACTCTTTCAAGTAATTGAGAAACTTATAGCTTAAGTATTTTCCACCACGGTCTAACCATGACGTTTTTTAATACTCTTCCCGATCTGTTTGTCTACTTCGTGTCGAAACTCTTTAATTCATCAAAAGTTTCCGATCCGTGTTTCATAAGAAACACATAACCATAACGCGATGGCACATCCGTAAAGGTTACGAAGTGTTCATATCCACATCTAGGCTAGCTAGAAATGGGCCCACTTACGTCACTATGAACGAGGGCTAACAGATCGGTGGCTTTTGCACTTTTACGAGGTATTATAGGCATTTTGCCTATTAAACTAGATTCGTAGACTTTATTTGAATAGAATCAAATCTGTCGTAGTATCCACTCTTCGAAAGTGTGGATATGCGAGTCTTGTTTATTGTGTACCAGATAACAATGCTACAAATAAGTCTCATCTGATTAAATCAGATTGAGCTATTTGTTTGTCATGTTATACGTTTGAGATTCTTTTATATTCAAAATATAAATATTGTTATTCACATCTAATGTGTTTATCTCAATATCATCTTTATAAAATAAAACACTTTAGTGTTCTAGAATATAAAGGTATACCCGCAACGGGTTAAACCCTGATATAGAGATAATGTATCTAGTCAAACTAGTTACATTGTAACAGTTTCATAATTTAAGTACACACCCGAAGGGTAGTTCCTAAACTTAGGTTTCTGCGGTTAAAACAGCGACTGTCGTCCCATTTCCGACTCGCAGGTTAATCTCTTCTGAAGTCAGTATCCTGCTAATCAGCAGATTCTGCACATCAGTACATATTTATGTACCACATCTAGTATCAAAATCCAATTTTGAAACTAATAGTGAACATGTTTATGATAAACATACTTGAAGCCGGAGCCTTGCCCTCTCTTCACTTCCTTCATGTCTACCTTGTCCATACGGTAGTCACGTTTCAGTGACCCCGTTTGCCATATTTTTGGCAGACATTTTGGGATATGTCATTTGTCTTCCCAGAAGATTATAATGATTTTGCCTTTGCCCATTTTCCACACCCCAAAAGCCTTCGGCCAAGCCTTGGCCTTCTAAAATGTCGAAATAAGATGCGCCTTGCGCTTCTTGCCTTATTGCAAGCTCTGGCTTTGTCTCTTTGAGTATAGCCATTAACTCTCCAAGAGTTTACTATTGCAATTTGTACTTCTAAGATCTAAGGATAGATCTATGAAGATCCTTCAATTTCAATATCATACTATAATGATCTAATCCTTAGTTCTGACTAAGAAATTAGGAGTCTTTGCGGCAAGCATAATGGATTAAGCACTAAAGTTATCATCACATGAATATTCCAAATATCATGTTCTACTATTTGCTCAACTCCGGCTTAGGCTCGAGACATCACTCTATCAAATAAAGTAACTTCTCGGTCTTCAGGACTATCCTGAGATTTTATTCCAATTTGAAAATTAAAGTCGTTTAAATACATTTCACACCCAGGATTATTTTTAAACACTAATCTTTCATTTATCTTGATTTCTATAGTCCAACTATCCAATCAACGATTTAAGGTACTATTAAATATAATGATTACTATAGTCTAACTATATAATCAACTATAATTTAATTGGTTAAATTCAATTATATTGATTACTATAATCCAATTATAAAATCAACTATTAATTGAAATAGTTTGAATACAGTCCAACTGTTTAATTTAAAACAACATTAAATATTATTCCAACTAATATATTAATTTAACGATGAAAAATTAAAATGAGCGTGTATTGGCAAGTAACTAAACGAATATTGCAAATTTAATACTTGCCTCCCACTATTTTTAGGCGAGCCTCTAACCCTCTGTGGAGTACTCGGGAAACCTTGTTTCCTAGTGGGCAATGATCCCGTTAATGTTGGAATTCTCTAGAATCCCAAGATCGAATATAAATCATAAAAACATAGTGTGAATACAATCGAGGAATTACGGAATACTCACATCGATCGGTTGAATGACGTGGCGACGAACAAAAATTCTTCTTCTCCCTCCTAGAGTGCTCGGCAGTGAGCAGCTTTCCCTCTCCAAGACTCGGCCATTGATGTCATTCATCAAGCTCCAAGCTTTCGAATGGTATTCCAAGCCCATGGGTGGGTTTCCCTATCACCTTCGCAAGACCCAAAAGTGTGCAATCAATCTATTGCTTCTCTTCATTCTCGGCAGTAGCAGAACCAGAAGATAGGAAAACAGCAGCCCCTTGGGCGTGAGATGGAGAGAGGAGAGGAGAAATAGTGTTGTGTTGGTTGGTGAGAAAAGTGTATCAAATACACTTAAAATGAATTTCCAAATTCATTTCCTTATTTTTGCTTTCAAAAAGTCAATCAATAAATGCAATGCCAACCACCAACATCAACTCCCATCAATCAAAGAATAGTGACTGGTGTCAATCACTCAAAGTGAAAGACATCCATCACTTTATTGACGAATGATGTGACGCTAGATGCGACTAGCGATTTGACACTTGATGTGACTTGCGTGCCGCACTCGAATTCGAAATGCGAATGCGCTCGCAAACAATCCCGGGCTCAGGTTTGCTAATTCAAAATTAACGAATTTTCCGCTGTGACGTAATTAAATGATTATGTCTAGCGAAATCACTATTCACGTCGCTAACGAATTAATTCTAAATTAACTCGTTCGCCCGAATTAAAATCTAATTTCAATTCTGCGTCGAAATCCAATTTCGTATAATATATCGAATATATCATTTTATCGATTAATTCCAAATTAATCGTTATCTCTCTTTTAATGATATTTTATCCCAGATAAAATATCTCCGTAATTAATCCCAGATTAATTTTCTATCTCATCTAATTAATCCTAGATTAATTAAAGTGCGAGTCATACGTCATCGGTGAATCTTCGGGAAGTGACCCATGAGATCCCCGGATATGTTGGCAGTAAATTCGGTCGTCGAACTATCTTAACACGTAATTACCAAGTACTGCGTTTATACCGATTTACAAGACAAGGTTGGCTTCTAGCAAAGCGCCATGCCTACCCAATTCTCCAGAAACATGCTTACATGAATAAACGATCTATATCAGGCGTAGTATACGTAGTATTGCGTATTACGATCCAGTATCAGATGTCACGTGCTAGGCCTGGGGCTGGAATTGTGTCTGCCCCGGACGAAGCACATGTCGAATATCTGGTAACTAGTCTCTATAATCGGATAAACATGACCTAGTCATAATATCCCGATAGCTGCAACATTTAATAGAACCAGTCCCGTATCCTACGTGACCATCATCTCCACTATGACTGGAGTGATACTTCCGTCTTGACATCACACCCAACACACTACGATTCTCAATATACCCAGAAGAGGTGTACACAGAACCTGTCAAAGCCCTGGACGACCAAAACCAAAGTATATTGATTGTCACAAGTATTAGCGTGCAAGTCTCAGGTTCAGACCAAATACATCTACCCTGATTTCGGACTTCCATAGACACATAGTCATAATACCAATAGAATTCTGATGGGGTCTATCTAGAGCGAAGCTGTTTCCCGTACCATCGGTAAAACACAACCTCCTATTACACTTGCATGAGTATCCTATACCCAAATATATGAGAACTATGCTGTTGTGCTTTCACAACACACACAAGTGTAATACTAGTCTTTTACGCATTATCGATGACCAATCTCGATAATACTCTGACTAGGGATATTTAATGATTTATCCTTCGTGGATTGATACTGTCTCATATCTTCTCAATCCAAGAACAAGTCACAGGGACCTCCTATCATTATACATCTTGGTGATCTAATCACAAATGATAAGAGAGCAATCTCCTTTGTCACATAGTTAATTTGTACAACAACACCATGATATGTACAAATAGTGACGCTATGGGTCATAATTGTCCAACAATCTCCCACTTGGCCTATAGTCAGTCACTCGAGTGTCTGACACTCGAACTATGTACGGTTGGCTCAAATTACTGAGAAAAGGATTTCGTCAGCGGATTTGCATGATTATCATCTGATGCGATTTATTCGATCATCACATCGCCACGATGTATGATCCGAACGAATCAGATGAATAATCGAAGTATGTATCTGGATCGTTGATGAGACCATTAATTATTTAGCTTGCGCTGTAGCCTAGCTCAGTTGCTAAAAGAACTATATCTAATCTAATTAGATTATTATCGACCCAAATAGCTTCTATTTCTACCTCAGCTGCAGCAATAACCCGAATTGTTGTTTATTCGGTAACAGTATCTTGCTTGGAATATTTCCAGCTCACTGTACCGTTATTCAAACTGTATAGTACCATTTGCGACTTATAGTCATTATTATCGGTTAGGAAACTTGCTACAGTGATTCCAGTCACTTCAAGTTCTCCATCTCCATAGATTAAGACAACATCCTTAGATCTCTAAGATACTAACGAATGTTCTTAACATCAATCCAGTGACTATCACTTGGATTGGTCTGTTTGTGAATCCATATGCTCAAAGCGTATGAGACACCAGGTCACGTACATTTTTCAATGTACGATTTCTCGGAGAGTTTTCTCGAAAGCCAAGCTTTCACCGATTGTATTATGGGAATATCATTTCCAAGAAATGACATATATTATCATTATTTATGACATTATTATCAGTGCACTCCCACTAACCCTCTTATATACACAAGAATCATTTCGTTTTGAATTAAATCATAAACTATTATGATTACATCAAAATGATAATTTCAAGAACACAATGCTTGCTTCAATCCAAACATGGATCAAATAACCTGCAAACCTTGTTTGCTAGTTTTGGTACGACAAAACCGTCAGGATGTTGTAAACATCCTCCAAAAGGTTTCTGTTTAAGGAAAGCGATTTTCTCGTTCAGCTGTCATATTTCATAAATGAAACATTCAGCGTCAGCAAGCATTATCCAAATGGATTTACCATGGCAACAGGTAAAAGGCTTCGTTGTAATCAACACAATGTTGATAACGATACATTTCCGCCAAAAGCCTAGCTTTATACGTTGGTATGTTGCCTTCCATGTATGTCTTCCTTGAAGATTTATATAGTACCAATAGGCACAATGCCTTATGGTACATAAACTAGTGTCTAAACATAGTTGATATACATGGAATCCATTTCGGACGTCATGGCACTTTGCCATAATTAGGGAGTCGATACCTTGTATCACTTCCTCATACGTAGTCAGTTGGTGTTCCTCAATAAGATTGACATCTTTATGAGGTGAGATCAGAAACCCATACCCCAGGTTGTTTTATGATTCTCTCCGACTTACGCGGTTCTTGTGTATTCGAAGATTATTGGTATAGTTTCATCCTTGATGAACTATTTGTATTCCAATAAGGAATGGGTGCCTTGAATAGTATTACTCCGATTTTCATCGAGTTTTACTATCCTCCCACTTACCACTGCATATAGGTATTCCTCTTAGGAAAACCACCTGGTGAGCAACAATTAAATTGTTCTCTTGTGAGATGTGTAAGTACTATATTTTGGTATCCCTAGGATAACCTACAATTGGCACTTATCCAATTTGGGTTTTAGTTTGGTATCATCCAAACATATGCCTAACATCCCAAATATTCAGGAATGAGAAACCTAGTTTCTTTCATGTTCATATCTAATATGAGATCTGTCAAACAGATTTTATGGAACCTTATTCTAAATAAGTTCTGCACTGTTTAAAGTATATCTGTTGAAGGAAATGGTAGCTCAGAGCGACTCATGATTAACCTTATCATGTCCAACAAAATTCGGTTTATCTTGTTCAGACACAACGTCAAATTGACTTGTTCTGGGAGGAGTCCTCATTTGAAAGAATACTATACTCTTTCAAGTATATTAGAAACTTATTGCTTAAGTATTTTCATCATAGTCTAACCGTGATGGTTTAATACTTTAGCCGATTTGTTTGTCTATTTCGTGTCGAAACTTTAAAAGTTTCCGATTTGTGTTTCATAAGAAACACATAACCATAACGCGATGCCACATCCGTAAAGGTCACGAAATATTCATATCCACTTCTAGCCTAGCTAGACATGGGCCCACTTACTTCACTATGAACTAGGGTTAACAGATCGGTGGCATTGCACTTTTACCGAGTAAAGGTGTTTTAGGCACTTTGCCCAATAAACTAGATTCGTAGACTTTATTTGAATGGGATCAAATTAGTCCTAGTACCCACTCTTCGAAAGTGTGGATATACGATTCTTGTTTGATTGTGTCCCAGACAACAATGCCATAATATGTTTATCATGATCAAATCAGTTTGAGCTATTTGTTTGTCATGTTGTACGTTTGAGATTTATTTATATTCAAAATATAAATTCTGTTATTCACATCTAATGTGCTTATCTCAATATCATCTTTATATAATGAAACACTTTAGTGTTCTAGAATATAAAGGTAAACCCGCAGCAGATTAAACACTGATATAGAGATAATTTTTCTAGTCAAACTAGTTACATTATAACAGTTTCTAAATTTTAGTACATACCCGAAGGTAGTTCCTAAACTTAGGTATCTACGGTTAAAACAGCGACTTTCGTCCGGTTTCCGATTCGCAGATTAATCTCGATCTGAAGTCAGTATCCTACTCATAGCAGATTCTGAACATCAGTATATATTTATGTATCACACTAAGTATTTAAAATCCAATTTTAATTTTAGTAGTTAACATATTTTATGACAAACATATTTGAAGTGAGAGCCTTGCTTGTTCTTCAATTCCTTCATGTCTGCTTTGTCCAAACGGCAATCACGCTTCCGCGATCCCGTTTGCCACATTTAGGCAGACATTTTGGGATATGTCCTTTATTTTCCCAGAAGATTATAATGATTTTGGCTTTGCCCTTTTCGGTAACCCAGAAGCCTTTGGCCAAGCCTTGGCTTCTAGAATATCGAAATAAGATGCGCCTTGCGCTACTTGTCTTATTGTAAATTTTGACTTTGTCTCCTTGAGAATAGTCATTAACTCTCCAAGAGTTTTGTATTGCAATTTATTACTTCTAAAATCTAAGCATAGATTTATGAAGATCCTTCAATTTCATTATCATACTTTAAGGATCTAATCCTTAGTTCTTATTAAGAAATTAAGGAATCTACTCGGCAAGATTATCGGATTAAGCACTAAAGTTATCATCACATAAATCTTCCAAAGATTATGCTCTACTATTTGCTTAACTCCAGGCTTAGGCCTAATATGTTATTTTATCAAATAAAGTAACTTATTAGTTTCCAGGACCTTCCCAATTTGAAAATTAAACCATTAAATAAATTTTCCCTAGGATTATGTTTTAAATGTCAATCTTTCAATTTATATCCTGATTCTAATAGTCCAACTATTTAATCAACGATTTATGTATTATTCATTATAATGATTACTATAGTCCAACTATTTAATCAACTATAATTTAATAGATTGCATACAGTCCAACTGTTTATTAAAACAACAATTTAAATATTAGTCCAACTAACATTTAATATATTTGATGAATGATATGTTTGTTTGAGCGCGTATGGCAAGTTATTAAACGAATATTAAAAATTCAATTCTTGCCTCCCACTATTTTTCGGCGAGCCTCTAACCCTCTGTCGAGTACTCGGGAAACCGTGTTTCCTAGTGGGTTAGGATCCCATTAAATATCACACAATCTTGACTTTGGCCAGCAAATTGTATGATAATTAACTAGGTAGATCTCTAAGATCAATTGGATCCAATCCAATTCCTAGATCCAGTAGGGGGACATCCAAGTCCGAAACATATATACAATATATATGCCAATATCTCCAATATATTGCCTAACCTTTTTCCTTTGAATCAACTAAGCCTTGGCTTTGGCACAACAAACTTAGTGATCCCAGTTAAGCGCGACCCATTGACCATGGAAAGCTTCGTAATCAATGTCGATGGACAAGAAGTGGTCTTGACTTTGGCCAACAAACCACAACTTGGACAAGACACCAATATGGAACAAAGCCTTCGTGATTCAAACACATCCTCGACGGACAAAGGCCTTGACTTTGGCCAACAAGCCAATGCCAGTCTCGGATCTTGAGTAAGAATCACTCAATGGAAGTAAAAACGCTTAATATTTTGCGAGGGTTTTTCGTGTGCAAATTGGCAACCAATTTATTATCTTTGTTAAGGTCTCATCATCATACACCCTTAAACATGCATTCTAAACACATAACAAAGCGCGTATAAATAAATAATAATGATATGCGGATGGATACTTAACACATTGATCCTAGATCAAATCTCTCACTTTCCTCTCTCCCGCTAGTACATGTATTACTTCTACCCGTTACACTACACTTCTAAAGAAACCTCATTTACATTGAGGGGAATAGGTGAGAAGAGAATACAAAGAATAAGGAGGTATAAGGCTGGACACGCAGGTCCAATTAATAAATCAAATTTATTACAACAATTTCTAAAATTGTCTCACCCATATAATATCCATCCGATATACATTATTCATGCATCGCAACCATGTATTCACACAAGCATGTTATCAATCAATCTAATCAAATTAATTAATCTGATAATTAGTGACCATACAATGTTCAAACAACGATTTGATTTTGCGCGAGTCAAACTCGTTTTGCGAATAAGTACTCAAATTACGAATTCTCGAATTAAATTAAACTACAAATTAAATCCAATTGAATTTGTATTTAATACTAATTCAATATTTAATTCAAAATTAAATATTACACTTTATTAATAAACCTTTACGACTTAAATTCCAAATTTAATCGTTACGGGTCTCAAAGCCCAATTAACGTCCAACGTTTATTTAATTAAAGTCCAATGAATTTTTAATTAATTTCTTTAAGGCGTGGGCTTTTGGTCAACTTGGGTCAAACCCAATAACCAAAGCCCAATCAAGGAGTAACCAATAAGCCTTGAAATCAATTTAGGCCCAATAGGCCCAATTAAATAATTAAGGTCCATTAGTCGCATTTGGGCTTTATGGAAGCGGTTTTGGGCCCAATTGGATCCAACCAATTTAGCCTAAACCCATCTTGGTACAACCAAGTCCAATTAGCCCATTTACAACTTTTCAAGCCCAAATCCAATTTAAGCCCAATTAACTAAATTACAAAAATCCAATTTCACAATTTAATTAACCTAAGTGCAATGCCATAATTAATCACCCAAATTAACATTTCTAAAACATCAATTTACACAATTAATTATGCTCTTTAACAACAAAATATGTCCAACACATTTTATCAAAAATCAAACCCAATTACATGCACTTTTAGTCTCGGCAATATAGGGGATTTTGTGTCTGATTCAAATCCAATCCAATTAAATTCAATTCAACATTAAATCAACATTCCCAATTGATTTCCAACACATCCAATGATCAAAAAATCAAAAATTCCAAGACTTTAGGGTTCATGTCCAATTCGGCCAAGCCATAAAATTTGGGCAAATTTGTTCCAAAAAAAATTTCATGAAATTGATCCAATCAATCTTCAATTAAACTACATTTAAGCTTACTAAATCATCCAAGCTTTCGAATGGTATTCCAAGCCCACGGGTGGGTTTTACTATCACCTTCACAAGACCCAAAAGTGTGCTAGCACCTTTGATTTTTGCCATAAAAATAAATCTATTGCTTCTCTTCATTCTCGGCAGTAACAGAACCAGAAGATAGGAAAACAGCAGCCCATTGGGCGTGAGATGGAGAGAGGAGAGGAGAAAGAGTGGTGTGTTGGTTGGTGAGAAAAGTGTATCAAATACACTTAAAATGAATTTCCAAATTCATTTCCTTATTTTTGCTTTCAAAAAGTCAATCAATAAATGCAATGCCAACCACCAACATCAACTCCCATCAATCAATGAATAGTGACTGGTGTCAATCACTCAAAGTGAAAGACATCCATCACTTGATTGACGAATGATGTGACGCTAGATGCGACTAGCGATTTGACACTTGATGTGACTTGCGTGCCGCACTCGAATTTGAAATGCGAATGCACTCACAAACAATCCCGGGCTTGAGTTCGCTAATTCCAAATTAACGAATTTTCTGTTGCGACGTAATTAAAAGATTATGCCTAGCGAAATCACTATTCACGTCGCTAACGAATTAATTCTAAATTAACTCGTTCGCCCGAATTAAAATCTAATTTCAATTCCGCGTCGAAATCCAATTTCGTATAATATATCGAATATATTATTTTATCGATTAATTCCAAATAATCGTTATCTCTCTTTTAATGATATTTTATCCCAGATAAAATATCTCTGTAATTAATCCTAGATTAATTTTCTATCTCATCTAATTAATCCTAGATTAATTAAAGTGCGAGTCATACGTCATCGGTGAATCTTCGGGAAGCGACCCATGAGATCCCCGGATATGTTGGCAGTAAATTCGGTCGTCGGACTATCCGAACATGTAAGTACCAAGTACTACGTTTATACCGATTTACAAGACAAGGTTGGCTTCTAGCAAAGCGCCATGCTTACCCAATTCTCCAGAAACATGCTTACAGGAATAAGCGATCTATATCAGGCGTAGTATACGTAGTATTGCGTATTACGATCCAGTATCGGATGTCACGTGCTAGGCCTGGGGCTGGAATTGTGTCTGCCCTATACGAAGCACATGTCGTTTGTCTGGTAACTAGTCTCTATAATCGGATAAACATGACCAAGTCATAATATCCCGATAGCTGCAATATTTAAGAGAACCAGTCCCGTATCCTACGTAACCATCATCTCCACTATAACTGGAGTGATACTTTCCTCTTAACATCACACCCAACAAACTAAGATTCTCAATATACCCAGCAGAGGCATACACAGAACCTGTTAAAGCCCTGGACGACCAAAACCAAAGTATGTTGATTGTCGCAAGTATTAGCGGTGCAAGTCTCAGGTTAAGACCAAATACACCTACCCTGATTTCGGACTTCCATAGACACATAGTCATACTACCAATGGAATTCCGAGGGGGTCTATCCAGAGCGAAGCTGTTTCCCATACCATCGGTAAAACACAGCCTCCTATTACACTTGCATGAGTATCCTATACCCAAATATATGAGAACTATGTCGTTGTGCCCTCACAACATGCACAAGTGTAATACTAGTCTTTTATGCATTATCGATGTCCAATCTCGATAATACTCTGACTAGGGATATTTAATGATTTATCCTTCGTGGATTGATACTGTCTCATATCTTCTCAATCCAGGAACAAATCACAAGGACCTCCTATCATTTATACATCTTGGTGATCTAATCACAAATGTTAAGAGAGCAATCTCCTTTGTCACATAGTTAATTTGTACAACAACACCATGATCTGTACAAATAGTGACGCTATGGGTCATAATTCTCTAACAGTTAAATAACACACAATCTTGACTTTGGCCAACAAATTGTATGATAATTAACTACGTAGATCTCTAAGATCAATTGGATCCCATCCAATTCCTAGATCCAGTAGGTGGACATCCAAGTTCGAAACATATATCCTACATATGCCAATATATCCAATATATTCCCTAACATTTTTCCTCTGAATCAATTAAACCTTGGCTTTGGCACAACATGTTAGACAATTATGACCCATAGCATCACTATTGTACAGATCATGATGTTGTTGTACAAATTAACTATGTGACAAAGGAGATTGCACTCTTATCATTTGTGATTAGATCACCTAGATGTATAAATGATAGAAGGTCCCTATGATTTGTTCCTGGATTGAGAATGATATGAGACAGTATCAGTCCACGAAGGATAAATCATTAAATATCCCTAGTCAGAGTATTATCAAGATTGGACATCGATAAATACGTAAAAGACTAGTATTACACTTGTGCGCGTTGTGAGGGCATAACGACATAGTTCTCATATATTTGGGTATAGGATACTCATCAAGTGTAATAAGAGTTTGTGTTTTACCGATGGTATGGGAAACAGCTTCGCTCTGGATAGACCCCCTCGGAATTCCATTGGTAGTATGACTATGTGTCTATGGAAGTCCGAAATCAGGGTAGGTGTATTTGGTCTTAACTTGAGACTTGCACCGCTAATACTTGCGACAATCAATATACTTTGGTTGCGGTCGTCCAGGGCTTTAACATGTTCTGTGTACGCCTATGCTGGGTATATTGAGAATCGTAGTGTGTTGGGTGTGATGTCAAGATGGAAGTGTCACTCTAGTCATATGGAGATGATGGTCGCGTAGGATACGGTACTAGTACTCTTAAGCACTGTAGTCATCGGGATAAAATGACAAGGTCAGGTTTATCCGATTATAGAGACTAGTTACCAGACATCCGACATGTGCTTCATACGGGGCAAATAGAATTTCAGCCCCAGGCCTAGCACGTGATCATCCGATACTGGATCGATGTACGCAATACTACGTATACTACGCCTGATATAGATCCTTTATTTATGTAAGGATATTTCTGCAGAATTGGGCAGGCAAGGCGCTTTGCTAGAAGCCAACATTGTCTTGTAAATCAGTACAAACGTAGTACTAGGTACTTGCGTGTTCGGATAGTCCGACGACCGAATTTACTGCCAACATATCCGGGGATCTCATGGGTCGCTTCCCGAAGTTTCACCGATGACGTATGACTCGCACTTTTAATTAATCTGGGATTAATTAGATGAGAGAGAAAATTAATCTGGGATTAATTGCGGAGATATTTTATCTGGGATAAAATATCAATTAAAGAGAGATAACGATTAATTTGGAATTAATCGATTAATTAATATATTCCATATATTAAACGAAATTGGATTTCGACGCAGAATTAAAAATTAGATTTTAATTCGGGCGAACGAATTAATTTAGAATTAATTCGTTAGCGACGTGAATAGTGATTTCGCTAGGCGTAATCATTTAATTACGACGCAACGAAAAATTCGTTAATTTGGAATTAGCGAACCTGAGCCCGAGATTATTTGCGAGCGCATTCGCATTTCGAATTGGAGTGCGGCACGCAAGTCAAATCAAGCGTCAAATCGCTAGTCGCATCAAGCGTCAAATCATTAGTCACTTTGAGTGATGTGACAACTTGTCACTTGATTTGTTTGATTGATGGATTGCTTGATTGATGTTGGTGGTTGGCATTTAAGGCTTTGATTGTTTGACTTTTTAAAGCAAAATTTTGGTATATGTTTTGGAAATCAATTACCAAAAATTGGACAACACATTTCCATCTCTCTCTTTTCCTTTTGGAGCCAAAACTCTTCATCTCTCCTTCACGGTATTGGATCGAATTCTTCACTGGTTTTTGTGGGCAGAAACCTAGAGCTAGGGAAGCAAGAGTGACATGCGAATGTGATAGGGAAGTCCACCCATGAGCCGGGAATCGTTTTACGAAGCTTGGAGCTTGACGAAGAACCTCCAATGGCCGAAAACAATGGACTGCACACAGCCACTGTCGTGAGCTTCACAGTGAGCAGAATTTGTTTTGTTTGTCGTAGCGTCACTCAACCGATCGATGTGAGTATTCCGTAACTTTCTCGTATGTATTCGCACTTATTTCATGCTTATTTATGATCTTGGGACCTTAGCAAACTCCAACAATGGTATCTTGAGCAAGGTTGAGCATGAAAATGATTAGGGCTTAAAATTTGGGCCAAAATTGATTTTGAGCATGAATAATGAAATTGGATGATTTAATATGCTTAATTGATGTTTAATTGAATATTGATTGGATCAATTTCATGAAAATTGATTTGGAATAATTTTCCCCAATTTGTTTAGGCTTGGCCGAATACAATGTGCCCTATTTTGTCTTGGAATTTTTTGATTTTTGATCATTGGATGACTTGAATCATTCGGGAATGTTGATTTAATATTGATTATGGATTCAATTGGATTGAAATCGAAATCGATTTAAATTCCCTACCATTGCCGAGACTTTAAATGCATGTATTGGGTTTGATTTTTGATAAATTGTGTTGGACATGATTTAATGTTAAAGAGCATGATTAATTAGGCTAATTGATGTTTTAGAAATGTTAATTGGGTAATTAATTATGTTATGAACTTTGTTTAATTAAATTAAGAAATGGATTTTTGGAATTTAATTAAATTGGCCTATTTTGTAAATTGGACTTTAAAAGTTGTTGTTGGGCTTATTGGGCTTGGTTGTACCAAGTTAGGTTTAGGCCAAATGGATTGGATCCAATTGGGCCCAAAACGCATCCATAAAGCCCAAATGCGACTAATGGACCGTTAAAGTTTGATTGGGCCTAATGGGCCTAAATTGATTTATGGGCTTATGGGGTAACTCCCGGATTGGATTTTGGTTATTTGGTTTGACCCGAGTTGACCAAAAGTCCACGCCTTAAGAAATTAATTAAAAGCCCATTGGACTTTAATTGAATTGACGTTGGACGTTAATCGGGCTTTGAGACCCGTAACGATTAAATTTGGAATTTAAGTCGTAAAGGTTTATTAATAAAGTGTAATATTTAATTTGGAATTAAATAGCGAATTAGTATTAAATACAAATTGAATTGGATTTAATTTTGTAGTTTAATTTAATTCGAGAATTCGTACTTTAGGTACTTATTCGCAAAACGAGTTTGACTCGAGCAAAATCAAATCGTTGTTTGAACATTGGATGATCACTAATTATCAGATTAATTAATTTGATTAGATTGATTGATAACATGCTTGTGTGAATACATGGTTGCGATTCATGAATTATGTATATCGGATGGATATTATATGGGTGAGATAATTTGAGAAATTGTTGTAATAATTTGATTTATTAATTGGACCTGCGTGTCCAGCCTTATACCTCCTTATTCTTTGTATTCTCTTCTCACCTATTCCCCTCAATGTAAATGAGGTTTCTTTAGAAGTGTAGTGTAACGGGTAGAAGTAATACATGTGCTAGCGGGAGAGAGAAGTGGAGAGATTTGATCTAGGATCATTGTGTAAAGTATCCATCCGCATATCATTATTATTTTATTCATATGCGCTTTATTATGTATTTAGAATGCATGTTTAAGGGTGTATGATGATGAGACCTTAACAAAGATAATAAATTGGTTGCCAATTTGCACGCAAAAAACCCTCACATATTAAGTGTTTTTCCTTCCATTGAGTGATTCTTACTCAAGATCTAAGACTGGCATTGGCTTGTTGGCCAAAGTCAAGGCCTTTGTCCGTCGAGGATGGTGTTTGAATCACGAAGGCTTTGTTCCATATTGTTGTCTTGTCCAAGTTGTGGTTTGTTGGCCAAAGTCAAGACCACTTCTTGTCCTCGACATTGATTACGAAGCTTTCCATTGTCAATGGGTCGCGCTTGACTGTGATCACAAAGTTTGTTGTGTTAGAGCCAATGCTTAGTTGATTCAGAGGAAAAAGTTAGGTAATATATTGGATATATTGGCATATATAAGATATATATTTCGGACTTGGATGTCCCCATACTGGATCTAGGATTGGATTGGATCCAATTGATCTTAGAGATCTACCTAGTTAATTATCATACAATTTATTGGCCAAAGTCAAGATTGTGTGATATTTAACGGGATCCTAGCCCACTAGGAAACACGGTTTCCCGAGTACTCAACAGAGGGTTAGAGGCTCGCCGAAAAATAGTGGGAGGCAAGAATTGAATTTGCAATATTCGTTTAATTACTTGCCATACGCGCTCAATCACAAATATCATTCGTCAATAAAATAAATGTTAGTTGGACTAATATTTAATCGTTGTTTTAATTAATAGTTGGACTATATTCAAACAATTCATTTATAGTTGATTTTATAATTGGATTATAGTAATCAATATAATTGATTTTAATCATTATATATAATAGTACCTGAAATCGTTGATTAAGTAGTTGGACTATTAAAATCAAGATAAAATTGAAAGATTGACATTTAAAACATAATCCTAGGGAAAATGTATTTAAATGGTTTAATTTTCAAATTGGGAATTAAGTTTCAGGATAGTCCTGGAAACTAATAAGTTACTTTATTTAATAAAATAACATATTATGCCTAAAGCCCGGAGTTAGGCAAATAGTAGAGCATAATATTTGGAAGATTAATGTGATGATAACTTTAGTGCTTAATCCATTATACTTACCGCAGTATACTCCTTAATTTCTGAATCAGAAATAAGGATTAGATCCTTAAAGTATGATAAAGAAATTGAAGGATCTTCATAAATCTATACTTAGATTTTAGAAGTACTAAAATTGCAATAGTAAACTCTTGGAGAGTTAATGACTATTCTCAAGGAGATAAAGTCAAAATTTGTAATAAGGCAAGTAGCGCAAGGCGCACCTTACTTCGATATTCTAGAAACCCGAGGCTTGGCCAAAGGCTTCTAGAATATTGAAAAGGGCAAAGGCAAAATCATTATAATCTTCTGGGAAGAAAAAGGACATATCCCAAAATGTCTGCTTAAATTATGGCAAACGGGATCGCGGAAGCGTGACTGCCATTTGGACAAAGCAGACATGAATGAATTGAAGACGAGCAAGGCTCTGACTTCAAATATGTTTGTCAATATTATGTTCACTACTAGTATTAAAATTAGATTTTAAATACTTAGTGTGGAACATAAAATATATGTATTGATGTTCAGAATCTGTTTTGAACAGGAGACTGACTTCAATAGAGATTTATCTGCGAAACGGAAACGGGACGAAAGTCGCTGTTTTGACCGTAGATACCTAAATTTAGGAACTACCCTCAGGTGCGTACTTAAATTAGGAAACTGTTATAATGTAACTAGTTTGACTAGAAACATTATCTCTATATCAGTGTTTAACCCGCTGCGGGTGAACCTTTATATTCTAGAACACTAAAGTGTTTTATTATATAAAGATGATATTGAGATAAACACATTAGATGTGAATAACATAATTTATATTTTGAATATAAATAAATCTCAAATATATAACATGACAAACAAATAGCTCAAACTGATTTGATCAGAAGAAACTAATTGTGGCATTGTTGTCTGGGACACAATTAAACAAGACTCGTATATCCACACTTTTGAAGAGTGGGTACTCGGACTAATTTGATTACATTCAAATAAAGTCTACGAATCTAGTTTATTGGGCAAAGTGCCTAAAACACTATTTACTTGGTAAAAGTGTAAATGCCACCGATCTGTTAGCCCTAGTTCATAGTGAAGCAAGTAGGCCCATGTCTAGCTAGGCTAGAGGTGGAGATGAATATTTCGTGACCTTTACGGATGTGGCATCGCGTTATGGTTATGTGTTTCTTTTGAAACACAAATCAGAAACTTTTAAAGTTTCGACACGAAATAGACAAACAGATCGGCTAAAGTATTAAACCGTCACGGTAAGACCGTAATGGAAAATACTTAAGCAATAAGTTTCTATTATACTTGAAAGAGTAAAGTATTCTTTCAAAAATGAGGACTCCTCCCGGAACACGTCAGTTTGACGGTGTGTCCGAACTGGATAAACCGAATTTTGTTGGACATGATAAGGTTAATCGTGAGTCGCTCTGAGCTATCATTTCCTTCAACGGATAAGCATTAACAGTGCAGAACTTATTTGAATAAGGTTCCATAAAAATCTGTTTGACAGATTTCATATTAGATATGAACAGGAAAGAAACCAGATTTCTCATTCCTGAAGATTTGGGTATGCTAGGCATATGTTTGGATGATACCAAACTAGAACCCGAATTGGATAAGTGCCAATTGTAGGTTATCCTAGGGATACCAAAGTATTGTACTTATACAACTCACTAGAGAATAATGTAATTGTTGCTCACCATGCGTTTTTCCTGAGAGGAATACCGATATGCAGTGGTAAGTGGGAGGATAGTAAAACTCGATGAAGATCGGAGTAATACTATTCCAGGCATCGATTCCTAATGGAACATGAATAGTTCATCAAGGATGAAACTAAACCAGTAATCTTCGAATACACAAGAACCGCGTATGTCAGAGAGAGTCAGAAGACAACCTGGGGTATGGGTTTCTGATCTCACCTCGTAAAGATGTCAATCTTTTGAGGTATACTAACTGACTACGTATGAGGAAGTTATACAAGGTATCGACTCCCTATTATGGAAAAGTGCCATGACGTCCAAAATGGATTCCATGTATATCAACTATGTTTGGATACTAGTTGAAGTACCGGAAGGCATTGTGCCTATTGGTACTATATCAGTCATCAAGGAAGACATACATGGATGACATCATACCAACGTACTAAGCTAGGCTTGTAGCGGAAAGGTATTGATATCAACATTGTGTTGATTACAATTCAACCTTTTACCTGTTGCCACGGTAAATCCATTTGGATAATGCTTGCAAATGCTGCATGTTTTATTTATGAAATATGTCAGCTAAACGGGACCATTTGGAGGATGTTTACAACATCCTGACGGTTTTGTCGTGCCAAAACCAGCAAACAAGGTTTGCAGGTTATTCGATCCATGTTTGGATTGAAGTAAGCATTAGGTTCTTGGAATTATCGTTTTGATGTAATCATAATAGATTATAATTTAATTCAAAACGAAATGATTCTTGTGTATATAAGGAGGTTAGTGGGAGCGCACTGACAATAAATATCCTATCATAATGATAATAAATCATTTCTTGGAAATTATATTCCCATAAAAACAATCGGTGAAAGCTCGGCTTTCGAGAATACTCTCCGAGAAATCGTACATTCAAAAATGTACGCGAGCTGATGTCTCATACGCTTTGAGCATATGGATTCAAAAACAGGCCAATCCAAGTGATAGTCACTGGATTGATGTTAAGAACATCCGTTAGTTTCTTAGAGAACTAAGGATGCTGTCTTAATCTATGGAGAAGGAGAACTTGAAGTGACTGGGATCACCGTAGCAAGTTTCCAAACCGATAAAAATGATTATAAGTCGTAAACGGTACTATACAGTTTGAATAACGAAATAGTGAGCTGGAAATCTTCCTAGCAAGATACTGTTACCGTATAAACAACAGATGCGGGTTATTTCTGCAGCTGAGGCAGCAATAGAAGCCTTCTGGGTCGATAACAAATCCTAATTAGATTAGGAATAGTTCTGTTAGCAGCTGAGCTAGGCTTCAGCACAGGCTAAAGAATTAATGGTCTCATCAACGATTCAGATATATACTTTGATATTCATCTGATTCGTTCGGATCATACATCGTGGCGATGTGATGATCGAATAAATCGTATCAGATGATAATCATGGAAATCCGCAGACGAAAGCCTTTTCTCAGCAGTTTGAGCCAACCGTACATAGTTCGGGTGTAAGACACTCGAGTGACTGGCTATAGGCCAAGTGGAAGATTGTTGGACAATTATGACCCATAGCGTCACTATTTGTACAGATCATGGTGTTGTTGTACATATTAACTATGTGACAAAGGAGATTGCACTCTTATAATTTGTGATTAGATCACCTAGATGTATAAATGATATGAGGTCCCTATGATTTGTTCCTGGATTGAGAATGATATGAGACTGTATCAGTCCACGAAGGATAAATCATTAAATATCCCTAGTCAGAGTATTATGAAGATTGGACATCGATAAATACGTAAAAGACTAGTATTACACTTGTGCGCGTTGTGAGGGCATAACGACATAGTTCTCATATATTTGGGTATAGGATACTAATGCAAGTGTAATAGGAGGTTGTGTTTTACCGATGGTATGGGAAACAGCTTCGCTCTGGATAGACCCCCTCGGAATTCCATTGGTAGTATGACTATGTGTCTATGGAAGTCCGAAATCAGGGTAGGTGTATTTGGTCTTAACCTGAGACTTGCACCGCTAATACTTGCGACAATCAATATACTTTGGTTGCGACAATCAATATACAATCAAGTCCGACGACCAAATTTACTGCCAACATATCCGGGGATCTCATGGGTCGCTTCCGAACATTCACCGATGATGTATGACTCACACTTTTAATTAATCTGGGATTAATTAGATGAGAGAGAAAATTAATTTGGGATTAATTGCGGAGATATTTTATCTGGGATAAAGTATCAATTAAAGAGAGATAACGATTAATTTGGAATTAATCGATTAATTAATATATTCGATATATTAAACGAAATTGGATTTCGACGCAGAATTAAAATTAGATTTTAATTCGGGCGAACGAATTAATTTAGAATTAATTCGTTAACGACGTGAATAGTGATTTCTCTAGGCGTAATCATTTAATTACGATGCAACGAATAATTCGTTAATTTGGAATTAGCGAACCCGAGCCCGAGATTATTTACGAGCGCATTCGCATTTTGAATTGGAGTGCGGCACGCAAGTCAAATCAAGCGTCAAATCGCTAGTCGTATCAAGCGTCAAATCATTAGTCACTTTGAGTGATGTGACAACTTGTCACTTGATTTGATTGATTGATGGATTGATTGATTGATGTTGGTGGTTGGCATTTAAGGCTTTGATTGTTTGACTTTTTAAAGTAAAATTTTGGTATATATTTTGGAAATCAATTACCAAAAATTGGACAACACATTTCCATCTCTCTCTTTTCCTTTTGGAGCCAAAACTCTTTCATCTCTCCTTCCCGGTCTTGGACCGAATTCTTCACTGGTTTTTGTTGGGCTGAAACCGTGAGCTAGGGAAGCAAGAGTGGTGATTTTTGTGGCAAAAAATCACAAGAGCTAGCATTCCGAGAGACATGCGAAGGTGATAGGGAAGTCCACCCATGAGCCGGGAATCGTTTGACGAAGTTTGGAGCTTGACGAAGAACCTCCAATGGACGAAAACAGTGGACTGCACACAGCCACTGCCGTGAGCTTGACAGTGAGCAGAATTTGTTTTGTTCATCGTAGCGTCGCTCAACCGATCGGTGTGAGTGTTCCGCAATTTCCTCGTTTATATTCGCACTTATTTCATGCTTGTTTATGATCTTTGGACCTTAGCAAACTCCAACACAACAAACTTAATGATCCCAGTTAAGCGGAACCCATTGACCATGGAAAGCTTTGTAATCGATTTCGATGGACAAGAAGTGATCATGACTTTGGCCAACAAATCACAACTTGGACAAGACACCGATATGGAACAAAGCCTTCATGATTCAAACACATCCGCGATAGACAAAGGTCTTGACTTTGGCCAACAAACCAGTGCCAATCTTGGATCTTGAGTAAGAATCACTCAATGAAAGGAAAAACGCTTAATATGTGTTGAGGGTTTTTTGCCTAATTGGCAACCAATTAATTTTCTTTGTTAAGGTCTCATCATCATACACCCTTAAACATGCATTCTAAAAACATAATAAGGCGCGTATAAATAAATATAATAATGATATGCGGATGGATACTTAAAACATTGTTCCTAAAACAAATCTCTCCATTTCCTCTCTCCCGCTAGCACAAGTATTACTTCTACCCGATTACATAACACTTCTAAAGAAACCTCATTTACATTGAGGGGAATATGTGAGAAGAGAAATACAAAGAGTCAAGCGGTAATAGGCTGGACACGCAGGTCCAATTTAATAAATTCTAAATTTATTACAACAATTTCTAAAATTGCCCTCACCCATCTAATATCCATCTGATATACATTATTCATACATCGCATCCATGTATTCACACAAATCATATTATCAATCAATCTAATCCAATTAATTAATCTGAAATTAATGACCATCTAATGTTCAAACAACGATTTGATTTTGCGCGAGTCAAACTCGTTTTACGAATAAGTACTCAAAGTACGAATTCTTGAATTATATTAAACTACAATATTAAATCCAATTTAATTTGTATTTAATACTAATTCTATATTTAATTCTAAATTAAATAATTACATTTTTTAATGTGCCTTTACGACTTAGATTCTAAATCTAATCGTTACGGGTCTCAAAGCCCAATTAACATCTAATGTTAATTTAATTAAAGTCCAATGGGCTTTTAATTAATTTCATAAGGCATGGACTTTTGGTCAATATGGGTCAAACCCAAATACCAAAGTCCATTTAAGGAATCACCCTTATTTGCCAAGAAACCAATTTAGGCCCATTAGGCCCAATTAAAATTAAAGGTCCATTAAGTCATATTTGGACTTTATGGATATGGTTTTGGGCCCAATTGGATCCAACCAATTAGCCTAAACCAAACTTGGCCCAACCAAGCCCATTAAGCCCAATTACAACTTTATAAGCCCAATTCCAAATTTAGCCCAATTAATTAAATTACCAAAATTCCAAATTTCATAATTTAATTAACCTAAAGTGTATAGCCATAATTAATTAACCAAATTAACATTTCCAAAACACTAATTTACTCAATTAATTATGCTTATCATCATCAACTTATGTCCAACACAATTGAATAAAAAATCAATCATTTTCCATGCTACATCATTCACGGCAATTGGGGAATTTTTGTCCAATTCAAAATTCAATCCAATTAAATCTCAAATCAACATTTCCCAAATGATTTCAACTCATCCAATGATCAAAATCAAAAAATACCATGACATTAGGGCACACACCATATTCGGCCAAGCCAAGTGATTAGGGAAAATTTGATCCAACTCAATTTTCATCAAATTGATCATGCATAACACTATGTTATCATAATTTAAGCATACTCAAACAATCAATTTCACTCAAACATGCTCAAATCAATTTTGCCCAATTTTACCCTAATTCCAATTCCATGCTCAAAATGGCTCAAGATATCATTGTTGGGTTTCTAGTTAGTCCCAAAATCGATTCAAGCAATGAAATCATGTGTGAATACAACAAGAAGTATGGCGGAATCATACTTACATTGATCGGTTTTGAATTGACCGGCGTAAACACACGCGTATAACGCAAGCGCACGTATCGTTCAAGTAGTATAAAAAGTATCGATCCCACGAGGACTTAATACCTAATCTATTAATTTTATGAAGTCAAATGATTACTAGTATCTAACAGGTGTTTGATTGATTTGAAAAGGTGACGATTCTAAATTTAAAAACAAGTAAATTAAATTGTTCGAAAGTAGGTTTAAGAAAATTCAATATTAAAAATTATCTAGGGTTGTGAATCTTTCCAATATTATTTAAAGATGAACTGGTTATCTTATAGTTGGGTAAAATATTGATTTATTAACCTGGAACACTAAATTATGTAAAAGCCTCTTCCGATGGTCAACTACAAATATCCAGTATAACCCAATTGAACCATATGTCTATGTCAACCAAATTACCTGGATTCATTAAGATTAAGTTCCAATTATTGCTACCCCCGCCCGACAGGTATATTCCTATCCTGTAAGGAAATCTATTAAAGGGTTATCTATCCTCAAGGAAGATCGTGGGCTATTGAGTTTAAGGTCTTAAACTTAAAATCCCTATGTCTAGTTCATTTTAAGTTTACCAGTTCAATTTTATTAATGGCCAGTTAATGAAAAAGCATTAAGATTAAGACTCAATAAATAAATCTAAAATTATATTACCCAAACTATAATTTAACCACTTATAAACCGGTGATATTGGAATTCATCACAACCCCAGATATCTAACTTAGTTACGACACATAACTAGGGCTAATAAAAACTTAAAAGTAAAAGACATAAAGTAAAAATGCTGAAAAGTAATTGTAGTAAAGTAAAAGCTGAAAAGTAAATTACAATAAAATAAAATGCTAAGGTAAAAGGAATTACTATTACTACTACTATTTTAGATATCTCCCATAATATAATATATAAACTTGTGATAACATTACCAACCAGCCATATAGGCATAACCTGATTAAGTCAAATTAAGTCCAACCAGCCATTAAGGGGGTAAAAAGATTTGTCCATGAACCTGCCATATAAGCGGTAAAAAAGTTTAATTACCAACCGACCAATCTGGCGGTATCATTTTTAAGTCAATATTTTAAATAGTGAATATATTATATTTAAGGGAGATTAATCTAAATAGCAATAGTAAAAGAATTACCTTTCACCCTAGCTGGGGAAGTTACCTCCTCATGGTGAATAGTAAAAAGTTAGCATGGTGATTAATCTAAACGTTAGCACTGTTCGGCGCATGTTAGGCTTCGCGACGCGGAAAATTACCAAAATGCCCTTTTTGCCAATTTTCACTGTTTTGGCCCAAATCACCTCTAGAGTGTCCTGAAACTTTATTTATCTACAAAATAACACAAAACACATCAAAATATTCACAAAACTCAAGAAACTATACAAAATATTAAGTTAAATGAGTGGGAAATAGTGATAGATTTATTACTCATCACACCCCCAAACCTAACATTTTGCTAGTTCTCGAGCAAAACACAAAATAAAATAACATAATAAAATTTTAACTAAGCCACTTTCGTAGGGATCACAGTTGCATTTAGCGTATGCAACAAGCCTTTAAACCCCTAGGTGTCCTTAGTGGATGAGTTGTAGTCTCGTGAGGGTTTACAGCAATGATACCCATAAACATTTTATAAAAGTAAAAATGTAGTGAAACTAATGCACATAAAAGCAAAAAGATAAGAGAAAATAGAATAAAGAAGTTAGTGACTAATCATGTGAAATTTCTACTCCAAGTTACTAGTTGTTTTTTCTTTCTAAATTACTGAATAAGTAAATTCTCCGATCATTTTTACCATTCTCCATATACACAGCCAACAAAATATTAAACAACTCATTTTTGCCCACAACAGTCATAAGTGCAGTTGATAAGAGAGTAATATTTTTGTCCTAAAGTTTTATCAGAATTCACACCTTTTTGTAGCAATGGAATAATTTTTCTGATTTTTCTGATTTTTTTCTTTGATTTTTGATTTGATTTTTTTTATTTATATACAATATCTTCCGTCTATATAACGAGTGTTGGGTCGGTGGCTCCCAAACCAGTTGGTTTTAGGGCACCATGTATTAAGACACCCATACAGACTTAATTACTCAGACTTCAGATATATATATTTTTGCAGCATCTTTGATCCATATAGCGAGCTTTGGGCAGCAGTGACTCCCAAACCAGTTGGCTTTAGGGCACTAGGTATTAAAACAGACTTACAGACTTAATAACTCGGATCTCAGATCTTTTTTTTTATTCCATTGCTTTTTGAAATGCTTCCTCCAATTAAAATAGAGCACTGAATATTATAAACTTTTCAATTTTAGCTCATGTCCGTATGTTACTATATATGTTGATAATACCTGTCAACTGAGCATATGGAGATCCATTTTAGTCAATTTTATGGAGAATTTACAAATTAAATAATTTAAAAGGAAATAAACAAAAATTAACTTGTTTCGAAATAGGTTGAGATACGTCTCAGGAGTGGAAACTCCTTACTCAGCTATCTCTTACCAATTTCAAACTTTTAGTCAAAATAAAAACAAAAAAACGCAAAATATTTTTTGTAATTTTTGAAAATTTTTCAATTTTTTTGTATTTTTCGAAAAATTTTGGAAAAATAAAAATAACACACAAACTAAAAACAAGGTACTGATCAACTAATTTCCTCCTCCAAACCTAAATGAGACATTGTCCCCAATGTCTTAAACAGTAGATGAAGAGTTAGAAGATAGTACCTGGTTAGCTGAAATTCTACAGGAAATTAAAGGTTAAGATCCAGATTAATCCGACGCCTCTTACCACGATCGTCCTCGGACCAATTTATCTTTGAAAGGATAGGGTCAACTTGTGGTTCATAGGCTAAGAGTTGGTCTATTAGATCCGGAGCAGTTCTGGCAGTAAAGAGAAGTTCTTTTAAAGGTTTTGACACGAACCCATTTCTCCGAGCATCATCAAGAAACACACAAAGAAAATCATAAAATCCTTCAACGTTGTACAATCCAAGCGGTTTTTGGTGTATGTTCAGGTTCGCCCAAGATAGCACAATAAAAATTTCCTCCAATGTGCCCAAGCCACCTGGCAAAGCAATAAAAGCATCAGAACGGTTAATCATTTCTACCAATCGTTCAGACATACCTGCCACGATCAGTTCCTCTCCGTTTGATGGTTCAATAAGATTTGCCTCTGCCAAGGGTTTTGGGATGATTCCCAAAACGTGACTGCCTCCTTCCTGTACGGCCTTTGAAACGATCCCCATAAGTCCAAGATTGCCTCCGCCATATACTAAGTGCATATTTCTTGCAGCTAAGACTCGACCCAATTCTTGTGCTGCCTCTACGTATTGTAGCTTAACACCAACACTACTACCGCAAAACACACATATGTTTTCAACTCGTCTTCTTGAAGTGGCTTCCATGTGTTACTCTGGATGTCTTCAAAAGTGCTATGATGAGTTGATTTATAACACCTGAAAAGGGTGAGTAAAATAATAGCACTAGTACCTGCCAAATGACAATTATTAGTTAAACAGTAAAATAAATCGTGATAGTCAAAAAGATCTGGACTTTGTCGGATAAAGTAAAAGAAAACAACAAAAAAAATCACAATTATTAGGAAAAGACAAAGAGATATAATATGTACAAGAATTTACAACTTGATTGACGTCTATGCGTCAGGGACAAGCTTCCCATCCAATTTTCTTATAAATTGGCAAACAGGGTCTTTTTTAGTCTGATTCCCAAGACTTAACTGTTGTCTTTCTTTTTGAAATTGTGTATGTAATTTGTGAAAGGCTATGTGCACATATCCACTGGGATGCGTCTCAAGAGTCAAAGATATATCATCTAAGACTCCTTACTCAAGCCATCCCTAATGAATTTAATTTTGTCTTCGCGATTATCAGACACCATTCCTAAAGAACGACAACGAGTATTGCAATTCCAGCTTGCACATTTGTAACAAACACCCATTTGCTTAGCTCTACGTTTCTTTGCATAAGTGCTTCTTCCAAAACCAGGCAGATGTGAGATAAAAGAGTCAGAGAAGACTCACCTGCCAATCAGACTCGTGCTTCAATTACCTAACGAATGTCATTAGGAACACCATGGATTGTCAGTAACCTCATCCGTTCCAAGCGAGCTTTGTAAACTTTTTCAGAGAAGATTGGGAGATGAGAAGGAAATTGCTGTGAAGATTTGCGAGAGCTTCTTCCATCTTGAAATGTCATAATCTGCAAAAACTAAACACAGAAAATTAAATCACACCAAATCACAATATATACAAAAATTGCATGGGTTGCCTCTCTGCGAGAGTGCTAAGTTTAAAGTCGTCAGCTAGACGTGACTTCTCGAACGTTAGGCTGGATCTGAAAGTGTGACACTTTCTTTTTGTCGCTCAAATGATTCTCCCCAGTAGTGCTTGACACACTGACTGTTAACCTTGAATGTGTTGTTGGTATTGGGATCCAGTAACTCAACCGCTCCATAAGGTAAAACCTGAGTGATCACAAATGGACCTGACCACCTAGATTTCAACTTTCCAGGGAAAAGTTTCAACCTCGAGTTGTACAACAATACCTGCTGCCTTGGTTCCAACTGTCTGTGCACTATTTTTTGGTCATGCTATTTTTTGGTCTTTTCCTTGTACAATTTGGCATTCTCATAAGTCTGTAGGCAAAATTCCTCCAATTCGTTGAGTTGGTGAAATCTTTTCTCTCCTGCAGCTTGTGAATCAAAATTCAACTTCTTCAGTGCCCAGTACGTCTTGTGCTCAAGCTCAACTGGCAGATGGCACGCTTTCCCAAACACCAATCGATATGGGGACATACCAATGGGTGTCTTGTAAGCTGTCCGGTAGGCCCATAATGCATCATCTAGTTTTGTAGACCAGTCCTTCCTTGTTGATCCAACAGTTCTCTCCAAGATTATTTTGATCTCCCTGTTTGAAACCTAAACCTGTCCATTTGACTGGGGATGGTAAGCTGTGGCAACCTTGTGAGTAACTCCATATTTGGATAGGAGTACATCGAAGTATCTGTTGCAGAAATGTGAGCCACCATCACTGAAGATTGCACGAGGTGTTCCAAACCGAGTGAAAATATTCTTTTTCAGGAATTTGATCACCACTTTTGAATCATTGGATGGTAATGCAATTGCTTCAACGCATTTGGAGACGTAGTCTACATCAACCAGGATGTACAGGTTTTCGAATGATGGAACAAAAGGTCCCATGAAATCTATACCCCACACATCGAATATTTCCACTTCTAGAATGTTTTGCAATGGTCATTCGTTTCTCCTGGAAATATTTCCCGTTCTCTGGCACCTGTCACATGAAAAACAAAAAGATAAGCATCTTTAAAAAGAGTGGGACAGAACAAACCTGATTGTAGGACTTTGGCTACAGTTTTGTTTCTGCTGAAGTGTCCGGCATATGATGATGAATGACAGTGCTGTAAAACACTGTTGATTTCCTCATGTGGAACACCCGTTTCAATAATTGATCAGCACAATATTTGAAAAGGTACGGTTCATCCCAACCATAGTGCTTGACTTCTTTGAAGAACTTCTTCCGTTGATGAGTTGTCCATTCCAACGGCCATTTTCCTGACACAATATAGTTGTCATAGTCAACATACCAAGGGACTTCCTATTGTTTCATGGCAAATAGTTTTTCATCTGGAAAAGTTTCTTTGATTGACAGATCTTTGTTAGCCGTTTCTCCATTCTTGAACCTCGATAGATGATCTGCCACCTAATTCTCTGTCTCGAATCTCCACGTCAAATTCTTGTAAAAGAAGTATCCAACGGATCAATCTGGGTTTGGCATCTTTCCTCGTGATCAAGTATTTGATTGCTGAATGATCTGTGTAGACCACCACTTTGGGACCCAGCAGATAGGAGCGGAATTTGTCAAAAGCGTACACAACTGCAAGCAACTCCTTTTCAGTGGTTGTGTAGTTGAGTTGAGCTTCATTCAGAGTTTTGTTGGAATAATAAATGGTGTGGAAAATCTTTGCTTTGCGTTGTCCTAAAACTGCACCTACAACAAAATCACTAGCATCGCACATCACTTCAAATGGAATGGTCCAGTTTGGTGCTACAATGATGGGGGCATAAACCAGATTATGTTTTAAGATCTCAAAAGCTTCCTGGCATTCTTTGGTGAAGTTGAAAGACACATCATTCTCCAAAAGATTGCAAAGAGGTTTTGCAATTTTGGAAAAGTCTTTGATAAATCTCCTGTAAAAACCTGTATGTCCAAGAAAACTTCGAATACCTTTTACTGATGTGGTGGAGGTAGTTTTCAATTGTCTCTATCTTTGCTTTGTCTACCTCAATCCCTTTTGTGAGATCCGGTGTCCAAGAACAATGCCTTCATGTACCATGAAGTGACATTTCTCCTAGTTGAGTACCAGGTTTGTATCTTCGCACCTTTGCAAACATGTTCCAGATTTTGCAAGCAATGGTCAAAAGAATCTCCAAACACAGAAAAGTCATCCATGAATACCTCCATACTCTGCCCAGCATGTCTGAGAATATGGCCATCATGCAACGCTGAAAGTGGCGGGGGCATTACATAATCCAAATGGCATCCTGCGGAAAGCAAAAGTACCATAGGGACATGTAAATGTGGTTTTCTCCTGATCTTCTGGGGCGATGGCAATCTGATTGTATCCTGAATATCCGTCAAGAAAGAAATAGAATTCATGTCCCGCTAATCTGTTTAACATCTGGTCAATGAATGGTAGCGGAAAATGGTCATTTCTCGTGGATTTATTATTCAGCTTTCTATAGTCCATGCATACTCTCTATGCAGTCACCGTTCTTGTTGGAATCAGCTCGTTCTTTTCATTCGTAACCACAATAATTCCTCCTTTCTTCGGCACACACTGCATATGACTTACCCAACTACTGTCTGAGATGGGGTAAATGATGCCATCATCCAACCATTTGATTATTTCTTTCTTTAGCATGATTGGATTGAGTCTCCGTTGATGCTCCACTGTGGGTTTGTACTCATCATTCATCAGAATCTTATGCATGCAAAATGATGGACTAATGCCTCGAATGTCTGCTATAGTCCAACCAATGGCTTTCTTCTGCTCTCGTAACACTCTCAGTAGCTTTTCTTCCTGCTCCAATGTTAGTGAAGATGAGAAATAATAACAGGTAATTCAGAAGAGTTTCCAAGAAATGCATACCTGAGATGACTCGGAAGTAACTTCAGCTCCAACTGTGGTGGTTCTTCAATCGAGGGCTTGATTTGATCTTTCTTTGGCAGTTCCAAGCTTTCAACTGGTGGTGTCGCTTTGAATCGGAATGGTTTATCAAGGTAGTTGATACATTCCAGGATTTCAGCATCTAGCTCGCTGTCAGTCATGTTGGTGATGCAAGTTTTAAGTGTATCTGTGGGATTTGGCTCAATATTTTGAACGATACTATCAACAACATCAACTCTGAAGCATTCTTGTTCCTTTTCATCACTCGGGAATTTCATGGCTTTGAAAACATTAAAGGTAACTTCTTGTTCATGTACTTTCATGGTCAGTTCTGCTTTTTGCACATCAATCACAGTTTTACCTGTAGCCAAGAATGGTCTCCCAAGAATGATAGGTATTTCTTTGTCTTCTTCCATGTCAAGGATGATGAAATCTGCTGGGAGAATTAGTTTGTCTACTTTGACCAGCACATCTTTAACAACACCTATTGGAAATGCGAGTGTTCGGTCAACAAGTTGCAATGAAACTGAGGTAGGCATTGCTTCTCCAATCTGCAGTTTCCTGTAAATAGAAAAAGACATCAAGTTAACACTGGCTCCTAAATCACATAAAGCCTTACCGATGTAATGTTCTCCAATGGTGCATGGGACAGTGAAACTGCCAGGATCTTTCAACTTCGGGGGAAGTTTCCTCTGAATGATAGCGCTGTATTCTTCCGTTAATGCTACTATTTCGTAGTCTCCTAATCTCCATTTTCGTGAAAGAATGTCTTTCATGAATTTGACATAACTGGGCATTTCTTCCAAGGCTTCTGCAAATGGAACGTTGATGTGAAGCTTTTTGAACACCTCCAGGAATCGGGCAAACTGCTTGTCCAGTTTGTTTTTCTAAAGTCGTTGAGGAAAAGGTGGAGGTGGAATGATCTATTCTTTTTCCTTTGCTTCTTTTTCCTCCATCTGTTGCTCTGCTTCTTTTGGAACTTCTTATTGGGACACCTTGATTCCAACATCTTTGTTGATTTCAGTACCATTTTTCAAGTAATGGCTTGACATTGCTCATTCCCTCGGTTCCTTGGATTGAGTTCTGTGTTGCTGGGAAGATTACCTGGTGGTCTGTAACTCTGAGCATTGGCCAGTTGTCCAATTTGATTCTCTAGTGCTTTGATGGAAGCTGATTGGCTCTGAAAGATATCATCGTACTTTTTTAACTTAGCCAACACTTCTGCTATTCCTGGTTCATTTGCCTGCTCCTGGCCTTTGTTCTGTTGCTGGAATCCAGGTGGTGGATAGTTCTGCTGTTGGAATCCAGGTGGTGGATTGTTCTTTTACCCTGAATTGTTGCTCCATGAAAAATTAGGATGATTCCTCAACCCTGGGTTGTAGGTGTTAGAATATGGATTGTTCCCTGTCTGTTGAAATTGTTGACATAATTCATCGTCTCTTCAAGTTGGTTCGACTCTAGTGCTCCTCCATATGGTGAACTTTTGGATCCAGTGGTAAGAGTCTCCATGAATTTGTATATCTGATCTAACTTGGCGTTGACTGCTGTATTGGCTCCACTTTTATAAATTCCTACAATTCTTTGGATCATGCTCCTTTCTGTTGGCCACAAGGAATTGTTGTTGGCCATTTCTTCGATTAGTTCCCAGGCTTGATCTTCTCCTTTCGCCATTAAAGCTCCTCCAGCAGCAGCATCGATTGTGGTTCTCATTATTCCAGAAAGTCCATTATAGAATGTTTGGACTTGAAGCCATTTTGGAATCTCATGGTGAGGACATTTCCGGAACAAATTTTTGTACCTTTCCCAAGCTTCGTAGAGAGTTTCTGAGTCTTGTTGTACAAAGGATGTGATGTCATTCCTCAGCTTTCCAGTTCTGGCTGGTGGAAAGTACTTTGCAAGAAATTTGGTGGCTAAAGTGTTCCAAGTTGTGATGGAACCTGCTAGTAGTGAATGTAGACAAGCTTTAGCTCTGTCCTTCAAGGAGTATGGGAAAACACGCAGTCTCGTTGCTTATTCAGCTTCTCGGTTGTAATTGAAAGTGCCGCAAACTTCCAGGAAGTTGCTGATGTGGGCATTGGATCTTCAGTTGCATTTCCCCCAAACTGTGTGACTGACGCTGAATCATCTGAATGCATGTTTTGATGTCACCCGCATTTGCTGGTAAGGGAGGAAGTACAATACAAGAAATGAGTCTGTCAACCACCGAAATGGTTCTGTCTCGAATGGGAATTGGTGGTGCAACCTCCAAAGGTTCAGGTTCCATGTTGACTAAAGCTTCTTGGCCTTCTCGCCTTTCTCTTCTCAACTGTCTGATGGTTCTTTCAATTTCTGGGTCAAGCGGTCGAAGTTCAAAGCTTCTAGTTCGTCTCATGAAGTTTCTGAGAACCTGGAACACAAGAAAACAAAAACAATAAGTAAAAAGAAAATTAGATACAAGTAAAAGGTATCTAACCTTAAAACTAATAGTGATAGATAAATAAGTCCCCGGCAACGGCGCCAAAAACTTGACCGGCGTAAACACACGCGTATAACGCAAGCGCACGTATCGTTCAAGTAGTATAAAAAGTATCGATCCCAGGAGGACTTAATACCTAATTTATTAATTTTATGAAGTCAAATGATTACTAGTATCTAACAGGTTGTTTGATTGATTTGAAAAGGTGACGATTCTAAATTTAAAAACAAGTAAATTAAATTGTTCGAAAGTAGGTTTAAGAAAATTCAATATTAAAAATTATCTAGGGTAGTGAATCTTTCCAATATTATTTAAAGATGAAGTGGTTATCTTATATTTGGGTAAAATATTGATTTATTAACCTGTAACACTAAATTATGTAAAAGCCTCTTCCGATGGTCAACTACAAATCCAGTATAACCCAATTGAACCATATGTCTATGTCAACCAAATTACCTGGATTCATTAAGATTAAGTTCCAATTATGGCTACCCCCGCCCGACAGGTATATTCCTATCCTGTAAGGAAATCTATTAAATGGTTATCTATCCTCAAGAAGATCGTGGGCTATTGAGTTTAAAGTCTTAAACTTAAAATCCCTATGTCTAGTTCATTTTAAGTTTACCAGTTCGATTTTATTAATGGCCAGTTAATGAAAAAGCATTAAGATTAAGACTCAATAAATAAATCTAAAATTATATTACCCAAACTACAATTTAACCCCTTATAAACCGGTGATATTGGAATTCATCACAACCCCAGATATCTAACTTAGTTACGACACATAACTAGGGATAATAAAAACTTAAAAGTAAAAGACATAAAGTAAAAATGCTGAAAAGTAATTGTAGTAAAGTAAAAGCTGAAAAGTAAATTACAATAAAATAAAATGCTAAGGTAAAAGGAATTACTATTACTACTACTAATTTAGATATCTACCATAATATAATATATAAACTTGTGATAACATTACCAACCAGCCATATAGGCGTAACCTGATTAAGTCAAATTAAGTCTAACCAGCCATTAAGGCGGTAAAAAGATTTGTCAATGAACCTGCCATATAGGCGGTAAAAAAGTTTAATTATCAACCGACCAATCTGGCGATATCCTTTTTAAGTCAATATTTTAAATAGTGAATATATTATATTTAAGGGAGATTAATCTAAATAGTAATAGTAAAAGAATTACCTTTCACCATAGCTGGGGAAGTTACCTCCTCATGGTGAATAGTATAAACTGTAAAAAGTAAGAAAGTAAATTACTATTATTACAAAAAGTAAATAAAATTTAATTACAAAACTAAAATTAAAAGAAACTAGAGATAGAAACTCCCTCTTTACATCAAAGAAAAGAGAGAGAGTGGTACATCTGAAACTGGAATTTCACGCTCTATTTATAGGCATCAGTAAGGGTCGCGCGTCGCGACGCCCAGCTCGCGTTGCGATGCCCGTTTGGTCGATGTGGCAACTTCTGGTTCGTCGGTTGAAGATTCTGGATAAGGTGATAATGTGACATGTGGCAATGTGGTTGGGCCTCAATTATTATGACACGTGGCGGCTTCTGATTGGTCAGCTAAATTCTTATCTGCCACGTGTCAGATAGGGATAAGAGAGCCAATAATTGATGTTGACGTGGCGCCACGTGGCAATTTGACAATCGGCACTATAGAATCGCGACACGTGGCACGCTGTGATTGGTTGATGATGACGTGGTAGTGACGTGGCAGTTTGACTCGGTCAACCTGGTGATGTGGACGATGACGTGGAGTGACATTTGGCGATACGTGGCGATGGTGACTGTCGGCACCGTAGGATGATGACACGTGGCACGATGCATGTTAGCATATCGGCTGTGATGGTGACACGTGGCACGACACACGTTAGCAAAGTCAAACTTTTCTCAGATTCTGATTTATGGACCCGGCGCACGTTAGCACTGTTCTGCGCATCTTAGGCGTCGTGACGCGGAAAATTACCAAAATGCCATTTTTGCCGATTTTCACTGTTTTGGCCCAAATCACCTCCAGAGTGTCCTGAAACTTTATTTATCTACAAAATAACACAAAACACATCAAAATATTCACAAAACTCAAGAAACTATACAAAATATTAAGTTAAATGAGTGGGAAATAGTGATAGATTTATCACTCATCATGAATGCGATGAACACAAGCCTTTGTTGCTCCCTTGAAGCTCTCGGTTTTGGACTGTTTTGGGCTCCTCTGATGAGTGGTAAAACTATCACTATTTCCCACTCATTTAACTTAATATTTTGTATAGTTTCTTGAGTTTTGTGAATATTTTGATGTGTTTTCTGTTATTTTGTAGATAAATAAAGTTTCAGGACATTCTTGAGGTGATTTGGAGCAAAACTGTAATTTGGTGAAATTTGGCAAAAATGGTATTTGGTAATTTTGGGCGTCCCGACACAAAGGGTATTTTGGTAATTTTGGACATCCCGACACCATAAAGTTTCAGGACATTCTGGAGGTGATTTGGAGCAAAACTGTGAAATTTGGCAAAAAGGGTATTTTGGTAATTTTGGGATTCCCGACACCGAGGGTATTTTGGTAATTACACCACCATGCCACATGTCAAAAATTCAACAAGCCGTCTTTTTTAGCCACCATGCCACGTGTCGAAAATTCAGCGATCAAAAAAAAATAAAAATAAAAATTAATAATTATTAAAAAAATAAAAATCAGAAAAATAATAATAAAAAATTAGATTTTTTTGCCTATAAATAGATTTCGAATTTTTAGTTTCAAATGTACCAAATCCTCTGTAAATACTTATATAATAGAGAGTTCTTCATATTTTCTTCTTTTATTCAGTTTTATTACGCTTTGTAGTAGTAATTCTATTCTTCCATGAGGGGGTAACTCCTCCATGCTGAGGTAATACTTTTACTTTTGCTATTTAAATTAATCTCCCTTAAAATATAATATATAAACTATTTAAAATCTGAATTAATAAAGGATACCGCCACACTGGACGGTTGGTTTAAGTTTATATTTCTGTTCCGCCTTATGGCTGGTATATTTGAATTTGACTTAATCAGGATACCGCCATTCCGGACGGTTGGTTTAAAATATCACAAGATTATATATTATTTTATGGGAGATATCTAAATAGTAAATAGTAGAAGTTAATTCATTTTACCTTAGCATTTCTTTTTATTACTTTTCAGCAATTTCATTTTATGTCTTTTAAGTTTTTATCAGCTTTAGCTATGTATTGTAACTAAGTTAAATATCTAAGGTTGTGATAAAATCTAATATCACTGGTTTTAAAAAGGGTTAGATTATAGTTTGGGTAATTAAAGAGTTATTTGTTAAGTCAAAATCTTAATGCTTTTTATTAACTGGCCATTAATAAAATTGACTAGATATAACTTAAAATGAACTAGACATAGAGATTTTAAGTTAAAGACCACAGACTCAACAACCCACGATCTTCCTTAAGGATAGATAACCCTTTTAATAGATTTCCTTACAGGATAGGAATTTACCTGTTGGGCGGTGGGGTAGTAGTCATAATTGGAACTCAATCTTAATGAATCTAGGTAATTTAATTGACACATATGGTTCATTGGATTATACTAGGTATTTGTACATGATCATTCAGAAGAGGCTTTTACATAATTTAGTGTTCCAGATTAATAATTCAATAATTTACACAACTATGATATAACTACTTCATCTTTTAATTAATATTGGAAGAATTCACAACCCTAGATAGTTTTAATCTTCATTAATCTTCTTTCAATTTCTTTTACTTGTTTTTAGAATCATCATCCTTTCAAATCAATCAATCATCTTATTAGATATTTGTAAATAAATAGTATCAACAATTAATAACAACAGTAGGAATTAAGTCCTCGTGGGATCAATATTTTTATACTACTTGAACGATACGTGCGTTTGCGTTATACGTGTGTGTTTACGCTGGTCAAGTTTTTGGCGCCGTTGCCGGGGACTTATATTTCTTGAGTTATTAATTTGAAGCTATCTAATTTACTGTATTTAATTTTCTTTGTTTTTTATCTGTACTTTTTATTTCTTTCTTTTGTTTTCAGGTGATTGAAAAAATGGAACATTTTGAAACATTACGAGCTTTACCAGAAAAAGATACACCCCAAATCCGGGAGCAACAGTCTAGTTTTCTGAGGCCTATTGTCCAGCCCAACAACTATCACTGGAAGCCAGAACCAAACAACACTACATTTGCTCATCGGAATGAAATGGGGAGATGTGTAATATGTGATGGTAACCACCCGAGCGATCAATGTATATACCTTTCAGAGTGGCAGAATTATTGGAATCATTCAAGGTACTTAGAATCATCACATTTTCCATCTTATCCACCATCTATCTACGATCTTCATCAAGAACCAGATCCATCAGAGGAAGATCAGTTGAATGACATGCTAAAAGATTGGCTCAAGAAACGAGAAGCTCAATTTGATGTACAAATTCAGAGTCAAGCGGCGTCTATAAAGAGGATGACAGATCAAGTTAGACAACTAACAGACAACCTGAATCACATATCTCACGGAGCAAATTCAAATAATACTGAAGAAGCCTTCGAATATCCTAAAATTCATCATGATATCATAATAGAGGATGAGGCTGAGCAGTATCAAGAATCAGAGGTATCAGTTCAGGAACCTGCACCAACAAAGTCTCAATTTGATTTTTATTATTCTGACTCTGACGAGGAAGAAGAAGCTGAGTTTCTTGTACTAAATGCACCAACAAGGAAGGATGAAACTTTCCATCCTCAGAATCCAGATCTTGGAGAATGCTTTGCACTAATGTTTGAAGACGATCTACCTAAGCCAATCAGCTCACTCAGATCAGAGGATGAAGACCTAAAATCTGATATTCTTTACATTCTCACATTGATATTTCAGGAGCATGTATTTCAAAGATGACAGATGAAGAACTGAATGCTGAGATCCTAAAATTCATCTGTGAAGAAAAGGTGGAGCAAGAAGCAGAGAAAATAGAGGAGCAATTGTCAGACAAAATTAAAGATACAGTGAATTCAGGCGAAACATCACTGTTTTGGGGAGTACAATTTAGTGATATTACTCAGAAACTTGACAGAATGGAAATCCCATTCCAAGTCAAGCATCATACGAGACCTCCTGATTTTCTTTCTTTCTTTTCAGGAACCAATGGAGCGACAAAAGTTAAAAAGGTGGCACAAGCACTAAATGGGTCCAAATTCTTTTTACCACCTTACCGTTGGAAGAGACTTTCAAAAGCAACGCTCATGGGATTGTCTTTAATAGGAACGACGCTAAAACCGCCTTAACAGATGGATTTCAGTCACGTCTGACTGAAGATGAAAAATTTAGCGCTAGCAGGGAGGCAACCCATGCAGTTTGTTGTAATTTTTGTTTTCATATTTCATGTTGTAGAGTTTTTAATTTTGTGTGTTATTTTTGTAGGAAAAGCACAAACGGAGCATTTTAAGACAGAAGGAATGGTGATTGGCAAAGATAAGAGATAATTCATTAGAGATGGATGAGTAAGGAATAGATTCTTGAGACACATCCTAATGAATTTATACTAAACAAATGGCGTATTGCGTACACAATTCCGTTGCCTTAATAATTGCTTTGATTTTCTTTTCTTTTGTTATTTTCTTTTATTTTCAAAGACAAGATCCAGACTTTTTGACCTTTCACGATTTCTTTTGTTTTATTTAGCTAACAAGCTTCTTTTGGAAGATACTAGTGCAATTATTACTCACCCTTTTTCAGGTACTATAAATTCAGCCCGTCATTGCACATTTGGAGGCATCCAGAGTTGAGAAAGAAATACATAAAAAATGGAAGCCACTTCAAGAAGACGAATTGAAAACATCTGTGTGTTTTGCGGTAGTAGTGTTGGTACTAAACCACAATACATAGAAGCAGCAAAGGAATTGGGTCGAGTCTTAGCTGCAAGGAATATGCACTTAATATATGGCGGAGGCAATCTTGGACTAATGGGGATCGTTTCAAAGTCGTACTAAGAAGGAGGCAGTCACGTTTTGGGAATCATCCCAAAACCTTTGGCAGAGGCAAATCTGATTGAACCATCAAACGGAGAGGAACTGATCGTGTCAGGTATGTCTAAACGACTAGTGGAAATGATTAATCGTGCTGATGCTTTTATTGCTTTGCCATGTGGCTTGGGCACATTGGAGGAAATTTTTATAGTACTATCTTGGGCGAACCTGAACATACACCAGAAACTGCTTGGACTGCTCAACGTTGATGGATTTTATGATTTTCTTTGTGTGTTTCTTGATGATGCCCGGAGAAATGGGTTCGTGTCAAAACCTATGAAAGAACTCATTTTTACTGCCAGGTCTGCTCCGGATCTAATAGACCAACTCATAGCATATGAACCACAAGTTGACCATATCATTTCAAAGATAAATTGGTCCGAGGACGATCGTGGTAAGAGGCGTCGTGTTAATCTGGATCTTAACCTTTAATTTCCTGTAGAATTTCAGCTAACCAAGTATTATCTTCTAAACTCTTCTTCTATAGTATCTTGTTTATAGTTTGTGTTATTTTTAGTCCAAAATTTTTCGAAAAATACAAAAAATATTGAAAAGTTTTCAAAAATTACAAAAATATTTTGCATTTTTATCAAAGGCATAGTCAAAGCTAGGTGATGGTTTGGTGTCTTCCTTCACTCACTACCTTTCTATAAGGAAAAGCTGTGAAGGCACCTAGATAATCATTCACTTGTAGCATGTTGTGATAGACTAGTTTGGAGGACTCGTTGTTTATTCCTGACACCAAGCGATAAGAGCCTAAGGGGCTTGGGTATTTAAGTGAGCCTCGCTCCACCCTCCCTCTAGGGAATCTACAACGGGAAGTCCATTCGACAGTTAGTCACACACCATAAACTCGTTGGCACGTACCATAAGGTATAAAAAAGGTGCGTTCACTTGGTCGCTTGAACCCTTGAGTGGGGAGTCCTAGTTGTGAACAATCCTTCGTCAACGTGAGCCTTTGATTAAACTTCTAAAACCACATGTAAATTATATTTATATGACCAGTAGAAATGTTTTGTTGTTATGTTGACTAAAAAAGATGAAATTGGTAAGAAATAGCTGTGTAAGGAATTCTCACTCGTGAGACGTATTTCAAACCTAATTCAAAAACAAGTTAATTTTTGTTTATTCACTTTTGAATTATTTAATCTGTAGATTCTCCATAAAACTGACTAAAATGGATCTTCATATACTTAGTTGGCAGATATTATCAACATGTATAGTAACATACAGACATATGATAAAATTGAAAAGATTGTAATATCCAGTGCTATAGTTTAATTGGAGAAGCATCTCAAAAAAAGTGATGGAATAAAAAAAAATGTCTGAGATCCGAGTTATTAAGTCTGTAAGGGTATTTTAACACATAGTGCCCTAAAACCAACTGGTTTGGGAGTCACTGGCCCAACACTCGCTACATGGATCAAATAGATGATAAAAATATATATATATATATATATATATATATCTGAAGTTTGAGTAATTAAGTCCTTAGGGGTGTCTTAACACCTGATGCCCTAAAGCCAACTGGTTTGGGAGTCACCGACCTAAAGCTCGCTACATAGATGGAGGATATTGTATATAAATAAAAAATAGAGAAAAAATCAAAGAAAAAATCAGAAAAATCAGAAAATTTATTCCATTACTACAAAAGATGTGAATTCTGATAAAACTTTAGGACAAAAATATTACTCTCTTATCAACTGCACTTATGACCGTTGTGGGCAAAAATGAGTTGTTTAATATTTTGTTGGCTGTGTATATGAAGGATGGTAAAAATAATCGGAGAATTTACTTATTTAGTAATTTAGAATGAAACAAAACAACTACTAAACTTGGAGTAGAAGTTTCACCTAATGAGTCACTAACTTCATTATTCTCTTTTCTCTGTCTTTTTGCTTTTGTGTGCATTAGTTTCACTACCTTTTTACTTTTATAAAATGTTTGTGGGTATCATTGTTGTAAACCCTCACGAGACTACAACTCGTCCACTAGGGACACCTAGGGGTTTAAAGGCTTGTTGCATATGCTAAATGCAATCGTGATCCCTACGAAAGTGGCTTAGTTAAATTTTATTATGTTATTTTATTTTGCTCGAGGACTAGCAAAATGTAGGTGGGGGTGTGATGAGTGGTAAAACTATCACTATTTCTCACTCATTTAACTTAATATTTTGTATAGTTTCTTGAGTTTTGTGAATATTTTGATGGTTTTGTGTTTTATATTGTAGATAAATAAAGTTTCAGGACATTCTGGAGGTGATTTGGAGCAAAACTGTGAAATTTGGTGAAATTTGGCAAAAATGGTATTTTGGTAATTTTGGGCGTCCCGACACAAAGGGTATTTTGGTAATTTTGGACATCCCGACACCAAAATAAAGTTTCAGGACATTCTGGAGGTGATTTGGAGCAAAACTGTGAAATTTGGCAAAAAGGATATTTTGGTAATTTTGGGATTCCCGACACCGAGGGTATTTTGGTAATTACACCACCATGCCACATGTCAAAAATTCAACGAGCCGTCTTTTTTAGCCACCATGCCACGTGTCAAAAATTCAGCGATCCAAAAAAAAAAATAATAATAATAAAATAATTAAAAAATAAAAATCAGAAAAAAATAATAAAAAATTAGATTTTTTTTGCCTATAAATAGATTTCGAATTTTTAGTTTCAAATGTACCAAATCCTCTGTAAATACTTATATAATAGAGAGTTCTTCACATTTTCTTCTTTATTCAGTTTTATTTACGCTTTGTAGTTGTAATTCTATTCTTCCATGAGGGGGTAACTCCTCCATGCTGAGGTAATAAGGTAATACTTTTACTTTAGCTATTTAGATTAATCTCCCTTAAAATATAATATATAAACTATTTAAAATCTGAATTAATAAAGGATACCGCACACTGGACGGTTGGTTTAAGTTTATATTTATGTTCCGCCTTATGGCTGGTATATTTGATTTTACTTAATCAGGATACCGCCATTCCGGGCGGTTGGTTTAAAATATCACAAGATTATATATTATTTTATGGAGATATCTAAATATAAATAGTAGAAGTTAACCTTTTACCTTAGCATTTCTTTTTATTACTTTTCAGCAATTTCATTTCATGTCTTTTAAGTTTTTATCAGCTTTAGCTATGTATTGTAACTAAGTTAAATATCTAAGGTTGTGATAAAATCTAATATCACTGGTTTTAAAAAGGGTTAGATTATAGTTTGGGTAATTAAAGAGTTATTTGTTAAGTCATAATCTTAATGCATTTTATTAACTGGCCATTAATAAAATTGACTAGATATAACTTAAAATGAACTAGACATAGGGATTTTAAGTTAAAGACACACAGACTCAACAACCCACGATCTGATCCTCTAAGGACTAGATAACCCTTTTAATAGATTTCCTTACTGGAAGAATATACCTGTTGGGCGGGGGTAGTCATAATTGGAACTCAATCTTAATGAATCTAGGTAATTTAATTGACATAGACATATAGCTCAATTGGATTATACTAGGTATTTGTAAATGATCATTCGGAAGAGGCTTTTAACATATTTAGTGTTCCAGATTAATAATTCAATAATTTACACAACTATGATATAACTACTTCATCTTTTAATTAATATTGGAAGAATTCACAACCCTAGATAGTTTAAATCTTCATTAATATTCTTTCAATTTCTTTTACTTGTTTTTAGAATCATCATCCTTTCAAATCAATCAATCATCTTATTAGATATTTGTAAATAAATAGTATCAACAATAATAACAACAGTAGGAATTAAGTCCTCGTGGGATCGATATTTTTATACTACTTGAACGATACGTGCGCTTGCGTTATACGTGTGTGTTTACGCCGGTCATCCTCCAAATTTGGTCAACTCCATGGATGGATCTCCAAGCTCCAAGCTTTGTGTTGTGATTCCATGCTCATGAGTTTGTTCCTCTATCACCTTGGGATGACTCTTCATGTGCTAGCATTGGAAAGATTTGCCACAAATCTTCCATTTATCTTCTTGTAATACTCGGCTTTGCCAAGAAAATAGGAAGAAAAATGGCTTCAAAGCCGAGAGAGGGAGATGAGGGAAAATGGTTCCAAACCGTGAATGGAGAGAGAGAAGGGCAAGTGTGTTGTGTGTTGGTTTTGATTCCAAAATCAATAATATTAAGTTAAATGAGTGGGAAATAATGATAGATTTATCACTCATCATGAATGCGATGAACACAAGCCCTTTGTTGCTCCGTTGAAGCTCTCGGTTTTGGACTGTTTTTGGGCTCCTCCAAATTCGGTCAACTCCATGGATGGATCTCCAAGCTCCAAGCTTTGTGTTGTGATTCCATGCTCATGAGTTTGTTCCCCTATCACCTTGGGATGACTCTTCATGTGCTAGTATTGGAAAGATTTGCCATAAATCTTCCATTTATCTTCTTGTAATACTCGGCTTTGCCAAGAAAATAGGAAGAAAATTGGCTTCAAAGCCGAGAGAGGAGATGAGGGAAAATGGTTCCAAACCGTGAATGGAGAGAGAGAAGGGCAAGTGTGTTGTGTGTTGGTTTTGATTCCAAAATCAATAATAAACATATACCAAAAATTTGGTATTTGCCTTTCAAAAAGGTCAACATATTTTTGGAGCCAAAGGGCAATTAATGCCTTCCAACCACCACCATCACTATTCACATCAAAAGTGACTAGACATCACATCACTCAAAGTAACTAGACATCACATCACATCACATCAACCATCAGAATTGTTCTGTCTCGAATGGGAATTGGTGGTGCAACTTCCAAAGGTTCAGGTTCTTGATTGTTCATGTTGATCAGTGCTTCTTGATCTTCTCGCCTTTTCTTTCTCAACTGTCTGATTGTTCTTTCAATTTCAGGGTCAAGCAGACGGATTTCAAAGCTTCTGCATCTTCTCATGTAGTGTCTGAGAACCCGAAACACAAAAAAACAAAAATAATAAGTAAAAACAAATTAGACACAAGTAAAGTCTAACCCCAAAATTAATAGTAAAAGATAAATAAGTCCCCGACAACGGTGCCAAAAACGTGATCGGTGGTAACACACACACGTACCGCAATCGCACATATCACTCAAGTAGTATAAAATATATCGATTCCATGAGGACTTAATACATATGCTATTAATTTATTGAAGTTAATTTCTACAAGTATCTAAAAATTGATTGTTGTTTAGTTGGTGATTTTAACTAAACACAGTAATTAAAACAATGCGAAAGTAAATTCTAAAAAGTAATCAATATTATGAAACTATCTAGGTTTGTGAATCCTTCCAATATTATTCTAAAGATGAAGTGATTATCTTATGTTTGTGCAATATATCAGTTTATTAACCTGGAACACGAAAATATGCAAAAGCTTCTGTCGATGGTCAGATGCAAACACCCAAAGTAACCCAATTAACTATATGTTTATGTTAACCAAGAAACTCTGAATTAATTAAGATTAAGTTCCAAATGTGGCTACCCACGCCCGACAAGTATATGTATATCCTGGAAGAAAATCTACCCTAAGGTGAGATTGTGAAGTATTGAGTCTAAGGCTGGAAACCTAAAATCCCTTTGTCAAGTTCATTTTAAGTTTACCATATCAATCTTATTAGTGGCTAGTTAATAAGAAGCATTAAGAAGACTCAATAAATAAACCAATATATTACCCAGACACAAATAATCAACTTATAAACCAGTGATATTGGAATTCATCATAACCCTAGATATTGTATTTAGTTCAGATACATATCTGGGACTATAAAGACTTAATAAATAAAATATTTTAAAATAAATTTGAAAATTAAAAAGGTAAAATAAAATAATAAAATAAAATACTTGGGTTAGAGGATCCACTTTTATTACTTCTAATTTAGAAATCTCATTTATTATAATATATAAATTTACATTATATTACCAACCGACCATATAGGCGGTATCCTAATTAAGTCGGATTTTAATTAATTCCAACTGACCATAAAGGCGGTATCCAATTAAGTCAGGTCAAAACTAATTTAATTAAGTCCAACCGACCATAAAGGCGGTATCTCATTAAGTTAGGTTTTAAAATAATTTATATATTATAATTAATGGAGATTAATATAAAATATAATAATAAAAGCTTCACCTTTTCACCCCAGCAGAAAGAAGTTACCTACTCACGCTTTAAGTAAAACACATACACTTTTATTGCTAAAATAAAATTTAAATACAAGAAAGCTGAAAATAAACAAATAAGATACTATTTTCTTAGTATTCTTAAGAAAATCCCCAGAAGAAAGTATGAATTTTCCTTTTGAATTCAGCCTCAATTTATAGGCTCCAAAATCGCCACGCGTCGCGACACGTGCTATAATACTGTACAAGTGTCGGCAGCTCAATAATTATCTCGGTGTCGCGAAGCGTTGAGTGTTGGCATCGCGACGCGAGGTGAAATGCTGACGTCATGATGACGCATGTGATGATGCATATCGGCAGCTGAATTATTGATTGTGCGTCGCGACGCATGAACATAAAATTTCCCATTTTGCCCTTTTTTTGAATTGAATTTCACCGTTTTAGCCCCGATTAAATTCCAGTGAGTTCCGAAACTTTATTTATCTGCAAAATACACACAACACACATAAAAATATTCACAATACCGAGAAACTATACAAAATATTAAGTAAAATGAGCGGTAAATATTAATATTTTTCCGCTTATTCACTTTCCTCTTCTTTCCTTCTTCCTTATTCTTCTCATTCTTTTCCTTCTCACGTCTCTCTCTCTTTCTCTCAAAACTTTTGAGGATAGATGAATGTTCCTCCTTATTTATAGTAGCACTTGTTTGACCAATTTGCAACATTTTTTATTAAAGAAAAAAAAATCAGAATTCTTGAGAAAAATGTGGAATTCTCTAGATAGGTCCACAATTACTTCATCTGAATTTTTGATCTACATTTTCAACCTATTTATGGTTCGAATTTGGAAAAATGTTTAGCACGAATGTTCTACGTCTCGATCTCAAATTTCCGAAGATATAAAATTCATAAAAATTGGAGTTCATATCAGAGAAAGTTATGGCCTAAATACCATGGGCTGTCCGGAGTGGAACATCGTATAATTTCGTATCAGAATTTCGAAAAGTTTACCGGTTGTTCCCAAAGTCAATTTAGGAGTGCATATGTGTTCTAACATAATTTATATTATGTAACACTCATCCCACGATGTAACAGAAGTCGATATTTCCGGTGGTTACATAAATACAAGTGTAACATCCCCAATCCGGGAGATGCTACCGGCAGGGAATAGATCGTACTATCCACATAAGCCTCTGACTTCTGATAACTGTTATTCTTATCTCACATATATATAAACATGTGGATGAGACCATAGCCCAATTCACCAACCATGTACGAATAATATTCTTAATACTAAGTACTATGTTTAAATACACATTTCAATACTGACAATAACTTTTATAATGCAATATATATGTGACCTTTACTGTATAACATATATGTTACTTGACATTATTTGACTCTGACCGAACTGGAATTTATACCTGACTTGACCTGGTGGACCAACTCCCTAGTGACTGCCATCAGTACCCATCCTCTCAAGCTTATCCTCCAAGAACCTGCAAAATAGAACACTGGGAGTGGGGGGTTAGATCGTTTGAGCGTTCTAAGTGAGTGGACAGTTTTTTTAATGAAAACTAGAATACTTTAAGAAACTCGTGTTTTAGAAATCAATTCGAATCGTATCTGTAAACTTGTCTTTTTGAAAGCAATTCTGTTTCTGAAAATATTTGTGAAAATCTTTTCTTAAAGTCTCTGATAAAAATATTGTTTTTGAAAATATTCCTTTCTAGAAAACTTTTCTCTGAAAACTGTTTCTGAAATCTGTATTTGTAAACTGATCTCTGAAAATTATTTTCTAAAAATCTAATATATGTCTCTGTAAAACCTGACGCATGAGGGCGTTACGTATCGATGTCCCCCCATACACCTAACTAGATCCAGGAGTGCAAATGCATGACATTGGGGTGTTACGTATCGCCGTCCCCCAAATCATGCCACTCTTGTCCCTAAAACTAGTGGTATTGGGGCATTATGTATCGCCGTCCCCCAAGCACTGAACTAGAACCGGGGGTGCGGATCTATGCTACCCTCTAGGCTCTGAATCTAAGATCTAGGGGCATATATCATCCATAGTCCTGAGCTGCGTGTGCACACGATACCTAAATCCGTCAAATCCATGTCTGAGTCAAGTTACACACTGAAGTGGATATTTCCCCCATGCCTCGAAAACATAAAATCGTGCTTCTGAAATCATTACTTTCTAAATCACTTCTCAAAACATTCTTTATCAAAATATATTTGAAAGTAAACTCGGCTAACGCCCTAAATGCGGAAAAGTAAGTCTGATGTTAAAATAATAAAATGAAAATCAACTTAATGAAAAGTGTCCATTCACTGATTCAGAACTTGCTGGTGACGCCTTGCGATAGTGGCAGAACCGCATCTCCCGGTGATAATCTAGAATTGGAAAAATTTGTTAATATCAAGGTTGCGAATTTATATCCTTACCTAAAAAAATTTATTCATTATTCATGATAACTCATCCGCGCTATGTTACTAATATTTTAGGGTGGTCTAATAATTTTTAGGCAAAAATGCAAAACATATCCTCTAACTTTCACGTTTTTTCATTTTAGTCCTCTAACTTTCAGTTTTGTCAATTTAGTCCTCTAACTTTCAATTTTGTCAATTCAGTCTTCCGTTACAAATCCGTTACTGCTGCCAAAACGACGCCGTTTAACGGATGACTGAATTGACAAAAATTGAAAGTTAGAGGACTGGATTGACAAAACAGAAAGTTAGAGGACTGAAATGAAAAAATGTTTTAGAGGACTGAATTGACAAAACTGAAAGTTAGAGGACTGAAATGAAAAAAACGTGAAAGTTAGAGGGTCAGTTTTGCACTTTTGCCTAATTTAATTTAGGCCATATTAAATTAGTTTTTTTCTTGTTTTTTTTAAATAGTAAAAGTAAAAGAAAATACGCTACAACTGTTAAGAAAACTAATTTAATATTATATTACTACTAATAATAATATAAATTGAAAACAGATTCCAACAATTTAGATAAGTAATTAGTGAGCTAAGTAACAACCCATTCATTTTAAAAAAAAAAAAATTCGTATTCATTCAAGAAATAATGATACGATGAAGGTCGATCCTGGACAAGCATTATCTTCAACATTTCCGTGTGGCATTAGAGATTACTGTTCAATTACATTAAAATTATATTTATAAATTACATTGTCAAAATTATATTTATAAATTACATTGTCAAATCAAATATTAAAAATTAAAAAATACATCACTTATCTTTGAAATGTAATTGTTGGAATATAATTTTTTCTTGTCATCATAAAATTATATTTATTAATTTCTTAACAGTTGTAGCTATTTTATTTTTCTTTTTCTATTTAAAAAAATAAGAAAAAGAAAACTAATTTAATATGGCCTAAATTAAATTAGGCAAAAATACAAAACTGACCCTCTAACTTTCACGTTTTGTCAATTCAGTCCTCTAACTTTCACATTTTTTCATTTCAGTCCTCTAACTTTCTGTTTTGTCAGTTCAGTCCTCTAACTTTCAATTTTTGTCAATTCAGTCCTCCGTTAAACGGCGTCGTTTTGGCAGCAGTAATGGCAGCAGTAACAGAATTGTAACGGAGGACTGAATTGAAAAAAATTGAAAGTTAGAGGACTGAATTGACAAAACTGAAAGTTAGAGGACTGAAATAAAAAAACGTGAAAGTTAGAGGGTCAGTTTTACATTTTTGCCAAATTTTTACTATGCTCGTTCGAGGATCTCACAAGCTACTTCATAAAACTCCATATTCTGCCCTATTTCCAGAAATTTCAGTGAACCAACACTGACTTTGAAAATTTGGTGCGCTTAATCGGGTTGAATTTGGGGCTGAACTTTTAATAAAATACTCGATTATGTGTTTATTTTATGTTAGATTTTACGGATCGTGATTTTGAATCCTATAACTCAAGTTATGGACTGAATTTAAGGGGCTATGCAACTGGAAAAACTGGCACACAGGGGCAGCAGATAGCCCGACTTCAAAAATTCGGTCCGGTCTCTCATATAAGTCCAAAATTCTAAATTTTGGATATGTTACTACCTATATGTATAGTATATCCAGAAATTTACGTGTCATCAAGCAGACATCATAAACTTGACTTACATGTAAATCTTTACAGCCTATTGGGAATGTGACTTCACTAACATCTACTGCCCAATATAGCATTTCACCACTCTCTTAACTTTATTTAATTTTCACACAAGCAATTCTTATTACTCTCATCACCAGCCATTAAAAAATATTATCAATTCACAAAATATACTTTTCCAACACATTCATACAAAATAAGCCAAATACTTTAATCATTCACCTTTGAGTTATTAACTCCAAACAATTTAAAATCATGCTATAACATCTTTTAATGCATGGACTTTAAAATTTATCATCAAATCAACAAAATCAACTCCCCCAATATGTTAATAAATTTGGCCCCATACCCATTTTTCTACCTTGGAAATTGTTATCCAAACTTAGGCACAAACTACTCCAAACAACATCATAAACGTGTCTTGATGCCTAATTTGTACTCAATCCTTTCAAACAACAAAGCCCCAATTTTGTAGGGTTCATGGGTGGGAAAATTAAGTGAGAATGCATGCTTTTTTCCAAAATAAGAAGAAGAAAGAAGGAGAAGAAGCTTACTTGTTCAAGAAAAACTTGAAAATTCATCACATTTCCTCACAAATCCACTTGAGAGTGAAGAAAAATTGAAGACTTCCCTTGAGACCCCATCCACGTTTTTTGGTTTGAAAGAGATGAATGAATAATGTTCTATTTATAGATAAAGGGCTGATTTTTTTTGTGATGAAGTGAGTGGCTCAAAATTTGCTACATCACATAAATCTAGTCATTCCCGAAATTACTGTAGCGGCCACGGCAATCGCAATATTTGACTTAGTTCTTGTTCGAATTTGGAAACGTATTTGACACGGAAGTTTTAGGTCTCGGTCTTAAATTTCCGAAGATATAAATTCATAAAAATTAGAGTTCATATGAAAATGTTACGGCCCGATTACTAAACGTTATTCGAGATGGAACGTAAACTAAGTTCCGCGTCAAAATTTCAATAAATCTTCCGAATGTCCTAACTGTAATTTTATGAGCACGTTCTTGCTCAAACATGATCTATATAGATTATTATGCCTCCAAATCATCATAGTCGTCAGGCTCTGGTATCGTACGAGTCGTCAGGTTCACCGGATGTTACAACAAGAAATTGAAGGCATATTCAACTCCATCTCCAGCGGATCTGATGCTGGCGTCCTCAAATTCTATAAAAGAGACATGGCTTCGAAGCCTCTCTTTGGAGATATTTTTAGTAATCTCCCGAGCCTTTACCATTTGGAAAGTAGTAGCTGAACGATGAACCTTCTAACGGTTAACAGGTTTTACCCCATAATCCTAGAAGCACCAAGAGTACCACCTTTTGCCATCATCTCTCCTAAAGCCTAGATTAGACTCGGAATCAACAACTGAACTCCCTAATTGATGTACAACCTCTGAAAAATTTGAAAAATCCAGAACCTTCTGCGAAACACCTAGGGGATGAACTTGTCAAAATATGCGTAGCATGTAGGGCGGAATAGGACGACCGCAAGAAGTTCAGAAGGATAGAACCTTGCATGCCAGGATGTGCCAACATATGCGGTTAACTCTAGAACAAAAGATACATATTTTTCTTTATATTTAACCGACCATCGACGCCCAATGCCTTCGACACAAGGGTGACCAAGCCCACCAGTTTCATGAGGCTGACGTCCTTCCCTAGCTATTAAGTGCATGAAAATACACTTTAAACATCACTATTCAGCTTTATTATCAAGTATTTAATCTTAATGTAGTTTATTTTATGTTTTATTATTTGAAAGCAATTGAAAAAAGATCTTGGAGTAATTGTACGTGTTTTGGGACCTTGCGGAGGCATTGGAAGACTCTGGAAAGGCGAAAAATATAGAAAACATGACTCCAGAAATTATGTCACGCGTCGTGACGCCCACTTCCTAGCGTTACGAAGCGCCTTCAGTTTGTCGCCATAGAGAATTGCCGAGAGTTTGGCTCCGCGAAGCCACTTTTTGGTGTCGCAAAAGATCCCCATAAGCTTAATTCAGTCGTATTTCATGCGCATAAGGACTCAGGGACTTCCCTATATATACCCAAGCTCGTCCAAAACCCTAAAAAATAAGAAACAAAATACACAAAAAATAGTTAAAATCTCTTATTTGAGAGAGAAGAATGAGGAAACTTCAGGCCAGACAGGATGTTTCTTCGATCCATTCAGGCTATGTCTTTCTTTTTTATGGAGAACTAATCTCCTAGGCAAAGCTAGGGATGAACTCTTGTACTTAACTTCTTATATTCATGTTTTTTATTCATGAATAATCTTCAACGTTTAATACAATTGATATTTTGTATTCCTCAATTATCTTTTGATTATAATCCAGAGATTGTGTTTTACTAATTTTCATATAAGAATAGTCATGTTTTTTCTATATGTGATTGGGGAACCCAGTTGTATTTTATTTTATGGTGTTAATTGGTCTTCTGTAGGTATTGTATTGTTCTTGCAGTATTGCCTGTGGGTATATTATCGACGTTAGATAGGTCATAATGATAACATTATGAGATGTTAACATAGAGAAAGTAATTCATTGATTACCTTAGAATTTAATATGTTTTGAATTGAAATATCTTATGATTGTTGGTTTGGGAAGTGAAACCCTCAATTGAGTAATAAAATGAATCAACTACTGAATATAGGGACTTGATACATGAGGGATTCCTGACACTTTCCTGCCTTTCTCTACCGATAATTCTTACGTATTTTTCATAGTTTTTTTTACATTGCCAATTAAATCTTTTCCTTTAATTATGTGATTTCTAACTGTAGAACACAGAAATTGACGACGCTGTTATAGGCTCGCGGCCTAGTTGGGAGTACGGAGTAGCCCACGGGGGACTAAACCGGAGAATAATGGAGTTGCCACCCGGTGTGAACCGGGAAAATGATTTAAGGCTGCACTCACCCTTCGCAAGGGAAGACCTCAAAACCGTTGGGTTCGGAATGGTCCCTTACTTATGCCACTTGTAATGATATGATTTGTGCAATATCTTAACCGAATCTACACAACATATATGCTCAAGAGTAACTTAGATCTAGTTCGCATTCATAAAAGTAAATCCTATGTCTAAGTTTGCATGCTTTAAAAGTAAGTCATTATAACGGCAAGCATACAATATCACACAACGAGCATGTTGAATCATCAAACACATACGTAAACTAAATTCCTAATGCGAAAAGAAAATCACTAAATCATGCATAAAGAAGTAACATAATCATGCTTAAAAATAATAACATACTAGACCTAATCATGCTAAATAAATAAATAATCTATTAGACTAACTCATGCTCGAATACAAGGTTGGATGAAATGAAATACGTGTGTCTCTCAAGTGGTACGTGGCATTGTATCCCGAGTGCAAACTGCAATACCGTCCATTTGGATTCGGCTACGGAATTTACGTCCGAGTTTCCATCCGATATACCACAAGAGAGAACACATATTCCGTTAATCCGGAAATCACATCATGCATCAATCCATAATATTCATACGAAATAAAATACTAAAATGGATAAAAATAAAAGATATTAATAAAGAAGGTGCCCTCAGGTCTAACCTCTTTTGTCATCTCTCAAAAGCGCGTTACACCGGCCGTCGAAAGGGTTGATGCTCCGTAACTCTTCCGGTTCACTGGTTCAACATTTTCCTTCACTGTTTCACTTTTTGGGCTGCTGTTTTCAATCCGTTTCACTGCAGTTTCTGGTCACGAATTAGGCTTACTGTTTTGCGGTAATGCGGGGCTATTTTGGTTTACAGTTTGTGGGTTTTACGGGGCAGTTTTTGGTGCCGTTTTGAGATGAACTCTGGACTATTTTGGGCAGTTTTTAGGTGCAGTTTTTAGGTGTAGTTTTGGGTTAATTCGGGGACTGTTTACTTGGTGGATGTGAGGCTGTTTCAGGCGTGAATATATGGCAGATTGTGGTGTCTTCAGGCGTAATGAAGGGGGTTTTAGGTTGTAGTCTTGCGTGAAGATAAAGGCAGTAACGTGAAGGGCTTTTGGTGGCGTGAATGATGAATGAGGCTAGTGCGTGAGTGGGCTTTAGGTGGCGTGAGAAGGGAGGCTGATGAAGATTATGTGGCTAGGCGTGAAGGGCATAGAATGTGTGGCAGTTTGACGTGTTGAAGGGGGCCAATTTGTGGGTGTTTCAGCGTTGATTTTGAAGGGGCAGTGGCGTGTTGTTGTGAGGCAGTGGAGTTGGGTGAGCTGTGCGTGATGAAGGGGTAGTTGTGGGCGTGAAGAATGAGGGTTGAGTGAGTGAATGGCTTATGCGTGAGGCAGTTTGAGTGACGAAGGGGCAGGTTTTATTTTTCTTTTTGTTTGTTTTGCCGTGAGAGTCTCTAGGCTTCTAAGGTTGGGTTAAAGGTTCTTTTTATAGGCAATGGTGGGGTAATCCTTGTACGAATAGGGAAATGATTTGTGTATTTATGAGGATATCTTTTAATTTGAATTGATTTCTTCTCTTTTGATTAGGGATATGATTTGATTTTATTTTATTTGATATTGTTTAATTCGGGAAGGTGATTTAATCGAATTAGGAAGGCTTTTGATGGGATTTGATTTGTATCTTTTAATTAGGGAAAGTGATTTGTCTTGATTTTGGCATGTGTTTAATATATGATTTTTTTTTAAATTTGGAAGCTTTGGGCGTCTGGCTTCGGTCTCCTTGGGCGTGGGCTTGGTCCATTTGGTGGGCTTGGTGTGTGGTTTGGTGATGTGTGGGCTTGGTGTGTGTCTTGCGGGGATTTGGGATAAGGATGTGTTTTAAAACGAAGGTCCAACTAGCGAACCCAAAGCTAAACAAGCGAATTAAATCCAACAAAAATGTCAATTCTTGACTCTTCCCTTCTGACGTCCGTTTCTCGTGACTTCCATAATTTAAAGAGGTAGTGTCTCCATGCGAGACTCATCATCGTGACTTATATGCAAAAATGTAGTGCCTACAGTGGCCCCCACTTTGATGGGACTTGTGCAGTGTGTGACAATGACAATCCAATCAAAGTTTATGCAATGCATTTTTACTTACCTGGCTCGCCAGCTGCCACTTGACTTGCCTGTTGCTTTGAATTGAGTTGATGAGAGGTGGTCCATTCTCGAACCGAGTCAATAAGGTAGGCCTCGACCCTGGGATTCATTCCCAAAACTGCTGGTGAATTGGGCCTCGACCCTAGGATTCATTCCAAAACTCTAACGACATGGGCCTCGACCCTGGGATACATTCCAAAACTCTGACGATGTGGACCTCGGCCATGTGATTCATTCCCGGATTCATTCTAAAACTCTTGATGATATGGGCCTCGACCCTAGGATTCATTCCCGGATTCATTCCAAAACTCTGATGATATGGGCCTCGACCCTAGGATTCATTCCCCGATTCATTCTAAACTCCGACGATGTGGGCCTCGACCATAGGATTCATTCCCGGATTCATTCCAAAACTCTGATGATATGGGCCTGGACCCTGGGATTCATTCCTGGATTCATTCCAAAACTCTGATGATGTGGGCCTCGACTCTGGGATTTATTCCAAAACTCTGCTGATGTGGGCCTCGACCCTAGGATTCATTCCAAAACACTGATGATGTCAGCCTCGACCCTGGGATTCATTCCCGGATTCATTCCAAAACTCTGCTGATGTGGGCCTTGACCCTGGGATTCATTCCAAAATTCTGACGATGTGGGCCTCGGCCCTGGGATTCATTCCTGGATTCATTCCAAAACTCTGCTGAGGTGGGCCTCGATCCCCGGGACTCATCCCCAAAACTGATACTAATGTGGGCCTCGCCCTCGGGACTCATCCCCAAAACTGATGCTGACAACGCGGGCTTCAACCCTGAGACTCATCCCCAAAACTGATTCTGATGTGGGCCTCTACCCCAAACTGATACTGACGATGTGGTATGGGCCTCGACCATGGGACTCATCGCAAAACTGATACTGATGGTATTGTGGGCCTCGCCCCCAGAGTGCCATACCCGGCAAGACTGATACTAATGCTATTGTGGGCCTCGCCCCCAGAGTGCCATACCTGGCAAGACTAATATTGAGGCTATTGTGGGCCTCTCCCCCAGAGTGCCATACCCGGCAAGACTGATACTAATGCTATTGTGGGCCTCGCCCCCAGAGTGCCATACCTGGCAAGATTAATATTGAGGCTATTGTGGGCCTCGCCCACATAGTGCCATACCCGGCAAGACTGATATTGAGGCTGATGGTTCATTTCAACATAATTGTACTGCCTTTCACGATAATCCTGATAGCTAAACATATTTTCGTCATCAACGAATGCTTCGCGTCGAAACCAGAGATCCTTCAAAGTATTTAATACACTCAACTCCGATCGTCTGAATGAGTAATCTAAACTAGACTCCTAGTGTGTGTGCTCAGGCTTTTTCGCAGCTTAATCCTTAAGTAAGCCAACTCGATGATTTTGTTTCGGAGAACCGGATCAGTGGGTCCAACCCACCTAGATGTCTTGATCACACTCTGTGATTACTTCCTCGTACTCAACATGATATTGTTTTCTTCTTTTTCTTTTGTCTCTTTCTTTTCTTTCTTTTGTTTTTGAACCTTTTTTTTTCTCTTTTCTTTCTTTCTCTTTTTTCCGACACACCTACCCTTTAAGGTAGCATTTCTCCTCATGGTGGTCCTAATACTCGCCCATGGGTAGCTTCACGCTTATCGATTATAGGCGGTCTATTTTTCTTTTCTTTCATGCGGAGACTTTTTCTTTATTTCCAACTATATCATGTATCATAGCATAAGCAAACCAGGATGGACTGTTGGACAGTTATGACCCATAGCGTCACTATTTGTACAGATCATGGTGTTGTTGTACAAATTAACTATGTGACAAAGGAAATTGCTCTCTTATCTCATCATTATAATTAGATTACCAAGATGTATAAATGATATGAGGTCCTTATGATTAGTTCCTGGATTGAGATGATATGAGACAGTATCAATCCACAAAGGTTTAATAATTAAATATCCCTAGTCAGAGTATTATCGAGATTGGACATCGATAATGCGGAAAAGACTAGTATTACACTTGTGCGCGTTGTGAGGGCATAACGACATAGTTCTCATATATTTGGGTATAAGATACTCATGCAAATGTAGTAGGAGGTTGTGTTTTACCGATGGTACGGAAAACAGCTTCGCTCTGGATAGACCCCTCAGAATTCCATTGGTAGTATGACTATGTGTCTATGGAAGTCCGAATCAGGGTAGGTGTATTTGGTCTTAACCTGAGACTTGCACTGCTAATACTTGTGACAATCAATATACTTTGGTTTTGGTCGTCCAGGGCTTTAACAGGTTCTGTGTACGCCTCATCTGGGTATATTGAGAATCGTAGTGTATTGGGTGTGATGTCGAGATGGAAGTATCACTCCAGTCATAGTGGAGATGATGATCACGTAGGATACAGAACTCGTTCTCTTATATGCTGCAGCCATCGGGATATTATGACTAGGTCATGTTTATCTGATTATAGAGACTAGTTACCAGAGATCCGATATGTGCTTCGTACGGGGCAGACACAATTCCATCCCCAGGCCTTGCACGTGACATCCGATGCTAGATCGAAATACACAATACTACGTATACTACGCCTGATATAGATCACATATTCATGTAAGGATATTTCTGGAGAATTGGGTAGGCATGGTGCTTTGCTAGAAGCCAACCTTGTCTTGTAAATTGGTAAAAATGTAGTACTAGGTACTTACGTGTTCGGATAGTCCGATGACCAAATTTACTGCCAACATATCCGGGGATCTCATGGGTCGCTTCCCGAAGATTCACCGATGACGTATGACTCGCACTTTATTAATCTGGGATTAATTAAAGAGAGAGAAAATTAATCTGGGATTAATTGCGGAGATATTTTATCTGGGATAAAATATTAATTAAAGAGAGAGAACGATTAATTTGGAATTAATCGATAAAATAATATATTCGATATATTATACGAAATTGGATTTCGACGCGGAATTAAAATTAGATTTTAATTCGGGCGAACGAGTTAATTTAGAATTAATTCTTTAGCGACGTGGATAGTGATTTTGCTATGCATAATTATTTAATTACGTCGCAACGGAAAATTCGTTAATTTGGAATTAGCGAAATCGACCCCGGGAGTGTTTGCGGGCGCATTCGCATTTCGATTTCGAGTGCGGCCCACAACTCACATCAAGCGTCAAATCACTTTTCATTTTGATTGATGTGACATCTTGTCACTTGATTGAGTGAAAAGTGATGGTTGTTGTTGGAAGAGTGTTTGACACTCAAGTTAGACTTTTGAAAGACATTTACCATATTTAATTATTTGGTATTTGAATTTTTTTTGTATTAGATACACTTAATTTCCAACAACAAAACACTTAACCTTTTCACTCTCTCCCTCCTCTCATCTCTCTCGGCCTAAAGGCTACTTTCTTCTTCCTTTTCGCTGGTTTCACCGAAAATGGCAAGGAGAAGCAAGGTGATTTTTGTGGCAAAAATTACCAAGTGTTTGCACACTTCCGGGGTCTTGCGAAGGTGATAGGGAACCGCACTTGTGAGCTTGGAATCACAACACAAAGCTTCGAGCTTGATGGAGGTGATGACCGAATTCTTGGAGGAGAAAGAGTTTTGTTCTTCGTCGCATCACTCAACCGATCATTGTAAGTATTCCGCAACTTCCTTGATGTATTCGCACAAATTTTTCTTGCTTAAATAGATCCCGGTTAGACCGTATAAACCCAACAATGGTATCAGAGCGAAGTTGAGCATGAACTTGAATTTAGGGTTAAAATTGGATAAATTGTATTAGAGCATGATTTGATAAAATTACTTGATTGAGTATGCTTAAATGATGTTTAATTGAAGTTGTATTGGATCAATTTCATGAAAAGTTGATTGGATCAATTTTTGCCCAAATCTAAGGCTTGGCCGAGAGGTACATGAACCCTAATTGTCATGGTATTTTGTGTTTTTGATCATTGGATGAGTTGGAAAACATTGGGTAATGTTGATTTGTAATTCAATTGGATTGAAAACGAAATCGGATTATAAAACCCTAAAATGCCGAGACATATAGCATGGTAAATGGGTTTGATTTTTGATTAAAATGTGTTGGACATGTTTTGATGATAATAAGCATAATTAATTGTACAAATTTGTGTTTTGGAAATATTAATTTGGGTGATTAATTATGGCTATACACTTAAGTTAATTAAGTTATAAAATTTTGAATTTGGTAATTTAATTAATTGGGCTTTAGAAGTTGTAATTGGGCTTATTGGGCTTGGTTGTACCAAGATGGGTTTAGGCTAAATTGGTTGGATCCAATTAGGCCCAAAACCATTTCCATAAAGTCCAATTATGACTAATGGACCTTTAATTTTAATTGGGCCTAATGGGCCTAAATTGGTTTCTTGGCAAATAAGGGTGATTCCTTAATGGGCTTTGGTATTTGGGTTTGACCCATATTGACCAAAAGTCCATGCCTTAGAAATTAATTAAAAGCCCATTGGACTTTAAATTAAATTGACATTGGATGTTAATCGGGCTTTGAGACCCATAACGATTAGATTTAGAATCTAAGTCGCTAAGGTTCGTTAATAAAGTGTAATATTTAATTTGGAATTAAATAGCGAATTAGTATTAAATACAAATTAAATTGGATTTGATGTTGTAGTTTAATTTAATTCAAGAATTCGTACTTTGAGTACTTATTCGCAAAACGAGTTGGACTCACGCAAAATCAAATCGTTGTTTGAACATTGGATGGTCATTAATTATCAGATTAATTAATTGGATTAGATTGATTGATAACATGCTTGTGTGAATAAATGGTTGCGATGCATGAATAATGTATATCAGATGGATATTAGAAGGGTGGGGCAATTTTGGAAATTGTTGTAATAAATTTAGAATTTATTAATTGGACTTGCGTGTCCAGCCT